>OX375794.1:1200000-1627946 GCA_947359425.1 Lagria hirta
TGGAAGAGAATTTGATTATTATATTAAATCCGTTTGATCAATAGAAGCGAACTTGTGACATTTACTTTTCAATTAAATTAAAGTCTCTTTAGAATAATAAATTTGCGTTTAGTAAATGTTTGACAAATATTACAAATTGAGAAAACAGATATTTTTTTTAATTTAGCTTTGTAGCCGGCCATGCAATTTTCAAAACAAATTCAAAATAATTGCCAAATTTCTTTATTTTAGAATGGTTTTTTCACAAGAAAAAAGACTTTACAGCCATTCTTTGCACAGCTTCATGCCGATAAAATTGTAAACAGGTACTTTCAGCAAGTTTATTTTTTCTTTTATTATAACATTACAAATGGTTTAAATTTAATCTCATTAACATGTTGTTGAACTATCGATTCATTAAAATAAAGGTTAGGTTTAGATGTCAAATTAATAACTGTCACTTCGATTCGTTGGTAAAAGTACGTTAACAGTTTAAAGTTAAACATTCATGGCAAGCTTCGATACCAAATTTAAAAAAAAATACGCGTTACAAATACATTCTAATTATCGTTTATAACTAAAAATATCCGATGTTGCTCTATTTTTCCCGCACATTGATTTTTAAGCTCCACTTTATATAAATTGTATTATTTGTGTTTGGCTCATTGCTCAACTTAGATGCTAGGTAAGTTAAATTTGATGAAAAAGTTTTGGAAAACAATACGTAATAATAGTTTTAGTTATTAATTATTTACGAAAATAAGTTTTATTTGGCAGTTTATGACTTTTTTTTAAATTTTTAAACTTATAATTAAATTTTTTATTCTAAATCGCCTTTTATCTAATAACGTGTCAATTAAAAAAAATGGGATATATGTAAAAGAATAATAAAATTCTTAATTAAGCGTACTAGGCTCTTTAAATGTAGTTAAAATTAATCTAAACTCACAATAAAACCATTGGATTCTATGGACTACCTAAGTGATGACGTATATAAGTTAGGTTATATAACAAAAGTTAGGTTATGTCATGGAACCACTAGGACCATTGATAGCAAAATTTTTGTGATAGTGTAATCTAGGTCACCAAAAACAAGTAGCCTAAATGCTAAAAGCTAACCTCGTATGCAAGCTGTTTTAATCCGCTTTTACAAATACGTTGCTATGCTATGTTTATTTCGAAACATTAGTCCCCCCACTCCGTGGGCTATGACGTCAAGCTTGGGCTGTCTATAGCTTTCGTCAATCTTAGTGGCATATTGATGACTGTTTATATTAAATTTCAACCAAAATTAAGTATTATTATGATAATAAAGTTTACTAAAGTTTCTGCATAATGTTTACTAGCAGCAAATGGAACGTGTCCGAGTACTTAATAAAGTAACAAACTATAAATAAGTAGAGAAATTACAAAATCACACGACCATCACGTCAATGCTATATCTGTATGAGGTCGCAACCACTTTGTGGTAAATTAATATTGTATAAATGTGTGGTGTATAATGCATTGCAGCTATCTTGGCACGACATCATTAAAGTTATATGAATCAAAAGTACATTTAGCATACAGAACTTCTCAAAATGTTTAAATTTATGAATAAAGTCACTACCAAAAAAAACATTTTGAAAAGATTTGGTGCAGTGAAATTTTGAGAAATCACACAATGGTATATTAAAAAACTAGTTTTATACGGGTTGATTTGGCGCACAAGTTAAAGTTACAAATTTTTCTGTAAAACAAGTGCGTCAATACCGCTTATGTGTTCTATAGGCTATTTTTTCAATTTTGCGCCATTTTCTTTAAATTTTATATAAAAAAAAATCTATTTTTATTGTCAATTATTACAGTCATGTTGGATAAGGTAAAAATAATTTAGTGATTACCGTAGAGAAGTCTTATGCCGGTATTCATAGTCGTAGCTCAAGATCAAACTTGAGACGCCGTCTCAAGCAAAGACTCCGGCAATGCTCGGAACAGCGAGCAAGGGCTTCGACAATGCTCGCGAAAACGTGCGTCTTGCGGAAGTCACCAAATTAGTCATTTTTGTGTTCAAAATTGAACATTTTGACGCATGACAGTCATTCTCCGTGTTTATATAAAGTGACAGGTCAAGGAATAACTCGATGCCGCAGGGATTATATCGAAAGGGTTTTGTGTTATTTTTGCCAAAAAAAAAAGAATGACGACGGGTCCATTATTACATTCTTCTCAAAACACGAAAGCTGCAAAACTGAGACCCAAATAGAAGCTAGCTCACACTGCGCGCTTTTGAGAAGGACAATTTAAGTGCAACATTAATATAAATCTAACCAGACCTTTATCCACTTTTATTACAGGAAAAGAGTAGTGAGTAGTAGGAGCTATTCAAGAAGTGTGTGAAGATAAAAGTTTTCGGCGGCTGTTTTGTCTACTATGCCTCTGCAAACAATACCTTACACTTATAATGTAAACTAATAAAAATTTTACTTTTTTTGTACTTATGTTTACCAGTAGAAGGTGTTACAAAATAAAAATACTACCCAATTAATAAATATCTGTGACTTTCTTCAGTATTTTCCAACGTCAAACAATGACATAACCTGCAAATTGCGTCTCAAGACAAGTCGGAACCTTGCTCAAGTCTGACTTGAGACGGATCCAGTGCGCTTGCTCATTAAGCAAAAATCGCCCTTATTCACACCGTAATTTGATATTTAAATCTTGAGATTTGTCTATGAATATCGTCCGGTATCTTGAGATCGATCTCAGACTCAAGATATGAATATCAGATGTCACGAGCATTGCCGAAGTCCTTGGTTGAGACGGAATCAGCGATAAATCGATTTCAAAACACATGCAAACGCTTTCCCGAGCATTGCCGGAGTCTTTGCTTAAGTCTAAGCTTAAGCTTGATCTTGAGCTACGACTATGAATACCGGCATTAAAATCACAGTTTCTGATTGGTTGATATAAACTTCTTGGGATTCTCTAAGCAATTTATCGTTATTTTACAGATCGGTAAGCGTAAAGTACTATTAGATATGCAAAGAAAAAAAAAAGATGTCATAATTTTATGCTCATTTTAAACATTTTTTGAATTTTAATGGAATAGCAATTAAAAGCTCAGAAGTGGCAACATTAGTCAGCACACTTTATATAATGATTGTTAAATGTCAGGAAATTCCTCGCTTAGAATAACCTTTTTGTAACTCTTTGGAATCTAAGTGGATTTCCCGAGGAAGTTTTCTTTGTCCATTTGACCTTATCATCGACAAAGCGAAGCAACCATCACTGAACAAATATTATTTAATTGAGAGAAAAAGCATTTCGAAACTAAGACTTATTATTCTTTTCTTCTACACTAATAGCAGCACACATTCTTCTCAAAATATTTTCCTTTTTAAAATGTCCAGAAAAGAAATTTTCCTCCTTATTGACGAAGCGTCATTTTTCACAAGTCTTTGAAAAACTATCCACTTATGTTTGTTGTAGAAAAGCTCATTCAAGATATTTCCGTCCGTCTTGTCGAGTCATTTTGTAATACTAACACAGAATATAAAAAAATTCCAAGATCAAAATATTATGCAAAGTTGTTTTTTTAATGACGTTAACTTCGCATATAACAGATGTTTTTTTAACTTTGAATTGTGAACGTCGAATCAAAGTGACAGTTATTAATTTGACATCTGAACCTAATCTAACCTCACTTTTAATTTAATGAATTGACAGTTCAACACGATAATGAGATTAAATTCAAAGCACTTGTCGTAAAACGAAACATATGCATGACCAACCAAAAACTTAACTTTAAGAAGGAAATAATGTTTATAACAAATAATCAAAATGTCCATCGACTTTCAGACCGAGGATTTTTTAATTTTGCTGAAAAATCAAGTTCTTTTAAATAAGGCCACAAAAAAAGTCACATAGAGTGCAGTCGCACAATCTTAAAGAGTAAGTTCTAACTCGATGATCATAAAATTCTTGTATCATATTCAAGCTCTCGTAAGTGGAATGTAGAGTGGCACCGACTTGCTAAAAGTACCCGTCCACAATTTCATCGTCATAAATCTGTGCAAAAAATGGTTGTCAAATTTTCTGTCGGTATTTTGCAGTAGTCCATGTTCCCTTTAAAAAAAAATGACCCAAACCACCATCAACTAGGTGGCTGTTACAAAAATAAGATTCCACCAGAAAACCATTTTAAATTCAAAAATAAAAAAAAATTAGTAATTATTTTGACATTCGTAGCAATTGTTTTAAAAACTATGGTCGGTTCACACAAACTAATTAGGCATGGCCAACTATGTGTTTTGTTACTTCTTATTAATAGGTTTCAAGTTAATCGAATGAATGATGCAGCCAAAAATGCAACGCAAAAACACATTTATCAATAAATCAATGTCATTGATTTTTTTTTCCACATTGTTATGCAAGTATTTTAAACTAATACATTTTAGAATAAACAAAATGTAAAAATAAATTCCCTTTTGAAATAATGAGAAAATGATTATAAATGCCGTTAAAACTCTAATATAAATATTTGAAAATTATTTAAGATTTTGAAAAACTATTCACGAAACATATACAATATGGTATATACAGACTGTTTCATAAATAATGTTCTATAACGATAGATTCTGAATTTTGGTTAAAAAACAGATCGCTTTTAAACGTTAGTGACCCAGAAAATTAAGAAAAGTAGTTAAGTTGTTAAACATTTTGACTTATTGAGTCAAAAACAAGTAAAGTAGGCAACTAGATCTGTAGACTTGGACATGTTTAGTTCTTATTGAAACTCTTGAGCAGTCGCAACAGATTCAGATTTCAATAAATTTGTAGTAACAAATTTGGTATTATATTTACTTAATATTCAACATAACAAGCTCTGCCATTTTTTTCTTCTTCTGTGAAACACTACACAGTGATGTACTTATTAGACTCGCGAAGATAAAAAAATAATTTGTAAATTTTAGAAAGCAATTTTCACCATGTACGTACGGTAGCGACAATTTATAACGATTTATGGGTTATGTTATATTCATAAATATTGAAATAGTCGAAACAATTGATCACAAGTTAGAGTTTATGTAAAAACAAATAGAATTTTATTTTTCTGTGTCCCAAATATTACTCAAAATGAAATTTTATCAACAAAAAAGAATAATTTCATCATTTCATTCTATTCTGTATGCTCGAGAATACCACCCCTCATCAAGCTACCAAGAAAATTGTTTTTTTTAATATGTGTTGTTGAAAAACAATGTAATATTGTTGTTATTTCAAATTTATTTTTTGATTTGTCAACCACCCTCTTGTATAAATAAAACGCCAAAGATGTCTACTTTTTAGATGAGCGTAAAGTAATAATTTACCCTCATCAAGGTTCCTTTTAAAATTATATTCAAAATGTTGATAATAATATTCCAAATGCAATTATATAGGGTTGCCTTTGCAAAAGTAAACAAATCTCAAGGTTGTCGCAATTTAAAAGTTCAAAAACTGCGTAATAAGATAAATTAAATAAATTTACCATCCCTCTTCGTACATCTAATATCAAAACGCCAGCAATCTTTTTTTTTCCATTATACCAATTGAATTTCACTTTATTAAATTGTCTCTTTAGTATTTGCCTAAACATAATACAGTGCGATCAAAAAGTCTTTCTATCAAGCAGGCGTTGAAATAAAGAAAATTATTATATGTTAAAAAAAAAGCAAAAAATGGATCATGGCATCATTCTTTCTAGCGCACATCCAAAATAAACCAGCAAAGTATCTGACGTATGTACTGCAGGTTGCAAAAGTGTGCTTTTTAAGGTTAACATCGTGTTGTTTATTTATTTGATAACATAAATAAAGCAATTAATAACGAATTATTTTAAACAGTATATGTATTACATAACTTTAAACAATAAAAACTTTATAATAATGAATCATAACCTGCTCAAAATACGCTGTGCAAGTATGGAGTATGTCCATTCTTCATTTTCCAAACAAATACAGTTACAGAAGTGAGATTTTATAAAAAAAAAATTGTGTTGCTATTCCCAAATTTAAATTACTACTTTCTGTAATAATTTTTTTGGTTCTCTATGTCATGGCCTTCTTGATGTAGTCAGGTGATAAAAAAATTACTCGATTTTCAAGAAATAAAAGATCGGTCGGTATCAGCAAAAAGTGCACTTTTAATAAGTGCAGCTTTACAAATAGAACTTTCTGCAGATCTGTCAACAGTAGCTGTTGGAAAAGCTGTAAACGCAATTAAGTTTTGTTAGACCGAGGAGACTATTTTATTACAAGAATTGCAATATGTCGGGTAACATCAAGGCAAACTCCAAAGTCTCTCTCTCTCTTCATTGTACATATTTACCTGATAACAAGTTATACTCCGACAAACAACTCTTGCCAAAGTTAAACCAAATATCTTCAGCATTAATAAGTAAATTTAATCATCGGATTCCCTTTTAAATCTCTTTATCTGACAAAATGTAGCATTTATATTGAATGAAAAACAAACTGAAAATCTGAATAATGTCATTTTAACGACGCGAAAAATGTATCTCAACAAGCTGCTTAAAATAACTAGACAAAATGCTTTCTTATCAAACGATTAATCAGATTGTACAATACTACAATAGATTTAAGCACCACTTGGAATTTGGTGATAACAAAGCAATTATGACATCAAAAGTGAAATGAGATGGGAGAAAAAGAACATAGAAAAGAGAACAAAAGACATAAACTTGAACAGTAAAATAGAAAAGAAAGAACAGTAAAAGAAACAGAAAAAGCATTGTAGCAAAACAAGAAAAAAAAATCGAGTAAATAAGAGCGATTAGAAAGAAACTATCAAATATATACAGACGGAAGGTACAATAAGCAGCAAAAAACAAGAAAAAACATAGAGCAAGAGGAGAAATTATAACGGACGTAAAAAAATTAGAAGAGGGAAAATAAGAATATATAGCAGAGGCATGAGCATGATAAAACAAAAGTAGAAAAAAAAAAACAAAAATGAAAAATTTACTCATTGGGGAGGTTTCAATGAAGGAAGAAGAAAAACAACAAAAAAAATCTTAAATCTTAAATGGAAATAAAGAAGAAGATGATCATATGGAAGAACACAGGCAGAAACGCTAAATAATTACGGGATAGTGAACCAGAAAGCATGGGGAACAGTAAACAAAGTAAACTGTATAAAAAAATCTTTCAAAAGTCCAAACATGATTTTGACTCACCTAAAACAAAACAAAAATATCAAATAGTACTAATACTATTGTAAAAATATAATATAAAAATTTCAACATTTTAACTATTGAATTCAACTTTTATATCACATTAAATCATTGATTATAAAATAAAAGAGTGGTATATAAATAGTAATATCAAATTAATTCCAAACTGAATTAGCCGTATAGCGGCCATATTGTGGCTATAAACTTCAGGCTTACAATGAAGTATATAAAGCTGATGAGGACAAAGTGTCTTGACCAAAAAGGTTCAATATTCTTGGCGTGGAGCTTTCTTTTATTATATTATTATCTCAGTAGATATTTTCACAATATATCAATTTGGCTTGTGAGAATGGGTTTTCATGGTAAAAATAATAAAGTTAAACATTAAAATACAAGAAAAAGTCGTCAATTTTCAAAAAAAAAAAAAATAGTTTCACATTCAGAACTCCTAGACTTCCTATTCTTCTTAATTTAACTCCTTATAAAGGAGAAACGGTGATTTAACTATATGAACTTCTGAGATTTATTGTATGCTTGCGTGCTTCACAAGGATTTGAACATTGTAAGGTGAAGTGTCCTTAGAATATATGCGAAAACATTTAGTAATCAACTTTAGAACTTTCCTTCCATCTCAGGTTTAATTCACAAAGTGCGTCCGTCGTCACTTTTAATCACCCAGATTCTACAATGACATTCGGTCCAAAAATGTGTCTAAAGTTAGTTTTACAAAAACGGTTTTTTCTTATCAATAAAACACCAAAATAATATATTTGTTCATTCATTTCAATCGAATGTTATACATTAAGACACTCAAAATGACAGATATTAATTATTATGATAGGCATAATTTGAAAAAAAAAGACATATCGCTGATTAGACACCAAGTAGTTAGCGCCTTTAGTCTCAAACGCCTTCCTATGATATGCAATGTTATTAATCTATCTTCTTTGGGTTCTACCAACAAATAAAAAAATGAGATCAAAGCAAATTTATTCAAACCAGATTGGACAGTTATTTATGTCTAATCTTGATATCTTTCATTTAGAGTGACCTATGCATTACCTACAACTTCAACTACAGTCGTAACTGAACACAGTTGTGGATTTCTAAGGTAGGATGCACTAATAAAGCACGATCAATTAATAATTGCACTGATATTAGAAGCGATAATGTCATATTTATAAAAAGTGCCCGAAACTTTCATATTGCCGCCATTTTAACATGGCGGACGCGCTTGCGCTAAGCATACTCTAAAAAAATCTTATTTTACACTTACTAAAATCAACAGAAAAAAATAATAGAATTTAAATTTATTAATTAATTAAAAAAATTAAAGAGTACTAAAAGTTTGACAATGTTGCAATTTAGAGGTTATTTTTTTATTGTCAGACAGACCGCGTGATTGATCAAAATCATAATTAAAATAGTAAAAATAGCGACATCTATTAGAAGCTAACTTTACATAAAAATTTGAGAAACTAAGCTTCTACATGTTTAATGCATATAGGTAAAAGTATGAAAGAATTGGCTTTGATCTTATTTTTTACTGAAAATTTTCTATTTTGTAAAAAAATTAATTTGTAAAAGTATCAACTGGTCACGATATACCCCTACAAAGCTATAAAACTCGCCATCTATTGGTTTCTACCCTTTTTTTACAAATTATAATTAAAAAACTGAGCTTTAGTTTCCATTAAGTGTCGCCTTTCTCACAACCTGCAATATTTCCTCTTTTATAAAGCTTTTAAAATTATAAAAGCTGGATTTTCTGCTTTGAACAAAGTTTGTTCCTATACCCACATTCTTTGTCTCAAGCGCCAAAAAAAAAAAAAAAAAATTAAACAAAAAAAAAGTAATTTGTAAAATAAATAACCAAAAGGCAAATTATCCACCCAAGCTTGAACTCAAGTTATAAACAATACTAATAAAGAAAAACAAATTAACATCGATACAAATGTTTAAAGGTTTCATATTTTTTGTAACAAAACAAAATAATACACACAAACTTAATTCAACATTAGCTTTGTGTTCATGTTTCACAATAGGCGTAAGTGTAAACACTACAAAATGTTATTTTAATAAAAATTCATAAAGAATTCATAAAACATTTCGTGAATTTTTACGTAAAATACGTCTAAAAATATTTGCATTTTTTGACATATAGCAGCTCAAATTAAAATCTCCACGTTGCGGCTTTAAGCTATCACAATCAACAAAGTCAAACAAAAAATTCTAATAGCCAGAGGGCTGTAATATGCTAATAAACTTCCCCAATCAAATTACACATACTATCAACAAGTATAATGAAAACGTTTAAAATATTATTGCACCAACTCCTCAAAACCAATTTGACACCTAAAACCTATTTACAACCACTTTGGGTTGTAAATATTTCTTACCATTGATGCCCTGTCTCTCTTACAATTTACGTTGTTGAAACTGTTAACGTTGTTGTAACATAAATTAACAAAGTATGTAAATACATTAGAACCACCCTTTTATAAATTAGAAAAACAATCCACCAAATCACAACGCTAATATTACTAGTTATAAGCTATATAACTATATTAACTATAAATTAATTCTAAAACCAAGCGGCTATAGATTCAAATTCTGAAAATGTCATCGAGTTTACATTAAAATTAAATTTTGCAGTTATAAACTACGCTGACAGCTATTGGTAAATTTAAATTGAAAAGATTGGAAAATCACACTATTTTAGGCTGACAGTTTCTGTCAAATAAATATATAACTGTCAATTATAACTTCAAATTTAATTTTAATGTTAACTCGATGACGTTTCTACAATAATTTGACTCGGCTTTAGATTCACATTGGCTTTATTATTAATTTAAAAAATAAATAATAAGAAAAAAGCTGTTATTATATTTATTTACTAAACTAGAGACATTTTCCTAAGTTTTTTGAAAAAAATTTCAAAAATATCTCTACAAAAGTGGTGCTAGAACGATTACTTAACATTTTATAAATTTCTTCAATTTTCGCCAAAAATAACAATAATTAAATATGAAATCAGTTGATTTTGGCTTAACCTATGCCAAGAAAAGAAAACTGAAAACCAAAAACTGAAAAACATTACAATCTTTGTGCGCCTGTCCGTATCTATCCTACGGCAGTTTGCAGTTCGTTCCTGTAAACCAGTGACACACATGACGTCGTTTCGAAAAGAAGCGTCGAGACGCTCTATCATGGCTCACGCGGACGTCCCAGACGTCAAAGCGCGCGACAGGTGCCATGCTTTATATTCGCACAAATAAATTTGAATTTACCACTTGATTTCAATAGAGAAAAAAAAAATGTTTTATCAAGTTAGAGCTAGTACTAGTAGTGCAGTTAAATAAATAGACGACCATCAATTGCAAAACACAAAATGACATAAATTAAAGTGAATTTTATAAAACGGGTTTAAAACAAACAACATACGCACATAAATTTTTTTTAATTATAAATCCGGAAATGGATAACGTATACTATACCGCTACTATAATTCTCTATAATAGCACAGTGAAAAATAATACCACTTCAGATGACTTTACAAATAACTGGTGGGCCTTATCAGCTCTAATTTTAGCTGTAGGAACCGCTGCTGGAAACATTTTAGTGTGTTTAGCAATATGCTGGGAACGACGTCTTCAAAACGTTACCAACTACTTTTTGATGTCATTAGCAATCACTGATTTAATGGTGGCCATGCTGGTTATGCCATTGGGGATCCTAACATTGATAAGAGGTGAGGTAACTAAGGGCTCAACAGCAATTTACAACTGTATATTAATGTTTAAAACAATTATACAAGTTATGAGTTCCAATAAGAACAAAACATGTCCAAGTTTACAGACGTAGTTTGAATGAATTTGCATTGATCTCTTTAATTATACAAATATTTAATTATTATCCCTTATAAAAATACGAATTACAAATCCCCGATATTTAAAATAGGAACAAAAGAATTCGGGGAAAGCTAATGTGGGTGTCACAATTATATAAGGGTTGGTTTAAAATAGCGTGTCGCACGCTACTTTTTCTTCTTCTTTTAAGTCAACTATACGAAAAAAATTCACTATCCAGACACCTGTTGGTGAAACTTTTTAATAAAAGCTCGTTTAATTAAACAACTTTTTCAATGATCCGGGGGTTCAGATTTTTGTATGACAAAGCCTTTTGGACCCAACATTCGATCCATCAAACTTTGACGTCTGCCTACAGTGCAGCATCGATTCCACTTTATTGGCCGATTTCCGAATTGAAAATGCCGAAAGCGTTTTGGTACAAAAAAAAAAACACACTCATCATCACATTCAGAGTGTAAAATGGAAATTTCATTGTGCCAACTTAGGACAGCAACAGTGTTCAATATTTACATGAAAATATTTTGGTTATAATGCTCATACCTATTTACATGCAATAAAAGACAAAATATCTTTAATAACAATAAAGCAAGATGTCGATCTGACTGAAAAAAAACCTCTACAATTGTTGAAAAATGATGAAGCGCCCGCCAAATAGATTTTTTTATAGTATTATTATATTAAATTTACAATTTAGTCAAGTTATTATGAAAAAAGTCCCGAAAATCAGTAGAAACTTGCTCATTTATAAGAAATTATGGTTTTAATGAAAAATGGCGAAGGCGCCAAATAGAAAATTTTTAAATTGTTTAATCAGGTGTATTTCTTATTTATAATATTATTTTTTGGTTGCAAAAATACCACCCGAAAAACATATTATTAACATAACATAAAAGGGGCTATTGTTAGGACTACTGCACGGTCACCATAAGGGCGCAGTTATCCTGCATTTCAAATCTCGATCCCATCAATTTTGAGTCCCGATTTACCAAACACCCGGTATATTCGGCGATAGAACGTACGTCGCTTTGCCTTGCGTGCATTATTCCGCAGGGTCTGCGCGTGTTGAATTATTCCAAGTCATTTTCTCTTATTCTTAAAGCCTAAACCACCCCAAAACAGCTTTTCGGCTATATAAGAACACAGTAAATCATTCCTTTTCCGTAACTGCGATTAAACCACGTGAGTCCAGGGTGTATTTTGTTGTATACGACGCTTCTAGGCTAGCGATTTCATCTCTACCCGTAATAGGCAATTTGATGAGGCTTTAATTTTTCTCCGCTCCACGAGCCCGATATTAATTTTTTCATTCTTACGATAAAAGGGGCTATTGCTAGGACTACTGCACGGTTACCACAAGGGAGCAGTTATCCTGCATTTCGGATCTCGATCTTCATCAATTTTGAGTCCAAACACCCGGTATATTCGGCGATAGAACGTACGTCGTTTCCGTCTGCGTGCATTATTCCGCAAGGTCTGTGCGTCGGCGCGTGTTGAATTATTCCAATTCATTTTCAATATTTACATGAAAATATTTTGATTATAACATTCAAAATGTTCATACCTATTTACATGCAATAAAAGACAAAATATCTCTAATAATAATAAAGCAAGATGTCGATCTGACTAAATGAAACTGAAAAAAAAACCTCTACAATTGTTGAAAAATGATGGAAGCGACCGCCAAATGGATTTTTTTGTAGTATTATTATGTTAAATTTACAAATTAGTCAAGTTATTATGAAAAAAGTCCCCAAAATCAGTAGAAACTTAATCATTTATAAGAAATTATGGTTTTTAATAAAAATGTTAAAAAATGGCGAAGGCGCCAAATAGAAAATTTTTGTGAATTGTTTAATCGGGTGTATTTCTTAGTTATAATATTATTTTTTGGTTATTTTTAGTTAAGTACTAGCTAATATTCAACGAATTTAAAAAATCTGTTTGCAAAAACAATATTGATTGAATAATTTTAGGGAAGTTTAGGTCTTATCCGCTAGGGAAACTTGAACCAAACCTCTTTTTGTTGTTTATGTATAATCGGCAATCGATTAGCAAACAAATTATGTACTTAGCTTAACTTAGTTCAATCCGATTCACAAATAACAAACCGTTTCCAATAAATGCTAAGAACTAGTCTTTCAATTTTTTATACAAAAAAATTGACTATATTCTTATAAAAATACAAATTAATCAAAATATATACTCAAAATATGAGTAGTAATAATGTTATTCACCATTACACCATTATACCTAGTGTGTTTTTAATCCGAAAACTTGATTTTCTGCATCTTATCTCAGCCACTATATACTTTTTCTCTCCTAAAAGTAATTAATAAGAACTTTTTGACATGACATGTGACAACTGAAAATAAAAAAACAACATAAAAAAACAAAAGTTATGAAAAAAAAGAAACAGAAACAAAAGCAGCACAAAACAAAAACAGAAAAAAAAACTAGAGACAGTTGAAAACACGTAACACAGAACTCAAACTTTATATTGTCTAATGAATGCCATCATTTATCAGATGAAGGTTGGCAATATGTCATTAAAAAAAAGACATAGAATACTGTAGACTTGTTCTACAAGCATTTTTTGTAAATTCCATAGAGCCTTAATTGTCTTTTACGCATACACATGTGGAAAAAATTTTTTTTTCATCAAGATAGCACATTCAATTACACAAACTCGATTTAGTATTTGTGCGATTTTCAACTTTCTTAAAATAATTAATCTGTCACAATCAGACTTTCGTTATTATTATTCTCAATAGCGTCTTGACACGAATTTTCCACATTTTTCTTCTGTTGCGTCTTAACAGATGTTATTCTAAAACCGATCACAAGCTAGATAATGTCATTACGGACTATTTTATTGCACACGCAACAACAAAAAATAATACAATATTAGATGGTTCGGCAAGATGACTTGTCAGCAGCAGAATCAAAATAAGCTCAAAAAAAAAACAACAACAAGCAGTCACAAACATACAAACTAATTTAAAAAAAAAATACTCTGAAATAAAATTGGACCAAAAATAATGTATCTGAACCAATCATTTAACAATCGATATTAATTTGTAGCAATTTGAGCTTGTTTGCCTCTCGTCAGTCGCTAAACAAAAATTTTTGCATCAATTTCTTTTTTTAGTTTCACACACACTTCTAAGTTACAACTGATTCCACTTCTGATTTTGCAAATATTATTGTTTTTAATCTCTGCAGACTTTACACTAGGTCTACCACTGCGTCGACAATGTTGGACGCTCCCAGTCTTATTAAATAATTATTGCACCACGTATTGGATGGTCTTGAATAAATAATTATAATCATAAACTAAAGCACGCTATGGAGCTATGGAGTATGTACATTCTTCATTTTCCAAACAAATACAGTTTATTAATAGTATATTACACTACAAGAGCAGAAAGTTGAGATTCTTGCACTGCGCGCCATGCCGAGGGCAGAATGGCGCGCAGTTTAGGGCTCTCAAATTTCTGCCCGTGTAGTGTATACTAGTTTTCTTGTTACTCCAGTCGAACGTACGTCGTTTCGGCTGCGATTCCACGGCAGAAAGTGCAGCTCTACCAGTGCATGAAAGATACACTTTCTGCCGTGGAATCGCAGCCGAAATCACGTACGTCCGACTGGAGTAGCAAAAAAAAAATTTGTGTTAACTCTTTAGAACCATTTTTAACAAACTTCAAACTTTCAAATACTACTTTTTTTAATTTGTCTTGTAATACTGCCTTTAGACATACTTTCTCCATATCATGGCCTACCCGATAGAAAGACTTTTTGATGATTCGTGCAATATTCTCAAGTGTAATTCAAAAACAAAAAATTTTGCATCTCATTTTAAAACTACAAATTCGTATACAACAAAATTGTAGTGGCCTGTCTTAAAAGATTTGTAAGTGACTGTCTCACAACCTAACCGCAAACATTCTATGAAATAGATGAGAAGGATCACGAGTGAGGCGAGCAATTTAGCCGGTAATCTCTTCTAGAAGAAGATTTCGTCGAGCGAATGAAATATCCTAACGAAAGCCTTGCCTAATGTGTTTGGCAACCAGTTACGATTTATTTTCGGATGCCAGAGCTGTAATCAGAATTAATTCTCTAAAATCACCTTTTAAAGGCTACCTTTATTTTTTTATACTCTACCAAACATTTAATAATAGTAAATAAAAGTAATGTCATCAAGTAAAATTTTCAAAATACTAGCATTTAATATAAAAGTATATTAAAGAGCAAGTTTTAGCCTATTTTACAGTTAGTTGTCAAGAGAAAGTTGCATTTTTTTTGAGTAAACAACTTTAGAAACCATTTCTGATAAATTTTAAGAATCCAACACTTTTTGGTTTTTGCTGCAGTCGGTTCTTCCATTCTTACTTTTTAGATACCCCTATTGAGTACTATTAATTCATCTTCTGATAATGACAACAGTGTAGTCAAATCAGCTCTTGAGTTTAAATAGAAATCTTTTTTATAAGTGGTAAAACTGTGTTGACAGTTTATAGTGCTAGCTTGATTACGCGCTAAATATTGGTTCGAAAAAAAATATAAAAGCTTTGAGTTGAAAAAGCGTTGTTGTCTTGCAGAAGACTGTTGAAGTGAAACATTAATGATGTATTCTTGTTTCTGCTGTTTGTTTCGATACTGATCAAATGAACGCGAAAATTCATAATTACCTTTGAGTTGCTTTCTGTTTAGATTCAGGTGGTAATTTTTAGGTTAGAAGCTTTATAATTTCTCTGTTTTTAAAGAGTCCTAGAACAGACCTGAGGAAGGTGTAAAAACGTTTTCGGAAAAGCACAAACTGTGGGGGCGGTTTTGTTTCGATTTTCCACTCGATTATCACTTTGAGATCCTCCAATTTCTGGCACTTATCTTTCGTCGACATTGTAAATCAAACACAATACGCTCAGGCACTATAATATGTGTTTCATTTAATAATACGACAGCGTTGTGCGTTTCTTCTTCGTCCTGTCTTCGAGATAATCGATTAAAGAGATTAGGCGTCTAATGCGCCACTCGCTATCCCATTCCCACAGAGGTAAAACCCGAATAAATACTCAAGAAAAAATCTTCTATTTGAAAAATTCAAGTAATCAAATGATTTATAGTAAATTGTCGCTATTATAACGCTTTAAAGTAAGCCCAACTATAGCTAATCATAAACTTTGGTGTCATAAAGCAATTTTTTGAGTTGTAGGTTATGTCACAGCGACTAACTTTTTAATTGGCATCTGTCAATGATGATGTCAGTGTCAAAAGTGTCACCCGTGGTTGCAGTTGTACCATTTTAAATGTTAGAGTGTTATAGTTTCACTATAACACTTGTATAACCCAATTCAATTTATTCAAAGCATTTGGCAACTAAAATTCTGTTTGTTTTAAACAACCAAACTCAGCTACTTCATTTAATAAGTGCGCTAGTGCAGATAGTAACCGGTGTCAGTAACACAATAGTTCAAAGAGTCCGCAAATCCCTTAAAGTCGATAAACGACATTTTAATTTTATTTCTTATAAACTTTATTTTTGCATTAAAGTTGATTTTTTCGTTTGTTCTAACACTACAAGTGCTTTCAATTTAATCTCATTAACGTGTTGAACTATCGATTCATTAAATTAAAAGTGAGGTTAGGTTCAGATGTCAAATTAATAACCAACTCTTCGATTCGATGGTAAAAGTACATTCACAGTACAAAGTAAAACATCCATGGCAATATTAGACGCCAAATTTAAAAAACAAAATTTGTTTTATAAGTAATGTTTTTCAATAAAAAGATAATGCTAAAAAAACTATTGGGATTGTTTTTATCAGCCGCAGTTTTTTCTGTTTGTGAAAACAAAGTACAGCAATACAGCTTGCAACTGTTGCAAAAAAAAATAACTACAAACTTAATTCAATTTTGTTTTTCTTTATTCACCGTTGTTGGTCTTAAAATGTCTTTCTCACTAAACATGATTCAGTTCTATTCAAAATTATTGTTTATTATTATTATTAAAAAATTTACCGACTTTGAAACTCTTTCTAATAGCAATTGTAAGAATAATTGCAAAAATTTTAAAACAAACGATCAACGTTTGCACCTCGTGCCCACTTCGAATTTGTTCTGAAAACTTTTTCAATCTATAAGCGTTTTTTATATTAGTGAAGCCCAAAACATTTATTCTAAATAGGTTTGAAAAGCATTAGAAAACAAAACTTAAAACATCTTAGACACTAAAAATAATAAATAATAAAAAAAAGTGTCATAACTTTCACTAAAATAGTATATTATGTAAGACGTTGTATTGTCACAAAAGTGTGTTTAAAACATGATACTATTTCATCTATTTTACTTTACTAATTTTCATCAAATTTCGACTGCTCGAATTTTTTTATTAGACTAGAAACTTTTGCGTTTTGCGTAGGTTGGTGACGTCATTAACTTTTCGCATTTAAATTTGAAAGTTATGGACATTCTGTAAATCAACAAATTCAATAATTTTTAACATCAATGTTAAATACGAACGCTAAAAACGATAAATTTACCACTACGCTGCGTAGTCGCTAGCAAGATTGTTGTAAAAAAAAAAACAAAACCAGTTTAATATAACAAAAGTATAGAGCTTTGGAAAAATGGTCAAAAAAACAAAGCGTTAAATGTCACAAAGAACAAATATGACTTGATTGATGTCTACTATTATATCTCGGCCAAGGTTTCGTTAACAAACTTAGCATCCTAGCATTCAATTAAAAAAAAGTACATCTTATTATAGTTTTGTTTTATTATTTTACTGTCAAAATTAAAAAAAAAAATAAAACTAGAAAAAGCCCCATACTAGGTTTGTAAACCTTTCTCGGTAAAATAAGCCTTATTTTGCATTAATATAGATAGGTTATCAACACCATTTCGAAATTTGCTTTAATTATAGAGACCGTACAAGGTACAAGAGCTCACAAAATTATCGATTCGTCTGTCTTATTTAAATTATCAATTTCCCACAACAAAAATTTCAAAATGTACACTTACGTTCAATTACGATGATAGGGATTTTTTTTTCTATGACATTGGCAATGCAACACTCACCTGAAACAAAACAAAAAACATGTATCCTGTTCGTATACATTACAGTATCAGATTACATAAACACTATTTCTAATAGCGGACTATGTCATAAAATCAGCAATTACTTGACATCGGTTATAAAATATAGTAAGCTCAAGACCACCCTGAGGCAATTGTTTTTTTCGCTTAATTACCTATTCAAACAGAAGCAATGGAACATGAACAGTATTCGACTGCGTTGTTGAACTGCTCGACTGAGTCAATATCTGAGGCTGATATGGGACCGAGTTAGTCACTAAACAAATTGTGATGAACGCACTGAGCTGTTGTAAAGTCGTAAAATGAGCCAGCAGTATATGTCTTACATCAACTATACAAAGTGAGATTTCCAGAAAAATAAGATTTCATTTCTGGTGCAATAAGTTTTAAAAAAATTTCTACACCCAAGTGCCATTAGAAAACCACGTTTTTTACTTAACAACAACCAACAATTTCTAAGTTTTTATCATAAAAATTCACATTTGCTGATAAAAATCGCAAAATATTTTTTGCAGCAAAAAGTCAAGGTTTGAGGTTAGGTGACCATATAACTTTGTAGAATAAATTAAGCACTGTCTAGCGTTAAAAAGATAACAAAATAAGGTATTATCCTATAAAAATGTCACAATTACAAGGTGGGACAGAGAATTAACATATGAGACAAAGCCACAGAGAATCTATGTTGTTTGGAAACTAAATCCGCAACCTATGCTAACAATAGTATATTGTAAACCTAGGCGGAAATATGGTATTTTTCCAGGCCGAGAGAAGATGGCGAGCCTGGCCACTTCTCAAGGCCTGGAAAATCACTTTGCGGCCGTGGTTTAAACATTATTTTTTATCCTACACAAATTACCTTATAATCGAGCATTATCTTAAAATTGATTTGAGGTTATTACCGCCAATCGCCAATTCAAAATGTCAAACTTTGACAGATGTCAAAAATTTATGAAAGACTTTACTGTCGTGATTTACACAATTTATCTTGCACAAAAGTAGTTTTTTAAAATAAGATTGATGTTCATAAACAGTAAATGTGCTTTAAAATTTCAACACCTTTCATAAATAGTGAGACGTTTAGAGTAATTTTTCTTATAACAGCGACTCCTGACGGAGAAAATCAGATTTTTTTTCTCGGCTAGCCGAGAAAGTACATCTTTTCTCGGCTAGCCTGGAAATGACGTACTTTCACGGCTGTCGAGAGACGAGAAAATTTTATTTTGAGTTGGTGTAGGATAAAAAAACATTTAATGACTGCTGTAGCGGCATTCATGGGCGGTTTTTTATATAATAAATGAAGATTGGGAATATACACGGCTATTGACTGACTGCACGCATACTGAATTTTAATATTCGACCAAATTGAAAATTTTTAAGTTTTTTTTTACCAGTAGTTCTTTTCTCAATTCAGATATATAATTCAAAAAGAAAGATAATAATAGTTTTTTTATCGATTTCTAGTTTTCTTGTCTTTGATATTTTATAAAGCTTCACTCACTTGTAATTTATCACTCATCGTTAAACCCATTAAAAATAAATGTTTACTTTTAACTCACGAAGGAATCAACCTCCAGAGTCCTCTTCGAAACTTTTCTATAGTGACCTAGAATCCAGACGGCTCAAGAGGCACATCCCTGGCGTTTTGTTGCTTCTCGGCTAGCCGAGAAAGTACATCTTTTCTCGGCTAGCCTGAAAATCATGTACTTTCACGGCTGTCGAGAGACGAGAAAATTTTATTTTGAGTTGGTGTAGGATAAAAATTACATTATTCAATGTAGTCCATTACAATTTTATCCGAATTTCTGCTATACCTTTAAATAAATAAATAAAAAGTTGTGAAAAACTCTACTCCTCTAAAAACTGTATTAATATTGTATTAAAGACACATAAACAAGTTATTATTAACGTTGTTCAATAATTTCTTTTTAATTATTTAGATAAAATTGATGTTTACATTAATTATTTATTAAAGTTAAATTTAAAACTTATATTTTACTAAGCTCTTTATCTTCAATAACAAACCAAAAAAAAAATAAAAAAGTACTCAATTTCTTATGACATTATCAAAAAAAATATTTTGATGAATTTAAAAAACTGACTTCAGTATAGTTAAAGACAAAAAAAACTTGAAAATTCTACAAATTTCTCTTTAAGGTTTTTATTGTCTATGACATATTTTTCATAAAAATTAATTTAAAATGATAATAATAAATAGCAAATTAATGTTTATGACTTTCATCAAATTAAAATTTAAACAAACATTCCAAGTTTCAAATTATTTTGATCATTATTCACAGAGAAATCGTGATTTAAGCTCTCATAAGAAGATTTCGTACTAGCGATATCCTTAAATTGCAATAGTTATAAAACGATTTCATTAATTTCTGCACTCTCGTAGTGCAAAAAAAAATATAAATCTAAATCGGTTTTATACGTTTTGACAAAAATTGAAAAATGAGCAGTTTGTTGCATACTCACAAATTTTTATGAAACCACTAAAAAAATATATTTTTCAAAATAATATTTTGTTCAAAAAAATTATTGAACAAACAAATGAAACTTTTATGAGTAATCTCTTCTTTTTATATTATCGTTTAAAAAACTGTACGATGACGCCCAAACTTGTCAACACATAAACATTGCACAAAAACTAAACAATCATTATAAATGGCCAATTTGTGAAATAATGGATCTTGTCGGAAGAGACGGCAAACAATAATAAATTTCAGTTTCAACAGATTGTTAAATGAACGTAAACATAGAAAAAAAAAACAAATAAACTATTATTAAAAAGAAACATTTCAAAAAAAAAGTAAATCAAGTTTATTATAATTTTTAAATCATCCATCCGTTGCGCTCAAAATTGTGAGGTTATTTCAGATTTATCAGCTAATAAATTTTAGTTTATAAATTCTGTTCTTTCCTATTATATTTTTTTTTCGTTGAAAATTAAAGAAATTATGGTAGTTAATTAGGAAGTAATTATCATTACTTGAAAGCTACGTTGATTTGCATAGTAAAGTCTTTATTTAATTTTGCTTTTTGGAATATTTCACAAAAATCTCAAAATTTTATCCGTCTTTTTACGGGTAATTTAACAAAGCGAACAAAAATCTAATAAATCCATTTATAAATTACAGCTAAAATCAAAGTCGCTTGAGAAATGTAACGAGAAAACTATTTGTGCTCTAAAATTGACTTACTAAATTGTCGCTTTGATACAATTTTTATATAAATCGAATCTAATAAGTAGAATATGATGTTATAAAATAAACTGTCATTCCTGACATTCAGTTGTGCCAAATGCCGCAAAATATGACTTTTGTGGAACTTGAAAATAAAAATTAATAAATTAAATAGAATTGTAGCCTCAACCCTATAGATTCTAGTCAAAAAATCGTATAGTGCAAAAGAGCATTATTGAAAGAAAACAAGTTTTTGTAAAATAGGTAATCTATATATATAAAAATGAAACCCGTTGTCTGTTGTCACGACATAGCATGAAAACGGCTTGACCGATTTGGCTGATTTTTTTTTGTACTTTTCTAATACTCTGTACAAGGTTCTTACGGAAAAAAATATTAAGAAAACCTCTCAGAAAGATTGAAAAATACACATTTAATTTTGCATATTTTAAAAAAAGCGCGTTACAAATGTCAACGTCATTCAATTTAAAACAAAAAACTCTGTGGTGATCTATCACACCACAGACATAACATCGCTAACAAATGTCAACGTCATTCAATTTAACTTCGTTAAATTGAAGTACGAATGCGAAGATGTTTTAATCCCACGCATGCCTATGATACCGAACGATATGCCATTCAGTTTTAAACGTTTACAGTTTCCAGTGCGGCTTGCATTTGCAATGTCAATAAATAAATCGCAAGGGCAGTCACTAAGTGTATATGGCATCAACCTAGAAAATCCATGTTTTTCACATGGCCAATTATATGTCGCCTGTTCTCGTGTCGGAAAACCATCAACATTATTTATTTACGCGCCAGAACATAAAACTAAAAATATAGTTTATCAAAAAGCATTAGAATAGAGAGAAGCAGTGGAGGGTATAGAGGCTATTAGTTGCTTTCTTGAGCGCGCGTGATATTGAGCACAGTGTTTACTTGAAAATGCCCAGTTGTTCAATAGCCATTTGTGAAAATATAAGTGAAATTATTGAACCCTGCGGAATAAACACTATTATGAAAATACATATATATTTTGTTTTTTATTTAATAAAATTAGTAAAGTCCTTCTCAGGTATGACGAGACCAGGAAAACAGGTATTCATTTTTATATGGAGGATATTATAAATTCCAGTTCAAATTGAATAAGTACGCATACATAAGATAGGTCAGCTATACAAAATAAAGTAGTGCATCAAATTTACGCTAAGGGGGTACGAAGTTCGCCGGGTCAGCTAGTATTTCATAGATTTTGATAAAAATGTTGAAAAATGGTGGATGCGCCAAGCACAAAAATTTAAGTAAATTGTTGATGCTTGTAGAAAAGCTGTTTTTTTTTTTGACGAAAATTCTATCTAATTCATATATTTTTACCTTGACGTTCCACAAAATGTGTTTTTCTGTACCACAAACAATTGTGTAATATAATAGAATAAACAAATTTCTAAAGTTATGCCAAAAAAAAAATTTTTTTTGAGAAATATTTTTAGATACCAAACGATTCCCGAAAATAAAATTGATTCAACATAAATTGAAACTTCTTTTTATTCCACCCTAAAATCAATTTGCGTATGCATTTGACTGGCGCCATCTTTTTCTTCTTGGTCCGCTAGTTTGTGAAGTGGTCTTCGGAATCATGCTGAAACCTACAGAAAATCGAGTGCATCCTTCAATTATAAACCCATTCCTTTGCATTTTACAAAAGAACTGTCGTCGTCTCCTCTTCACTTCATTTCTCAATTTTCAATGCTCATTTTTAATGGATGTAATAATTGAGTTAATTTTAACTTAAGGTTAAAGAAAATCGAACAAAAACTATTTATAGATTTGCTCTTTTTTTATTCATTTCTATTTAAAACAACTTTGATTTGTTTTAAGTAGTTTTCAAAAAAAAAAAACCATCTTCGATCGGGCCCCAATCATGAAATATTTATTACCCACAAGAGCGACGAAAATTTAAAGTCACAAAAAATTATATTTATGTGACGAAAAGTCTGTCTCATATAAAAAAAAACTGAAGCGTTATATTCGTCCTGCTCTGCCTGCCTACACAAAACAACTCTCATTTCCCCAAAGCTTAATTAACTAATGCCATCAGGTTCGATTCGATTTTGGATCCAACCAGGACTAATATCCTTAATTTAAATCGGCTTGTTTTTGCCTCACAACTTAATAACCAGGAAATATCTAAAAATAGGCTAGAACGTATTCGTTTTCTCTGTTTACACATTTTCAATTATCGCATCGATCCAAATAAGTTTTTTCGAACAACCCCACAAACTAACAATTAATTGCTTCTTTAAATAATAAAGCCAATGGTTATTAGAAAGCCTTGTGTTTTTCTAAGTTAATGCTTTGGCCCAGATTTGGAATTTTCAGGCTTACGTAAGAAAAATTAAATATTTTAAAACTAATCATTCATTGCATATTCAATAATTTTCACCTTGTACGTACGGTAGCAACAATTTATGACGATTTGTAGGTTATGTTACATCCATAGCACAAGCGAATAAAAGAATATATTTCTTCAAAATATTAAAACAGTCAAGATAAGCACACCAAATTTCATCAAAAGTTGGTGCTTTTGGCAATATTAAAACAAAAATTGAATTAATTTTTTTATTTGTGTTCCAAATGTCATTCGGAATAAAATTACACAGACAAACCACGCTCATACGGAATAATTTTATTATTTCATTGTATTCGGTATGATCAAGAATACAACCCGTAGTCATACTAATACCAAAAAGAAAATGCTTCAATGAAAAAGAACAACATTGCCCCCTTACAAATCTTTTGACATACGACATTTTGTAGCACATTAATACAAATATCTAAAAACTGTCCATTTTCATTCGCAACTCCTTTCGTCTTATTTCGATAGCGTTTTAACAAATTGGAAAAAAACACTTTATTTCTACACTTAAAGTCATCTTCTGATACATCTGCAATTACACAAAAAGCTTTTTTTTTTGACAAATTCCATAACAAAACTTAACGACTTATAATGAAATTATCGCTAAATGTATAAGATTATATAATATCATTAAAAGTATTGCAATCATAAAAACAAATATTGAAGTTGAGATTGAGCAGAGACAAGATTGGCAATGAATTTGCTCCTACAGTTTATTCTTGTAGTGCGACAAACCAAATAAAAGCTAATAAAATTTTACACTAACGTTTTCAAGTAGTTTATCCCGGTATATCATCGAACAATACAACTGTCCAAGCAAGCCGACAATATTAGTGCTCATCTGTCCATGCGAGCAGCTTAGCTACACTGTTTGAGCCGCTATAATGTTCAGTGATGTAATGATCATAAACTACTTGGAAGACTCAACAGTGTTATATAGGTATTTGACTTGAAAAAGTTTTACTAGCTCTTACATGGTTTACTGCACTGTACCAACAATTTCAAATTGCGCGTTAGATAATTTCCGTTACAGCAACATTTGAACAAACAGTTTGATTGGTGTTCCAGCATTGGTTTGAAAGCCATTTGAAGTTGTAGTCATGCGCAATGCAAGTTAAAAGCACAGATATTAGAGCAGAATCAAAGTTCTGTCAGTTCAATGTAACTGTCAGATATTTTAAGTTAAAATATTATAATCTACGTGACAACGGCTTGATAGTATTTTTATTTATATAGTAGCATGTCTAAATCTGACAGCAGAAGGCTCAGTAAGCCTGATGATTTTAAATATGTTTTTTTAAATTCAACTTATTTAGACCTGACGCAACAGAAAAAAATTTAAATATTAAGAGTTTCGATATGTCAAACTTTGAGTTTTTGAATGAACTTGATGAACTTCAATTTTGCATTCCTATTGAAACACCAACAATTTGGCAAAGCCAGATTTTGATAATTATCGTTTTGTCTATAGTGTTGTTCATTTATTATTCAGTGACATCTATTACAAGGTAACCGTAGTTCATCAAAGTTGAAAAACCAAGGTTCTACATGTTTAATGCATGAGTGGCTCTCTAAATGACAATTTGAGACAAAAGATATAGCGCTGACTAGACAACCAAGTTATCACGTGTCTCCAACGCATATCTTTGATATGCAACGTGATCTATTTTCTTTGGTTCTACCAACAACAAAAAAAAAGATGAAAGCTAATTCATTCAAACCAGATTCGTAGACTTGAACATGTTTCGCTCTTATTGAAACTCTTCAGAAAGTTGCAACAAATTAAATTTACAGTGACAAATTTCGGTTTATATTTACCCAAGAGCCTATTACTGCCGTAAGATGGTAAGATATCTATTAGAAAATAATCTTACATCATAGTTAAGAATAGTATATTACACTACAAGGGCAGAAAGTTAAGATTCCTGAACTGCGCGCTATAATGAAACATGTAGAAACTTTTTGTTCTTGCTACTCGTGTACCAGCTCTACCAGTGCATGAAAGATACACTTTCTGCCGTGGAATCGCAGCCGAAACCACGTACTTTCGACTGGAGTAGCAAGAAAAACAAGTATCTACATGTTCCAAATGCAACTGGCTGAAGAGTTCCAGTAAAAACAAAACGTGTACAAATCTACAAATCGAGTTTTAATAAATTTGCTTTGATCCTATCAAAGTACATGATAATTCTTATTGTTTTTTGTAACATTAATTTGTGTATCTGGTACTCAATCACATGATTGCCGTTTATTGCTTTCTTTTTTTCAACAATTTTGCTTTGACAAAAAACGTTAACAAACTGGGGGAAATTAGGAAAAATTATCACGTGCGTGTTGGTAGTGTTTTAATAGAAAAATTGGTCTGACTTATTGAAAATTTGCCTTATCTGGGTTATCCCCAGTGTGAATGTAAAGCTAATCTCTTGGGTTAATTTTTTCCCTCAAATCGCTTATGTGGTGGAAATTATTTAAAATCAGCTATCGATATAATTCGTGTAAATAATCAGATTCGATAAACACGGCGGTTGTCTATTAATCTTGTGTCATTACATGAGATACGTTAGATCTTCTCTAGGTGGATAGGTCGGAAGAGTGGTATTCTTTAGCCCACACGATCTTCCGATTTGGCATTGAATAATTTTTTTTTATGTGAGGACATGTTAAAAATCGATCTTACAATGTTGTAAAAACTTACCGATAGTGTAGAAAATGTTAAGACGACTAAAAATAAATTGCTATCATTTGCTAAAAAAATTAAAAACTATACTAATGGTATTCAAAATTTTGTTGAAATTAAAATGTTAATTGAAGTTTTAGTATCTGATTCTGTAATGTCATGCTTTTTGGTTTGCGACCGAAATACTTCTTCCGACTTAAATTTGTTACCTAACATGAAAACTTTAATGGGAAAACTCTGTGGAATTTCTAGAACAGTGGCTTCTCTTAGGAAAACAGCTTTTTAAGGAAGGTGGTAAAGCATTCATGGTTTTAGAGAGCTTGACTAAAGTAAATATTCCGCTAATATAGGCGCACAAAATTCTAGAAGCAGAGAAGCGGTATTTTATGTGAAATAAGTGAAAGCCTAGAAATGTTGCTACAAAATTCATTGAATGTTGATTTGAAAGATAAATATACACCTGACCTGTTTAATGAACTTGGAGTTTGTATTATTTTAAAATTAGTGTTCAAAAACTTGCAACGTTGAGTTTCCTCCGAGCCACTAAACTTTTGAAAAAAGATGAGTGCACACAATGTGCCCTTTAATAAAGTTTTATTATTCTGCGACAGAATACGCTGTTATTTTTTATTTTTAATCGTCAACTGAGCCACAGTTTCAAAATTACTCGCTTTGTCTGTATTATTCATTCAACTTCAGGTCATAAATCGGCCTCTAGTAGGTGTTATTGGCTTAGTACGTTAGGCCCCCATAATGAAAAATCACTTATAAAGTCATACAATTAAGTATTTATCAAAGCAGCTTATGGAACTCTATAGTATTTTCAAATTAAAGACGGCAAAGTGAAGTTAAACAAAAACAGACACGTGATTGGTTCAGTGATCACATGACGAGCACGTTTTTTTGATGCAAACGCACGTGATATTGTTTACTTTCACTTCATCTTTAAGATAAAAATACTATATGGGCGTTATTTTCAAATTAGACTTATCCCGGTCTAAAATCATTTTATACCGATTATTAAAAAAAAATAAATATTTGGCCAAAGTACTATAAAAACACTGTGCATTTTAATATTTGAGCATCTGATGATGTCAGCTTCTAGACTTATGTTAGAGCAGAATACAGTATATATAGCAAATGTGGAAAATGTCACGTTTATAATAATATAACGATATCGCTCATCATAGGTAACGATGTATTTTAAATTTGAGCCTTTAATAAGCTTGTTATTGAATATATCTATAAAAAGCACTAGTGTTATTATAAATATGTTTTAATAGGTTGGTATACATAACTGTCAAAAAAGTAACTACGTCAAATGTCAATGTCATTGATTTTTAATTTATTACTGTTATACATTTGATAGAAAATGCAATGTTAGGCGAGTCGTAAATTACGAAAAGATCAAAGAAGAAGGTTATAATTAATTATGCTATCATGATGATAATTAATCTATTATCGTGTATTACTGAAATCCAAGCTAAACTTTCCATAACTCACTGACTGTAGAAGAATAAAACAATAAATTCTAATTTAGGCGCAAACAAAAACTGAAAGAGAACGCTCTCAAGTGACACTTTCTCTTTAAATTACTAAAAAAAAAAAAACAAAAACAACAACACAATTTTTAAAACAAATCTTAATTGGCTGATGTGTTAGATAATTGGGTTGCTGTTATTTGATTAATCGATTAATTGAACAAGCTATTAATCAACCGGTCAATTGTTCGTTGCGTTTATTAATCCTATGAATGTTTTTGACGAAGAACGTGTTGCTATACAAACAATAGCTGACCCTCAAAGCGCCCCTAATGAGCTTCTGCGATCGATTTTTCAACATATTGATAGATTATGCATTAGAATTTTACTTTAATATGAAGTATATTTAAATAAACAATAGTTATAAATATGGTACAGTCACCAAATCGCTAATAATATCACCTAAAATCATCAACAAGTTCAATCATATATGATAACTTAATATTATACAGTGAGATTATTGTTTTACTGAACATAACGTTATAAAACGCATGTTCAGTTTTAAAAAAACCAAGTCAATACATTGTCGCTAGGTAGGCAGCCAAATTAACAAATGTTTTATTTTGACACTTGACAGAACAGCTGAACTCTGAAATTTTATTTTATTCATAGATAAAGAAGGTTATGTTACCTCTTAATAACAAGTTTAAAAAGAAACTTAAATGCCGCCAAGTTTTTAGAACTATTGCAAAGACACATAATGCGACGACTAAAAGACTTGAATCTTGAGAACGCATGGTTTCAAACGGACGGCGCTCCACCACATTCCACGGGCCCTATTGACACGTTTCCTGACTGAAAACTTCCAGGATCGCTGGATTGGACGGTTTGGACCAATAGCTTGGCCACCTCGGTTGCCAGATTTATCACCAAACGATTTCTTTCTTTGGAGTTATCTCCAATCTAAAGTCTACAACAGTACCGTGATAGAGAGTACAGAAGAACTAAAGAATAGAATAATCACCGCCTGCAACGAAATAAATCCAGTTTTTTTACAAAGTACTGTACAAGCATTTTTTTGCTTGGAACAAGAAGGTGGTCACTTTGAACATTTATTAAACTAATTTGATTAAAAGTTTCTTTTTAAACTTGTTATTAAGAGGTAACATAACCTTCCTTATTTATGAATAAAATAAAATTTCAGAGTTCAGCTGTTCTGTCAAGTGTCAAAATAAAACATTTGTTAATTTGGTTGCCTACCTAGCGACAATGTATTGACATGGTTTTTTTAAAACTGAACATACGATTTATAACGTTATGTTCAGTAAAACAAAAATCTCACTGTATATTATGCAACATCGTTAAAGACATAAACTTCCATGCCCAAAATAGCACTCCAATCATAAGAATTTTTTTTTAATTTTAAAACTAAAAAAATCGCTTACACAGGTTCTATTTGTTTATTTATGCAATGCCTAGTTTTGATTTCAATGCGTCACTTTTGTTAGTACTAAAGGCCGAGAAATTACTGTGACCGGCCGATTTTGAATCCTGCAAAACGGTCTATAATGGCTGCCGGGATAAACACAACTATTTTATATTTTAACCAATTCTTCATACAAAAAAAGTATGATTAAACATATAACCCAAAAATTAGTACAATTAACATTCAAACGCTTTATGCAAACAATTGTTGTTTCCAAACCATATAGTAAATTTAAAATAGAATAACATTTCTTATCTACCAAATTTTTCATTGCCCCCATTCTGTAAGTGCGGTTTATTTGTGTTATCTGTTAATTTCCACTACAGCAAGTTTGATTTGAATTACACTCTCAATATTATGCGTCTAATTAGATCAATATTCCCGCAATCTGTTTAACCGTCCATTGAACTTAATTAAATGCGATATGTTTGTGAAAATTACTAAAATCATCGTCGCGAAGATTAAACACCTCTTTGAGGCAATGAAAGAAAAAAAAAGGAAAAGCTATCAAAAGCAATTCTGTGAGAAAGCCGTTTACTTTGATTAGTTTCGTTAGAAAAAAACCTAGGAAAATTAATCAACGGAATCGGCTTCATTAAAGAGAGATTTTGGTGAAACCCTTTTTATAGGGCAGCCTATTCTATTGAAAAATAAATAAAAAACCAAGCCAGACTTGATGTTACATAACTTTAAACATATAAACTTTGATAGGCACTTGCTGCTCGAGATTATAGCAAGAAATTGAGATAAAACAGACGAAATGTCATAAAAGCTTGAAAATATATTATATCGAATATTTGCATACATAATAGAATAATAAAAAACAAATTAAGAAAGAAATAATGCACTTTTTTCTTTTAATTTAAACCATTAAACCACTTTTCAAGATAATGTCAATTTAAAAGAAATAAGTATTTTCTTTCAAAAATATAACACTAATAATTCGTAAAAATTAATTACTAAAAAATTATTTTTATGACATTTGACATGATTATGACAGTTATGCTATACCAACCTTTAAAAATTGAAAACCATATCTATAAAAGACTCAACATTAATAAGCTTATTAAAGACCCAAATTCGAAAAACCCAATTTTAATATAGATATAAAATAGTTTTTATCTTAATTAACTTATGTATGTAGCTGCAGTTATCTGAGATTTCCCCAAATTTCTAACAGATGGCCGGATGGATTGTTATTATTATTATTGAGCACTTGGGCCAACATGTAGATTCAAGATTAATAGGGGATATTGCACTGACCTATTTTGCTCCCTACTTTTACAAACATACAAACAAACACCTATAGCCAGACAAAAACCATTTTCTTTGTAGAAAAATACTCTCGTCTGGGTAGGAATCGAACCCTTTACCCTCGTTAAACCAGATTCCAAACGCACCATCGTTAGCCACCTGGCTACCGAGGGTTCTCTGGCTACGATGTAACATAGTATTCAGCCTTACTTGTCAGCTCTATAATAACTGATTTTTGCCGGTATTCATAGTCGTAGCTCAAGATCAACCTTGAATTCAAGCTTGAGACGCCGTCTCAAGCAAGGACTCCGGCAATGCTCGGGAAATCAAGCAAGGAATTCGACAATGCTCGAGAAAACGTGCGTTTTGCGGAAGTCACTTTTGTGTTGTTAGGTTTAAAATTTAACTTTTTGACGCATGACAGTCATTCTCCGTGTTTATATAAAGTGACAGGTCAAGGAATAACTCGATGCCGCAAGGGTTATATCGAAAGTGTTTTGTGTTGTTTTTGCAAAAAAAAAGAATGACGACGTGTGAGTACATGTCTACTGACAGGTAACTTTATAAAATGTGCATTATAGACGAAAAAGCTGCGTATACACAAAAAGCAAAACCCTTGATGTAGTCTCGCATGGACAACTCCAATAGTGTAGAAAGCAATACGACGGATGCCGCAAGAAAAGCGAACGATCTGGACCATTATTACATTCTCCTCAAAACACGAAAGCTGCAAAAGTGATAGCCAAATAGAAGCTAGCTCACACTGCGCGCTTTTGAGAAGGACAATGTAAGTGCAACATTATTATAAATCTAACCAGACCTTTCGCCACTTTTATTGCAGGAAATGTGATGCAGAAAAGTTATCAGAGTAGTGAGTAGTAGGAGCTATTAAAGATGAAAGTTTTCGGCTGCCGTTTTGTCTACTATGCTTCTGCAAACAATACCTTACACTTATAATGTAAACTAATAAAAATTTTACTTTTTTTGTACTTATGTTTACCAGTAGAAGGTGTTACAACTACCCAATTAATAAATATCTGTGACTTTTATTATTATTCAATGCTTTCATTTTTGATTCAATGCTTTCCTTTTTTGCACAAAATGTGGGCCCTTTAATTTTGTGTAAGTAATAATTGTCTTTCCACTAATTTGCAAGCAATCCTACATTCACTATATTGTCTTTTGTGAAGCTGTAGCGACGCTTAACTTCAAAGTTGAAAAAAATTCCAATGGGTTCGCAGCATCCCACGCATATCTCGTCTAACATGTCAATGTTCGTTGTTATGAACTGCAACACATAATACTTTTCAGTATTTTCCAACGTCAAACGATGCCATAACCGGCGAATGGCGGCTGAGTCGGACTTGAGACAAGTCGAGGCCTTGCTTGAGTCTGAGTTGAGATGGACCCAGTACACTTACTCATCAAGCAAAAATCGCCCTTATTCACACCGTAATCTTGAGATTTGCCTATGAATACCGTCCGGTCTTGAGCTCGACCTCAGGCTCAAGATATGAATATCAGATTTCACGAGCATTGCCGAAATCCTTGCTTGAGATGGAATCAGCGATAAATCTATTTCAAAACGCATGCAAACGCTTTCCCGAGCATTGCCCGAGTCCTTGCTTAAGTCTAAGCTTAAGCTTGATCTTGAGCTACGACTATGAATACCGGCATTACTCTTTTATAAGCAAAGTGAGTTGGCGCTGACAAAAACTGGAACAAAATAGGTTGTAGAACTATATTTTGTTCATGAGTATACTTATCCAAATGTTGAGCATTGAAGAGTAGGATCTTATCGACTGGGAGCCAACAGGTTATAAATAAAAATATGACCAGACAAAAGCAGAGGTACAAAAATGTCATATTTTTGGAAAGAGTTTGACTCTTAACAATTTGTAAACAGGCGAACAACAAATACATTTTCTTTTTCACTTAAAGCAAAATAACTATCTATACATGCCAAAAAGTTTCAAATATTGACAAAATGATCTTCTAAAAGAAATGAAGGCATAGAATTTACCAAAAGTGTTCGTTTTTAAAAAGTTCTCTAAAGTAAATAATCTTAAATAAGATTGTTTTTGTTACAGGTTATTTTCCTCTACCGTCGGTGTATTGTTTAGCGTGGATCTGCTTAGATGTGTTATTTTGTACAGCCTCCATAATGCATTTATGCACAATAAGTGTTGACAGATATCTGTCATTAAGCTATCCAATGAAATTTGGACGAAATAAATCGCGACGACGAGTCACCCTTAAAATTGTTTTCGTTTGGCTTCTTTCAATTGCAATGAGCTTGCCTCTAAGTCTCATGTATTCCAAGGTAAAACCCTTTCATGATTTGCTTAGTAGTACAATAACTCATTAATTCATTCTTTTAGGATCAAGGTTCTTTAATAATTGATGGAACTTGCCAAATTCCAGACCCTCTTTACAAACTTATTGGTTCTATAATTTGTTTCTACATCCCCTTGCTTGTAATGCTCGTAACTTATGCCCTGACCGTTCGCCTTCTGGCTCGCCAAAGACAAAACCTAGGAACGCCGGATTGGTCCAGTAATTGGATGGGTGGTCCTAGCACACAACTCGAACGTAGATGCACCTGGAGGAAACTCCTAAACTCTACGAAAACCGCAAAGTCGGCCACTCCACAACATCATGCTCATCATTCAGCTGCATCGACAGACACAGAGCTAACCACAATTGATACTCATGAGTTGTGGATACAAGAAACTGAACCAACTCCATGCACAATGTCGGCTCTAGGACAATTCGGCGCTGAAATGTTGAAACTCTCGCGAGGCTTAGGAGCAGCGTCCGAAGTTAATACGACCCCCAAGAATCGAAACATGCTCAAAATCAGGTAAGACGGAAAAATAATTTCCCAAATGAATACAAATCCACTGAAAGATCATGAGTTTCACTATTAAAATATGATTTGCCGTTTAAAAGTTGCTTCCGCATGGCATTATAAAAGAAATTGTATTTGCCAGCATTAGACCACGAAGGGCTTAAAATTGTCAACTTATTTTCGGTTAAATATATCAAAACTATAAGTATGCATAACAATGATGCTCTACTGCCATAATTGCAAGAACAGTTGCGCGCCTAAGCAAATCCTTCGCTTTCCTAGAAGGGAGATACTAAAGCTTCCAACATTTACAACACTTGAACAAAATTTACTAAGCCTACATAGCTGTTTAGCAACATCACAATAGGCTTCGCTTACATCAATGGTAAGAAACTAAGATTTCTACATCTAGGTCACTCTAAATGACAGATGTCAATTTCGTTGCAATCTGCTGAAGAGTTCCAATCAGAACGAAGCATGCCCAGTTTGAACGAATTTGCTTTAATCGTCTATTCTACAGTTTTTTTTTTGGTTACTACTTGCGAGGATTTTGTCAACCACTCATCATCACCTAATATCATTGCAAAATCCACTTTTCTGTTCATTTCACTGATTGGTTGCAGCTCCGGCGACAAAAGTAATGAAAGCCTAGCAGATTCACATTCCTCACTCTTAACTCCCGAAGTATCACCGTGGAGCTCGAAACGTCGTCGAGCATCAACGTTTCATGAAGGTGATTCCCGAGACGAAAATCCTTCACCGCGCTGGAGAAAACGCGGTTCAAGTTTTCATGAAATCCGTAGTTCGGAAATATCTTCAAGTTCATGTAATGAGCCTGCAGAAAATGCATTGTTTCCTTTACCGCCACCATGTACTTGTCCATACTTTGGCGACAAATCATCTGACAAATCGCCACCATCTTCAAAACCTTCAGAGGTGAAAATCATTGGAACATCAGATAAACTCTCGCTTGACGTAGGGAAACCAAATGTATCTCCACTACGGAAACATAGAAACAGTCGAAGCAATACAGAAAATTTGCCAAATAATATTGTTGTAACATGGGAACCATCTTGCAGAGGTCATAGAAGAGGTAAGATTTTTTACTAGATTTGGCAGCATTTAATATGGTTTTCTTTAGGTTCTAGTTTCGGCGCTACCAAAACCACAGTATTGTCAAATACAAGAACACCTCTTCTTCGACGAGCTGCAACATTGCGTCAAAACGGTCATAGTGCAATAACACTAAAAGACAAAGGAAAGAACCCTTCTTCGCCATGCCTTCTTCAGCGCTACAATTGTAATAACACCTCAATCACAACAGTGAAAAGTATTCGCTCACATCATTCACGTAATTCCAGTGTTATTTCTCGAAACTCTTCAAGACATGGACGGATTATTCGATTAGAGCAAAAAGCTACAAAAGTGTTAGGTGTTGTGTTCTTCACATTTGTGATTTTATGGGCGCCATTCTTCATTTTAAATTTGTTACCTGCATTTTGTTCGGAATGTGATAAAAACATTGAAAACTGGGTAGTGCAATTGGTGACATGGTTAGGTTACGCTAGTTCAATGGTTAATCCCATTTTTTATACCATCTTCAACAAGGTCTTCCGACAAGCTTTCAAAAAAGTTCTAACGTGTAAATACAAGAAAACAGTTTGGAGACCTCATCGGTGACAGGTGAAGTAAATAATTTACTATAAGTTACTTCTCTAGCAAAAAAAACAACCTGATTCTGATTGCTCCTAAGCTACACTGCACTGAATTAATTATTGTGATAACTTTAATGTTAAGTCAAAACTATTTAAGGTTTGAACAACCATAAAATGGGGGAAAAAATGCTTCAAATAAGTATCTATTTAAAAAAAAAAACATGTTTCTATGTTGTGTATTTAAAAAATGTAGATATAGAACAAAATAAATTCCTATCAAATGTAGAATCAAGATTGTAAACTGTTCAAAATAAAGTACATGAACAAGCACAAGATGAAGTGACAAAATGCATGAAATCTCCTATTCTGTGTATCAATTTCACTTGACTAGCTTATTATTTCCATTAGATGCGCAGTGCTACAGCGAGAGACAAAAGCGTCTGTGTTTCTGCACAAACTGGCGTAAGATTATCGTTATCAGCGCATCTATGAATGACTCAGGTGTACCTTTCTAAGAGTATTCGAGCTCTACTAAACAGAACGTTCAACTCTTATTTCAACTTTTTTATTAAAACGTAGTAGTTTCTTTACATTTTTGTAATTTAAGAAAAAAACGATTACAATGATCGCTTCCTCATACTTTCAGTATATTTTGTTTCCCTTATATTTGTATTGCAGTGAAGACTAGTAAGTGTCAATAAAGGCGCTTGTCCGACTATGACTCACATTGGCATATTTTTTTGACACTTATTCCAAGAGTTATTGATCAATGGTGAGCCAGAAACCTTTCCGTGCTGTTATCTTTATCAAAATCAACAAAATAACCAAGCGGTTTCAGCCGCTTAGAAAAATTAAATTAAAAAAAAATTTTAACCCCACACAGCTTCTTAAGACAAAACTAATTATACTTGTCTACTATAAAGTATACAAAATGAGCACTGGTTCTAAGCTTAAATGTTCATTCAGTAGTATTTTTCTGCTCGTAAAGCAGAAAAAGAAGAACCAATATTTAAATATATACCTAGGGGTGGACAGAGAAACCCCTGGGTATATAGTAAGAGAAGAATGTAAGAGAAACAAGCTGAGAGTGAAAGCGGGGAAAAGAGCGACTAAGTTTGAGGATAGAATGAATGAAAGGCAAGAATGTAGAATATTGAACGAATGTTGGAGAGAAAAGAAAAAAAATTTGGAGATAAACGAGAGAGAAAAATATTACAGAAGAAATGGGTATGCAAGTAAAGAAGTGGAAAGATTAAGAACAGAAGACAAGTGGATGAACGCAGAAACGAGTGAAAGAGACAGGGATATAGAAAAGCAAGAAAGATGAGAAAAAATCAAAGAATCCAGGTACAACAGGAATTATGAGAAATGTATGACAGAGGAGATCCCGGTGTACCTGGGAAGAGAAAGTGCGAAAGAGAGGAAAATAATGGTAAGGTTCAGGTTCGGAAATGAGGAGAGAGAGAATAGGTATTGGATGGAAAAGGAAGAGAGACTGTGCAGAATCTGTTATGAGGAAAGAGAGACAATAGAGCACATGTGGAATGAATGCAGTGAGATGAGAGAGAGAGAGAGAGAGAGAGAAAGAGTAGAAAGAAAAGAAATACTGAAAGAAAATGGAGTGGAGATAAAGTGGATGAAAGAAGTATGGGAGAGAAGGAAAATGAAGGACAAAGGAAGAACAGAAATAAAATGAATTGTAGATAGAATATTTAAGCCGGTATAGGCAACAATAAATCTTATTAGTAGTAGTTAAAATACGTAACTGACCTGACCTGACTTGAAACCAAAAGATCTAAAAGACAAACTTAAACAAGTTCTAAGATAAAAATTCCAAAAGTTGTCAAATTCAATCAAAAGCACAAGTAACTTGTGTGCAAAGTACAACCATACAAGCGAAAAGCTCTTTAAAACCTAAACGCCAAACCAAGGAAAAACAAAATTGAGTCAGGTTTGTCATCCATAAGGCTCTATCTCCTCATCTCGTACTACAGAAAGGACTAAAAACTATCCAAACTGTAATCTGCACTGGATTACAATGAGGAGTCATTATTCGGTTTAAGAAACCGAAAACAGCACTGTTCCTAGAAATCGCCAAACGACCTAGAGAATAAAAAAAATCTAACCAAAAAGCAAAAAGGTAAGAGTATTTACTATAGGAAGAGATAAGACCAAACTAAAGTCGCTGCATTGGATTACGATGAGAAGCCATCATCCGCTTTAAGAAGCCCAAGACAAAACTCTTCCTGGAAATCGGTTAAAAACCTAGAGGGGAAAAAAAGATGCTAAGAAACCCAGTTAGGAGGCTAAAGGTAAGAATCTTTTGTGTACAAATCTACATGAGATGCGAAATATTTCACTAGAAAATGCTCTAACTACGCGAGATATGATTCAAAGGTTAAGTCTGTAACGGTTGAATTGCGGCACACGCCAAAAATTACGGTAAATAAGCGCCTTCTTGCCATTTTGCGGTAAACTACTCATTGCATGACGCTAGTTTGTGCACTATCGAATTCGCTGTCATCGATTTAGTCTAGAACTGCGAAGACCCGACGCCTTTAAGACAATTTATGTCTTTCGAGCAACTGTCTTTTCTGAACACTCTGTATATAAAGTAAAGCAAGCTAACTTTTTTTATTGGCCAGGGAAAAAAACCCAGGTAGTTTTTAACGGATAGGAAAAGAATAATCCGATAGTAAAACAGAATTTACCAGATTTTAAGCGGGAAAGATACCGACTCTATATATAGAAGTGGTGTTAGCGCCCATGTGGCATTTTTAAGTCCGCCACCGTACGTAGTGTTAGTGTACCCTTCTACGCCAAAGTAGTGAGTCAAATAAACCCGGTAGTGGGTATTACGTGTGATCACGACTTTTTTTGACAAGAAAATTGGTACGGCTTTGAAGCCACGTTTTGTTAACGACTTTACCATTTTCGCGATTACGTGACGTTAGAAGGGGTAAGTTAAACAGTCTCATTAATTCCACCACTAACGGTTTTACTTCGCGGGTTATGTAGGGCTAGGCGAGTCTAGGGTCAAGAGACGACTCAATTGCGGCACTCGATCTCTTTTCCTCCTGTTATCCAACTATTTACCATCGAGCTTCCGAGGAGTAAAGCACTGCAAAACAACCATCTCCAACGAAAACAGCAGATAAGGTTAGTTCAAGGTCTATGAAAGGTAGAATGAATGTGTGAATGTTAGTAAGCCTTTGAACGACACCTTTAAAGTGAAGAAAACCTTCCTTTTATTATATTTTGTTTCATCAAATTATTGCCTTTATTGTTTGTGGTAATCAGGACAACCTGTAAGGGGTGCTTGAGTTAACTACAAGGGAATTGTCTTGTCTAACTCAGACTGCATCGAGTCCTGTCAAGTTGTGTGAAAATTGTGATAAAATTTTATTTGAATTATTTAGAACTAATTAATTATTTGAACATTCTGGATTTATGTTTTTTTTTTTATATTTCATTTTGAGGCCAATATCACTTATTGCTATCAGTTAGTTTTTTATTTGTTGTATTTTCTGTTATTTATTCAATATATTAATATTATTTTACTGGAGCTTTTGTTTAGCCTGCAGGTCTTGACCCCTAAAAGGCTAAAGGGAGGTTAATTTCGGCTATTGTCTGCGCTTAGGTTGAGTGGCGCTATATCCACCACCTGTGTTCCTAGATTCACGCCTCTACGGCTGAACTACCGGGTAATTTTGAACAGGGTAAAAGCTAGCCGAGATTAGCCTGTCCTCGAGTTTTCCTATTCCCTTTATTCCCTTCTCTCCTTTTCCCCTTGTGTAACTTTACGGTTACAAGTCATCTTCCGCTGATGAGTTCCAATAAGAACGAAACATGTCCAAGTTTACAGACACAATTTGAATAAATTTGTTGTTTTTACCGTGCTATTGGAATAAAAAGTGTAATTCATTTGAAATGAACTCATGTTGTGCGTTATTTATGTAAAAAAATTAAAAATAATCAAATCTGACACAAAGAAAAAGGCTATTACTTACTTGCTAATAGGATAAAGTACCCCAGTAGCCGAAATTGCTTGGGAAAACCTAAAAGCAAGCAAACATTACCCACGGTGGTGATATTACCGACCTCCGGCCCCCTAAACCCTCCTCAAAATAAGCTTACCGAAATGGTTAAGTTACACTTCCGTTAAAACTTTCTTTCTATAAACTTAGTCAATTAATAAAAGGTCAAAGCAAACACACAAAACTTTAGCAAATAAAACAACGAAGGACCCCATTCATCAAGTTGGACTTAGAAGGAATGTAATAAACAAGACCTTGAAGAAATAAAACAGAAAAAAAATGAGGGCAAAGGTAGAAACAAACAAAACATCCGAAAAACTGAAACGTTTTTATGTTATTTTTAGATTGAAAAGTTTAATAACCCATGAGCAGGCGTAGAAACTTATTTCATATTTTGAAGGCAGTATTGATCGAAAAGCAACATTACTTTTTCATAAAAAGACTTTTAAGATAGGTATTTCTTTTTACTGTGCGCCGCCGGTCTCCTAATCTGATCGACTATTTTTGTTTACTATAAACAAGACGCTTGTTGCTAATTTATCTGATCAAAGTTTTAATAAAAATTTCTTTTTTTGTACAGAATCCATTCACATTCCCATGCCTTCTTCTTTCATTTTCATTCCAGCTTCTATATTCAAGTTGAAATAGAAATAAAGATACTATTGTTATTACTAAGCTCAATTCTCTCCTAAAGTCAGCGCTATTTTTCTATTCGCTTTTGTTTACGGCTCAATTCATACTGCCGAATTGCCAATATCAATATGCTACCAATACACTTATTTTTACTTAGAAAATAAAATACATTCTTACACGCTTGTCAACTATCTCTTTGTATTCATTCCGTTACAAAAAAAAAAAAAAGATACATAGGTATATTGTCACAGGATCCTGTTCCCATAACTTCTAACAAAAATCTTAAAAAAAAAAATGCTTATAAACGCGAATTGAAAAATAACTGCTTTGACAAAAACTATTGATCTTACTCGAAAACTCATAAAAATGTAAAAATATTTGGAAAAATTCATATAACAAAAGTGAAACCACGTGAAAAATGAATAAAAACTAACCGTAAAAATGCTATTCGTAATGAATAATTACTCTGGATAGGCGTAGCTTGTCAGTGAAATTGTGACATTTTATTCGGAATATGATCTTGCGCCAGAAATCAAAAAGTAAAGTTTTATTTTAGATCGCTAAAAATATCAACTTGTGATGAATTGTTGTGTGCTAGGCTTGACTTTTATTTACTAATTTTTAGTAAATTATTTCATTTATACATTTTTTGTATTGAGAAATAATACAGTGTAATTCAAATTCTTGGGAAGAAACCTATTTTACTTACCCAAACAGTTTTAAAGTGTCTAAAGTAATCCCAATTCATAAAAAAAGTGACGTAAATGACACAAACAATTATCGACCTATTTCTTTAATTCCAACACTTTCTAAAATAATTGAAAAGGTCCTTAAAGCAAACTATATTTTCTCAAACTCACAGTTTGGTTTCCGAAACAATAGATCTACAACTTTAGCTTTAAACACAGCGCTCTTAAAAATTTCTGAAAATTTTGAGCTTGGAACTTATACTGGTGATCTTTCAAAAGCTTTTGATTGTGTCTCACATACCATTCTTCTAAATAAACTAAAAATTTACGCTCTTGGCACAACCTCACTGAAATTATTAAGTTCTTACCTGGATGAAAGAAAACAAACAACCTACTATAAAAAAAATTATTCACAAACTTCTTTAGTAAGGTATGGCGTTCCACAGGGTTCGGTGCTAGGACCATTATTGTTTCTAGTCTATATAAATGATCTTCCACTCAAATTTTCAAACGACCGGATGATTCTTTTTGCGGACGACACAACTATTTTAAATACAAATAGTAATTTAGAAGATCTAAATAATGAAATGAATAATTCACATTTTGCGGTTGAACAATGGTTTAAATCAAACAAGCTTAGTTTAAATGCTAGCAAAACAAAAAGCATTATTTTTTCTCTCAATCATAAAACTGTAATAAAAAAATCTGTTAAACTTTTGGGAATTACTTTAGATTCGAAACTGACTTGGGAATCTCATAAATTGAAATACTAGCAGTCAAACTATCTAGAACTGAAAAAAATTAGCAGCATTGTCTCCTTCTCAGTTGTCAAAATGGCATATTATGGTCTTTTTCAATCTGTTTTTACATATGCGATCTTGTGTTGGTGGCATAGTTGCCATTCGGAAAGATTATTTAAAATTCAAAGAAGAGTTGTAAGGTTCATTACTAATTTGGGATATAGAGATGATGTAAAATCTAAATTTACTCAAGAAAAAATTCTCACATTACCTTGCGTCTACATTTTTGAGTGTTTAAAATTTATGAAAAAAAATCTTGACTTGTATGAAAAAAACGGTGATATTCATCAATATCACACGATATTGTCAAAAAGTTTTTAAGAATCTCAAAAAGTAGAAACTCAGGTAATTATTATGGACCAACTTTTTTTAATAAATTACCCACTTCCATCCGAAAACTACCTTTTAACAAATTTGAGTCCTACATCAATCGAGAAGACATATTACTCTATAAGTGAGTTTTTAAATAACAATACTCCTTTTGAGTAAAATTGTTGCCAGTTTGGCTTTTAAACTTTGTATGTTTATTGTGTTTTTTGTTTGTTTTATTTCATATATGAATATATAAATTATATAATATACAATGTACATATTTATAACAAGTGGTTTCTATGTTTATCTCTATGTTTTATTTAATTTATGTACTATATTTTATGTACTTTTGACTTGTGCAAACCGCTGTTGTAAAGCACGAATAAAGTTCTATTCTATTCTATTTCTTCTGGTATTTGTGAAATTTCAGTGTAATTATGTTAGAATAGTAAAATTTTTAAATCATTAAAAATTTGCTTTAATAATCGAAACATTGGAATCGGCCACTTCTTCTAAGTTGCAATAAGTCGTTTCTCGTCATTCGTTTCATGTTTTCATAATTCGAATCGAAAATCGCATAGGAATTCGAAAAAGCGATTGACTTTAAGTGACTGGATATATCGAAATACATAATCGAATAATCAATCATTTGGTTATAATCGAAATATTTCGATTAGAATCGCCCAGCACAATGCTCGTCGTAAACTTTGCGTTTAGAATCTTGTGACAAAAAAATTCCTAAGCTATTCAACACAATTTTAAAAAAAAATTAGCTTTAATAATGTATTCCATAAAGTTGTATAAATGCATAGTGACAAGTTTACGAGGCTCCGCAAATTCCATATTTCATGTCAAACTAGTTTCATGTTGAATTTAACGATCAACGCTATATAGCGGCGGTCGCCATAAAATTGACAAAAATAATTTTCATTAATATTGCAAGAGAATATGTGTGTACATGAGAGCAAATAACCATTGTTTAATGAGCCTAATCTGCATAAAACCCTATAAAAAAAACAAAAATTAAAAAATTTGCATCATCCGAAAAAAAGTATATTAAAATAACAGTAAATTTCCCCTAAAAATGATGTCTGTTTATTTAATAGTCATTTATTTTCATTAAATACAAGAATTTAAAGCCAATTGCAACAACTCAACTGTTTAAATCAGTGATTCAGTAATATTTATAATCAATGTTGCCTCTGACGGTATTACTGTGACAATTGGTCGATGATAACTGAACGATAGAAGTATCCAAGCTCGGTCTCTCGAGCGAGATGACACAAAGCTGATAAAATTTCGAAATTGACATTTGGAAATGAAATGTCAATAAGCCCCGCCCATACGGAATTATTTCATCACCTCATTTCTTCACGTATGGTCGCAAGAATACCAACTCAGTGCTTAGTTGTAATTTGAAAGAATTTAAAAAGACTGTATTATTTTACCGTATGCTCTCTTCTCGAGAAATGTGACCTATTCACCGCGACAAACCCTAAAAATCAACTGACCTGGACAAACAACAAAATGTATACAAGCGTAGCACAATGCTTAATTTCACCGAATTTGGAAAAACTGTTTGTAAAAGCTTGCTTGAACACAAAAGACCAGCGATCATAAATCATAAGCTCTTTAAATTTATTTTTGGCCATTTTTCCAGCAAAAACTGTGTTTTCTTTTCGTGTGATTATATAAATATAAGTTTGCACATATAACACAATATAATGTGATGCCAAAATATATGATTGCAATTTTTAGACCAACGGCAGTAATTTGTTTAGAATTTGCCTATTTGTAAGTACTTTTGTGTCAACAAAGGCTGTATTTGCTTCATTTCTGTGTGTATAGACATACTGAAGCTTAGGTCTTTTGCAAATGAATGATTGTGTCGAGAATGTTTTCACTTTTAGCTCAAAAGTCATTATATTTTGAATGTTGACACAAAAAGTGATGAATTGTTGTGTCTGTGTACTTTTTTTTTGATAAATAGTTTTGAACTTTTCGAACATCTATATATATAAAAGAAAATCGTGCTTGTTACAACACTTATAACTCGAGAACGGCTGGACCGATTGCCATGGTTTTTGATTTGTTGGATTTGTTTCCGGCCCGAATAGCAGAATACATCTTAAAAACAATGAAAACTCGAATACTTAATCATTTCAATAGATGCTGATTTGTTTATTACATGTCAAACATTTGTTGGCCAATCCTGTCAAATAGTGTAGCAACTATTTTTTTTTTTTGGAGTTTATGGCCTGGTTGCTGAGACCTTTAAGCCACAACTTTATTTTTTTCTGAAGACATCATGTGTGCGTTCAGAAATTTATTTTTTGTAAAATATAACATATTTGTTTTTAATTCCCGAAAATAATACCTAAGATTTCTTCTACAGTAAAAACATAAAATCATCGGAAAGGAAGGAACGGAATTTAGGGAATAAAAAATCAGTTGGTAAAGGTTATAAGGTAAAGGTTAAAAAAAAGTGTAAATGTCTTTTTATAGGTTGTCTATGATTTTTCTTGATAAGCTATTCATACGTAGTGGTTTATATATACTCTTTGAGCTATTGTCTATGTCTCGAAAGTTCAGGCACTGTTATTATATTTGGTGGTTTTATGCGAGTGCACATTTTAATAATAATGCACGCGGCTAGAAGATCTAATCTTTCCCAGCAAAGCCGTAATGCAATTAGGCAACGGAATATCGCGAGTCAAATATCTGCGAGAAATTGCACGCGTCGATACTTAAAGGAAAATTTAAAGATGAGGAAGTTCTTATTCCAAGGATTTCGATGATCTCAACGGATTTGCCCTTTGAGTTTAAACAAATTCAATTCCCGATTCGTCTTGCCTTCGCCATGACGATCAACAAATCACAGAGCCAATCTTTGACTATTTGTGGCCTCAATCTAGAAAATGCATGTTTTTCTCATGGTCAATTGTACGTGGCATGCTCACGTGTCGGCAAACCATCCGATTTATTTGTTCTTGCGCCTGACCAAAAAACAAAGAATGTCGTTTACCACAAAGTGCTTGAATGAAAATCCTATTATTAAATTAATCCGAGTTTTATTTTTTTTCTCTATCTGCACAACATAGTTTTCAATCATTTTTTTCTGACATGAGTTTGAAGTACTTAATTATTATTTTTTTTTATTTTTATTTTCATTCTGTATGTATGTTTTCATCATCATTTATCATAATAAAATACTTTTTTGTTTCTATCTATATAAATATATTATTTTGTATCATTGTTTTACGTTCATCAAAGCCTAAATTAGTTCAGCTAAAAAGTAACACGACATTCATTGACTGTTAGGCGGTACTAAGTTCGCCGGGTCAGCTAGTATTATATAAAACTACTATGCGTTCATAAATTATTTAAATCAACTCTTGCTATGGAATTTTGAACGTATATCAATTTTTTGATTACTTTCTACGCAGAAACGTACGATATAATAGACATTTGTCGGCAATCATAATATCAATAACAATAAAAATCGGTCAAACTATATTATTTTTTATTGTAATCTCCTGTTAACAAATTAGGAATGATGTAAATGTGAGAGTTTTTATTTCAATCTAGTAATAGTAGTGATACCAACATAATAATAATTTTAATTGCGATTAAAACTTTGTGCATATTATGTGGGTGTGTATCTGTTCAGCCAGCGTTAAGATTCATTAAATATTTAATCTAAAATTAATTCGAACCGAACGATGTCTTTGTTCAAATATTTGTTTCATCAATGAACAAACTTGTATGCTGTGTGTATCCATGGATTTTCTATCTATGGAAAATATTCTGTGAACATTTTTTTGTGGTCGTTTATTTTTTTTCTTGCGCAAACGATTTTAATTTTCAATGTTTTGACGAATGAAAAATGTATTCTAATTGTTTAAACATATCTGGGTTATGTAGGTTTTATTTGGTTGGCTACCGTTTCACGTCAATAACAAGTTCCGACGTACAATTTTTAAAAAAATTGCTGGACTTATTCTCGTTCTACGATTATCAAAAGACACATTTTTCACAAGAAATGTTATCTATTATACAACATTACTGATTGATGTTTTGAGCACTGTTGTCGGTTAGGTGGTTTTTTGAACTTTTTCAATTATCTATTTTACTTGACAGCTTTCATGGTTAAACTCTAAATTGAAGGTAATTTGCAATTTTCAAGCATTTAAAACCAAAATCGAAAAAAAATGTTTCTGAATACATATCTGTTGTTTGTTCGGTCTCTTTCCAGAAAAAAAAATTATAAAAGACTTTTTTTGTATAAGAATGTCTATAGGTATTTATAATAAGGAACAACATAACCTTAAACATCGATAGAGCAAAGATCTTTATAACTTGAGACAAATATTTGGTCAGCTCTTTCAGTGTCTGTTTTATTTACAAGCTCGAGACTTAAGTATTGACAATTAACTTAAATTAGATGTAATATGCACTGCAACCTATTGGTCTATTATTCTCCCCTTTCTTGAGCTATTTGAGGTGTGTCTCAGTGTATACCTGTAATAAATTCCAGCAGCTGACATGGCTTCAAAGATAATGCGTCTCTATCCGATTTATATTCCTACCTTAAGCGTTCTTTACGTTCTAATGGCGTCGCATTCTATTACCAAATGTTTCGGAGTTTCCTCCCCTCACCTAAAAAATCTGCATTCGTCATTATTTTTTAAGCCAATTCTCACCAGGTGCTTTCCTAGTAGGCAGTGACCGATAATGAGTTATATGATTTTTTTCAGGTATTAAATTGCTTGTGGCTATTGCTGCAGCTTACAATAACTCCGGAGGAGTTAATTCTGTGTTACATTTTCAGGTTTTGCAAGCACAACACTAAAAATTTTTTAACATCGATTGTATTTCAGTAGTTTGGTTAAAAAAAAATCTAAATGGTCCGAATTATCGAGATTTTACCGTAGTTCCTTCTACAAATGATCAACTAAAAGCATTTTTATAGCAATAAGAGTTCGTATACATCATCCCGATTTGATTTAGTTTGAACGGAAACTGCAATGCTGCTTTTATTCTTCTATAATATAACATTTCCAGATCGATGCTGGAGTTGAATAGCAAAGCCTACGATAAAAAATGTAAATAAAAGTATACAAACCAGTAAAAACCAAAAAAAAATTATAATGAAAACATCAAATAAATGTCATCTAAGTGGAAATAGTTCCTTTGTAAAACGTATCCTATATTTCATTGAAAGGTTGTAAAGTGCTTCTTCTTCTATCTATCTTTTCGTGTCCCAATTATTTACCCGAGAGTAGATAAATTGCTTAATACTACTTGCAGAGGAAACTTCTTCCAATTTTATGATATGGTCAGTCGAAACTTCTTGGCCCCTTGCCTTAAGCTATCTTGAATGATTTTAGACCACATCAAATAAAAGTTTACTCTAATTTTATTGGAAAAGGAAGTTTACCGGACGCTTATATATTAGAACAGTTTGTGGTATTATTTTGAAAGTAAATCGCCTACAATCAGATTCTATTGTAAGCAACCTAACAAAACCTAAACTTACAATACTTTATCAATCAATCATAATGGTTATTTATCAACAAATAATTTGACAGCTAACAAGGCATTTTAAAGTTTTGTTCTAAAACAAAATAAGGTTGCAATAGTCACTACCAAAATACAAAATTGTAGGGCGAACAATATAAGCCATTTTCTATTCAACTCATTTCCATTAGTACTCAAAGATTTAAGCTCACTGTAATACATTAACATGGTTGTCATAGATGTGTGTGTGTGGTTCAGTTGCTGTTGTGTTTATTAACGAATCTTTGAGGCATATTATTTGCGGCATTTTCATTGTTCTCTGCGCAATCCAAACATTGTTCCTTAAATTCAAATATTTGCACAATACAATCCGAATGCGCAATATTAGAAAAAAAACACCGAAAACCACTAGATGTATCATAAAACTTCTTGAGTGGATAATGTAACACTTTAACAATTCGATAAATACCTATTTGTATCCTAGACCAACTCAAAATGACAATCCGCCCAACAGCTGACAAAATTGACCACATCTCGGCAAGCCGAGAGAAAAAAATCAGACTTCTCTCCGCCAGACGTCGCTGCTATAGGACAAAAGCAAATAAAATCTAGACGATTAAACAGTCGTCACAAATTACGGACATTCTAAATGTCCTTAGAAAAAAACACATTTACTGTTTATAAACGTTAATCTTATTTAAAATAAAACCGCTTTTGTGCAAGATAAATTGTGTCCATAAATTTTTGACATTTGTCGAGTTTTACAGCGCAAAGTGCTGTAAAATGATTAACGCACAAGATTTGTATTTAACTTTTTAGCCGACAATTTTCAATTAAATTTTTCAGCAATATGTTACATAAAGTACAATGGTACGTTCTGAATTAACAATTGCAATACCTATGCATGCTTCATCTTTTAAGCATTTGTTTCAAAATAATTATGTCGAGTTGAATAATAATAGAGTTTTCCTTTACTACGCCCTGGTGATGATTCTTCAAGATTAATTAAAACAAAATTAAATAAATTACTAAAAGTCCCATATGTCAAATGTCAAAATAAAGTGATGTGTAAATGGCACCCAAAACATTCAAAATCATATCATTTTTTACCAATCAACAATAAAAAAGTTGTGTTTCTGGTATATTCCTTGTTGTTCTACCTAAAAAGTAGACAATTTGGCCAAGTTTTACGCACGGCAGTTGGTAAAAATCAAAAAACGACTGTAAATATAATGTTTCCAAATCATTTGACCATTAATTTGACGTTTACATGTCAGGAGCTCAAAAAAAAAACCATTACATTCAATTCAATTCTATCAAAATTGAGGAATTAGAGCATCAATTAATTATAATATCAATTAAATTCCTCCGACTATTATCGTCTCTCGATGATAATCAGTATTCAGTATCATCTCCGATTATTATATTCACCCACTTACTTCAACAAAAAATGTTGCTGTTTTAGTGATGCAAAATTGATTGGACATTTACACAGTTTTATTAAAAAAACATTTTTTGAAAGGTTCTCTTCGTAATATTTCTACAAAATGTAACAAAACATGCTTTTTCAAATTTATCAATATCTTCACGTCAAATATGAAACGACTGATTAAAAGTCACAACCTTCCTATCAGCTGCCATGTCATTATGACTAAAAGTCTGTTCAGATTCAAGAAAGAGTATTTTGGTCATTTGAATGTTTTTAAACCATTCAAAATTGGTTTAAAATGAAATATACGATTTTTTCTGCGGCCTGCCCTGTCCGAAAAATCGTCCATCATCTCCTACTTCATAGATGTGATCACGTGGAGCCTGCATGCATTTGTTTTCATGCACTCTTTCTTGAAATTGAATAGAGTATAGACGACGAATTAAATTACAATTTCAGTTTATTTCCAACATGTTTACACATTTATTTTTCACAGTTTTTAGTGTAAAAACACGACGCATTTTCAGTAGTATTAATCCAAAGACATTGATAATTGTTCGAAATAACAGCTTGTTGCTTGGAAACAGGCCTACGCCATAGGCCGGAGGTCTGTTGCCTACACTTGCAGAGAGCAACAGATTATTATACCGAGGATCCCTTTAAGGCCTAAGAAAAAGTAAGTTACCCCAGGTCATTACTGACATTGTAATTTCTATGATTCTAAAGTAAATTATTTTATTTCTTACAATATTTTGACAGGAGGTATTTTGGCGGACGTCAGACTCAGAAGCTGCAGACCATTAAGGTTGAAGATATTGAAGATAGGAACTCCGTGATTATTATTCCGACTAGTAAAACGTCTATTCGAAGATATTGAAATATTGACATCTTTCGGAAAAGACCGTGTCGAAAAGTTAAATGAAATTGTCGACGTTTCGCACTCCATCAGTAGAGGCGTCATCAAGACAGGGAAATAAAGATGAGAACAAACACGGTAACTCGACGTGTGAATCACGCTAGAGGCGAAACTTATTCTGGCTAGACTTCGTTGCTGCTTGGGTTTATATGGTAAGCTAGGAAGAGAAAGCGGAGGGAGGGGCAAAAGAGAAACTGACGGAGGGCTCGGAAGAGAGAGCTGCGGAGAAAGCAGAAGCTCTGTGTGACTACTTGGATTGCTTCTCTAATTTTTGTGTTATAGAAAAATTTTGATTCATAAATCAAGAAAGATTCATCTAGACAAATTTTGTGACCGGTGTCTAGATGATGTTCAGCTGGTGATGACTGTGACCATAAACCCGAATTTATGCACCTTTTATGTTCAAAACTCAAAATTTGATTGAACGTAAATTTCCCCAATGTAAACTTTGCCACAAGAGCACTGAATTTTATAAACACCTTTTGACAAAAGTGAGTCAAATCTGTCTTTTGGAGATGGTAAAATTTCCAAGATTCTTGTAGTTCTCAATCCTTGTTTACAAAGAATTTTTCTGATGCTGTTTGTAACTCCATGAACAAGTGGAAGAAAAGCAGTTCCAGTATTATTTTTCGACTCACTCGTTTTCGTGCGAGGATGTCGATGGTGGTTTATATCCTGTTTCTTATATCCATTATTCATTAGGCTACTTGTTAACCGGTCTAATTCTGTTTGAAGACTTGATGTTTGACAAACCGAAAAAGATTTAATGACAGACAATTTTTGGGCAGGATGATGATGAGATGTCGCATGAAGATAGCGATCTGTATGAGTACGCTTTCTATATATTGTATGACCCAAAGACCCGTTAGGAAGACGTGTTACCAAAACAAAAAGAAAATTTTTATTCTCAGTTTCCATTGTAAATTGAATATCTTTATTTAGACCATTTAGATGATTTAAAAAGTCTGGCAAACTGTCTTTACCGTGAGACCAAATAATAAACGTGTCGTCTACATATCAGAGCCATACTTTAGGTTTTATTCGAAGATAGTTTACAATTTTGTGAAAGAAAAGGAGTTTTCCGCATTGCCTCCTCTGGTAAGAGATCAGGTTGAAAGCTTCTTTCTGCGTTGCACCAGCCAATGTTCAGCTTATTCAGCCAATGGAGAAAAAAATGTTCGGAGAAAAATTGCAAGATTTTTGAGCTTACCACAGCCAAATTCCTACACGGGGCGCCTACGTCAAAGTTCTAGCTACCACTTTAGCAAAAGCTGGTGTTAGTATCACCACGTTGAAAAGACATGGCAGATGACAAAGTAGTACTATCGCAGAATCCTATTTGGCAGATAGCATGAAGATAAAGAATAAAACTGCTCCATTGTAGGTTGGTATGCAAGATGAGACCAAACAGCAAAGTACAGTTTCTAATTGAAAAATTAGATTACAATTTCAGTGGAACCTCCAAGAACTACCCATTTTTCTTGGAAAATAAATAAAATATTGAAAACCGCATTTGAACTTATAAAATTTTGATATAGTTCTATGATGTTTTGTCTGGTAGGACTTCAAATGTTTCCATTTTATAGCTTTTATAAATTAAGAAACCAATAAATCTACATGTCTAAATTAATACCCCAAGGAAAAAAAAATCCCAAGAGTGTTGGAAGTATCATAATGGTTACCGTAACTAAGGTATTATTGATATATAATGAATCAGTAATAAATAATAGTATATTACACTACAAGGGCAGAAAGTTGAGATTCCTGCACTGTTCAGGGCTCTCAAATTTCTGCCCGTGTAGTGTATACTAGTTTTCTTGTTACTCCAGTCGAAAGTACGTGGTTTCGGCTGCGATTCCACGGCAGAAAGTGCAGCTCTACCAGTGCATGAAAGATACACTTTCTGCCGTGGAATCGCAGCCCCGAAACCACGTACTTTCGACTGGAGTAGCAAGAAAAACTTTTTATAATATAATGTGTTAAAATTTGGTTCAAAAGCGTGAAAGTATTTATAACATGTAGAGGTATTTCTTCATGACTGATCTTCTCGCTGAAAACTCATTTCAACTTAAAACGACATACATTTTCCCTAATTCAAACTCGGTTATATTCCAAACGCGTGCACTTTCATACTTCAATTAATAATAATGCTGTCGCTCAAATAGAAGTGCCAACATTTGGATATACTCTCTTTCTCTGCTTGCTTTTCCTTTGTCGTAATTGGATCTTTTTGTTATGAAAACGACCGCCGGACGTATAACCGCATCAACAATAAGAAGAACAAACAATATTAGAAGCTTTTATAGCCTCATCCGTCTAAATTTAAAACCGCCAACCCTAATCGTGATGTATATTCCGGTAAAATCCGGAATAAAGCAACGTGCCACCCTTTCCACCGTAAACGATTAACTATAAGACTAATAAAGTAGTAGAAATTTAAATCACAATAATTTGCTAATAATACAAAAAATTAAATATAAAATGGTAAACAACATCAGCCACCGGATTCATTGATCCAGTCCGTTACAAGATTATATTGATCTGGAGGTGAAGTTTTAAAGAAATTTGTGTGGAAAATGTCAAACTATGTCCACTTTTTACAATTACACAATTTTTCGTTCAGTCATGGCAGCTGTCATTTCAAATTTGAACGTCCCATAACTTCAAAATTTGAAAAATATAAATGAAAAGCTACACAAACAACAATACACAAAGCTGCATTACTATTATGTTTTTCGAAAAAGGAAAGCTTTTACCAAAAAAAAAATTATTACGACTATCCATCTAGTAGTCAGTGCTTTAACAAAAACTTTTTTGAATTTGCGTCTCTAATAATAGGCAAGTAAGTCTTGTTTTAAAGGTTGTTATGTAATGATTGTCAATTTTTCAAATGTCAATGTAGCTGTCAGATCATTATTGTTAAATAAAGCCATGCTTTTGTTTTTCATAGCCTGCTTGACCGGGAACTTTTTTAAACAAATAGTATTATTAGGTTAGATTGGTATAATTTTTTTAAACAAATGTTATAACAAAAAGTTTTAGATGAAATTCGGTGATATATTTTTAGGTTTAAAAGACGTGACTCTGACGCTTTTCCCATCTACAGCACGGAGTCGTCTCTGCGCTGCGATCGTTCAATAACGTCTTTTATCTCTTGAGACCGTTAAGTGTTAATGTCATTTGTTTAAAATTTCTATTAGAAGCTATTTTTAATAGAATTTTATGTTGCGCTTTAACCGTGTTTATCAAATCATCTCTATGATTGTTAATTGATAAAAATATTAAAATATATATTCATCTGTAGTCTTTCTTTCTAGAATTTATGATGTTATCTATGGCTTTTTCTTGGTTCTCTTTTCTTCCACACTAAACGACAGATATCAATTTTGATAGGCATAATGTGAGACAAAAGGTATATCACTGATTCGTGCCTTTTGCCTCAATCGCATACTTATGATATGCAATATAATCTCCCTACTTTGGCTTCTACCAACAAATAGAAAAATAGAGTCGAAAGCAAATTCATTCAAACTAGATCCGTAGACTTGGATGGATCAGCAATATACCTTTTGCCTCAAATTGTAATTATGCATTAACGTGTTTTCTCGACTTGCTGAAGATGTTCAATAAGAACGAAACATGTTCAAGTCATAAACGACACTGGTCGACGAGGAGTATTGTGCAATATTCAGTTTTTGTTGCAAGTTGAGATTGAGTGCAGTAAGGTTGAGCTGATATTTTTTGGTGGTTTAACGAGGATCGATTATTATGTTGGTATACGTGGGAAGCAAAGCTTTTGTTAGAGTCATTGTAAAGTATGCTTGAAAGTGTCGTTGAAGGAAACCTAATGTGATCGAACATGGCGTTAATGTGTTCAATTCCAAGGATGTAGATACAATCAGACAATAATTTGAGACTCATGTAAAGTAAACTGTTTCAATTAGCCTTCTATACCTATAGTGAAGTTTTAAGTGACATTTATAATGTGTTGTTATGTAATTTTCTTTCGTTCGGTAGACATGTTTTGGCTCTTTATTACACAACTTTGCAGAGAGGAAAATAATTAATACTAAAAAAAAATTCCGAGCTTAAAATGCTTATAGTCGAATATAATAAAGTAGGTAGTGTCGTCATGTCATTTGCGGCAATGATTAAAGTTTGGTGGAGGCGCCGAGAAAGGTCTGTCAAACTTAAACTATCTATTACGTCCAGTAGCTCAATCTAGGCGATAATTAATTTGTTGCGGCATTTAATTGATGAACATTCGTCGATGTGTGTCAGTTACAAGGAACGTGCGTGTCGATTTTAGACCACAATTTCGAGCAAAATTAATTTTGTTGATGAGGTTAGAGACTATGGATGGATGATACGCTTCGGAAAATGGAAAAGAGATGACTCACGACCGATGATAAGATGCAATATTTTCCTTAGTTGATCCCCCAAGCTTATGCTCCGGATTCGGGATCTCTTCACTCCCAACCTCTATTCTACAACATCCCTCCCGACATTTGCAGGGTATCGATAAAGAAATTTACGATGCCTTCGACCGATCTCTTCTTTTATTTAGTGTTTCAAATTGACACTTTTAATATAAATTTTAATTACTGTCGATTATACGAACCAAACTGTTTTTTAAATAAACAAAATGATTGTCAACTATTGCTTAAAATATTGCTAAGCTATTATGTCGGTATTTTAGGTAAATTATGAAATAGTTATTTACGTTATTAGTGCGCTAAACTTCCTTTTACAGCGCAACTGCGGAGTGCTTTAATGAAACTGCGCGTCGTACAATGATTAACGCACGAATAGTTTATTAAACTTTTTAGCCAAAGACTCAATTTTGTCTGCTTTAAAATTTCCGAAATTGGAATTGACGGACTTGGCAGTTGAGTTTGACACTGTGGCTCAGAGCTCGATTGTATACCGGTATTCATAGTCATATCTCAAGCTCAACCTTGACTTCAAGTTTGAGACGCCGTCTCAAGCAAGGACTCCGGCAATGCTCGGGAAAACAAGCAAGAACTTCGACAATGCTCGGGAAAACGTGCGTCTTGCGGAAGTCACCAAAGTAGTAATTTTTGTGTTGTTAGGTTTAAAATTTAACATTTTGACGCGTGACAGTCATTCTCCGTGTTTATATAAAGTGACAGGTCAAGGAATAACTCGATGCCGCAGGGGTTATATCGAAAGTGTTTTGTGTTGTTTTTGCAAAAAAAAAAGAATGACGACGGGTGAGTACATGTCTACTGACAGAATACGTGTATGGTAACTTCATAAAAGTTGCATTATAGACAAAAAAGCTGCTTATACACAAAAAGCAAAACCCTTGCTGTAGTCTCGCATGGACAACTCCAATAGTGTAGAAAGCAATACGACGGATGCCGCAAGAAAAGCGAACGATGTGGACCATTATTACATTCTCCTCAAAACACGAAAGCTGCAAAAGTGAGACCCAAATAGAAGCTAACTCACACTGCGCGCTTTTGAGAAGGACAATGTAAGTGCAACATTAATATAAATCTAACCAGACCTTTATCCACTTTTATTGCAGGAAATGTGATGCAGAAAAGTTATCAGAGTAGTGAGTAGCAGGAGCTATTCAAGAAGTGTGGAAAGATAAAAGTTTTCGGCTGCCGTTTTGTCTACTATGCTTCTGCAAACAATACCTTACACTTATAATGTAAACTAATAAAAATTTTACTTTTTTTGTACTTATGTTTACCAGTAGAAGGTGTTACAAAATAAAAATACTACACAATTAATAAATATTTGTGACTTTTATTATTATTCAATGCTTTCATTTTTTATTCAATGCTTTCATTTTTGCACAAAATGTAGGCCCTTTAATTTTGTGTAAGTAATAATTGGCTTTTCACTAATTTGCAAGCAATCCTACATTCACCACATTGTCTTTTGTGAAGCTGTAGCGACGCTTAACTTCAAAGTTGGAAAAAAATTCCAATGAGTTCGCAGCACCCCGTACATAACTCAGCCAGCATGTCAATGTTCGTTGTTATGAACTGCAACACATAATACTCTTCAGTATTTTCCAACGTCAAACAATGACATAACCTGCAAATGGCGTCTCAAGACAAGTCGAGACCTTGCTCAAGTCCGACTTGAGGCGGACCCAGTGCGCTTGCTCATCAAGCAAAAATCGCCCTTATTCACACCGTAATTTGATATTTAAATCTTGAGATTTATCTATGAATACCGTCGGGTTTTGAGATCGATCTCAGACTCAAGATATGAATATCAGATTTCACGAGCATTGCCGAAGTCCTTGCTTAAGATGGAATCAGCGATAAATCTATTTCAAAACGCATGCAAACGCTTTCCCGAGCATTGCCGGAGTCCTTGCTTGAGTCTAAGCTTAAGCTTGATCTTGAGCTACGACTATGAATACCGGCATTAGTACTTGTAATGGGAATAATATACAAACACCAGAGAACTACTAGAAATATTCATTTTAAAATTTAATTTTTTATTTTATTTAAAAAAAAAATTATAACAATCAATATTTTAATCGTTGTTTTTTTCTTTATTTGCAACATAAGAGAAATTAAAATTGAACCGAATCAAAGATGGTTTGTTGTGTAATTGTTTTGTATAAAATTGCTGACCATAATTTTAGAGATATGTACATTAGAGTGATTCAAAAAAATATTAATCGGTGAAAAACTATGATTTTAGAGTTTTGCTATTGAAAATTTGAAAATTAATCCTTTTTACAATTTGAGTTGGTCTGAACTTACTGTTTTGTATTTTCTCAAGATCTTTGAACAAAAACGTCAATCATAATTTTGGTTATGATTTAATCCTTTAATCCTCAACCGTTTGTATTCGAAATTTAATATTGTTAGCTACTTTTAATCACTTTTTAACGTACATTTTAAGAAAAGATAAAAGTTTTGTGCAACATTAATTATTATTTAAGAAACAATGCCGCAATTTTAGTTGAAATCTAAATTTAATTTTGAAGGATGAGAAAATAAGGTATTTTGCAAGTCATTTTAAATTTGTAAATTTTTAACGCTTAGATGGCAACTAATCCGTAGTAAGCTTCACGTTTCGCATATCAAAATGAGTTTATAAAACTAGAATTATACTTTCCAAACATCACAAAACTAAAATATGTGTGAATTTTTGTGTGACGACAAAACATTACAGAGTAGTTAGCATAAATAAAAAAATAAATAAATGTTGTGCATAAAAAACTATATAAAATAACCATACAGGATGAAAAGAACATAATATTATGTCATAAAAATGACCTATTAGACAAAAAAAAACTTAAAAACAGTTCTAATATTAATTTTTAGATAAAAATGTTCATAAACTTGTAAAGGTGTTCCATCTTATTTCTCACAATGTGATTGTAATAATTAATAATAAATTAAAAAACAATATCTTCCCATAAATATTAATATTTATGGATAAGATATTGTTTTTTTATAAATTTTCATGTTAAGTTTCATGTGCAACGAAAAAATAACTTTGTTTTCTTATAGTAAAAATTAAATTCTATCAAAGTCTTAGAATTTAGCAAAGGACAATGCTAAATTGTAAAAAGCAAGGTGATAGATAGACACATAAAACCAAAAATTATGCTATTGTGCCTTTTAAGGTACCAATAATTTGATTTATAACCGAAAGTGGTACAACCATAGGAATATTTTTAATAGATAACCCATTCCCAGCTTTAACAAGATAAAAAAAAGCTATAAAAACTGATTAAAAATTTTATTAAATTCCCGCAAATGACATTTAAGAGTTTATTATAAAAAATAAAAGTTCGGTGCTATGAGTGCCAAAATCCGAAGACCATTAAATTTTAGTGAAACATTATTATTGTACAAAAGAATGGACAATATTGAAAATGTTGAAATATAATGTCTTCCCAATTTTCTTAATGTTGAAGGCGCAAGGCAGTGTGCTAATTAATGTCTCACAAAGAAACAAATGACGGTCTTTGAATTTTTTACAAAAGAAAAAGTTGGGGATGTTCTAGAATTTAAGCATAGCCAGATTTTTAGAAAAAATTGATTTTTATAAAAGATCTAAATAAATCACGTAAATTTCAACTATTTTGAGATTATCAAAAATTTTATTCTAAACAAAAAATACAGAAAAAATCGCAAAATTTCTTAAGCCTACCCTAATTTTTCAAAAATAAAAAGGAATGTCAGTTACAGCTATAAAATCAACTGAAAAGTCACATAAAATGCAAGAAAAAAAACATAAAACTTATAGCAAATAAAATATTAATAATATTTAATCAGTTATTTTTGGGGGCGGAGCCAGATAGATATACAATACATATTTATGAAGAATATATATGTAATAAGAAAATTTTAATATTTTAATAAATGTTTAAAAACAATATCAAATCCGTTGGTCATCTTAGGTTCAAAAAGCAATGAAATAAAGTTCAATTATGTTTAAAAAGTTGTGCAATTTTTGATATTTGTTTATTTATAAATTTATTTACTATTTCTTTATTATATCCATTAATATTAGCAATTATTTTGATAAATGCTTTTTCCTTATTAAAGTTTTTTTCACTTAAAGGACAGGAAATAGCCGATTCTTACTAAAAATAATGCTTGTTTCTTTTCCAAATATATCAACTTCTAAATCGCCTATTGCTTTTTTAATTACCTGTACATCTAAATAAGTTAATTTCTCTTCATAACTGAATTTAATTAGAAAAAGAATTATTTAAATTCTCAGAATTATTAAAAACTGCTAAAACGTCGTCTAGAAAATATTGAAAACTGTCTTTTGCCATATTTTCAAAATAATTCATAACTAACTTAGTCAAAAAAGGCATTATACATTGACCCATTCCTTTATTTTGTTTGTAAAATTTATTGCTACATTAAAAAATTGCTTATTTTATGTATTTGCTAATTAGATTTGGTTTAATTTTATTGTATACGCAAGTTTTTTAAATAAACAATTGTTGTTTCTATTGGAACGCTAGGATATAATAAAGTGACATTAAACAATACATACTAATTTTTCGTTACTGTTCAATTTCATTGTTTTTACTTTATTGATACATATTTAAATTTTTGAATTAATTCACTAACCGTTTGGGAATATCATCTCCTGATGGTGACTTGATGATCGAACAAGCTCTCAAACTTTGTGGCAAGTGGTAAAACTGTGTGAATTGTAATATATTAAAGGTTTAAAAAACCATTCCAAATCAATACCATTGTACAAAGAAATGTAAATTAGAGTAATATTTTATTTCGAATTGTTTGAATAACGATAAAAATTGAAAATTCAGGAAAACTCAAGCGAAACGTAACGACATTTTGAAAGAAAAGAACGACTTTTTTTCTTAGAAAACTTTGTATCAATTTTTCAGTTAAGTAGAAAATCGTAATCTCCAAGAGATATTCTTATTTCGAGGTCGCGTGTTATTCAAATGTCACAATTTAGAATCACGAGATTTATTTTTAAATCACAGAATGAATATATTTATTTTTCTGAAAATAAGCATTTATCTTAATGCTGGAAAAATTACTATAAACTGTTGATTTCTATAATATAAGATATTGAAAGAAAAACATTTATTTTGACTGGTCTGTCACCTTTATTCGCCTATGATATTTTATTTATTACAATAATTGTAAACACAATTAAAAACCATAATTATTACAACTTTTGTTATATAACTTTCTTAGCTGTGCTGTAGTGACTACGTATTTTGTTTGTTGAAAAAGAATTTTTTATGTCTTACCTCATAACTTTCTATGGGAGAACCGACTGTTGATTTTTTTTTTTTTTTTACTTGAAAGCTTGTGCTTTCCATTTAAATTTGATCAAGATCTGACCAGTAGTTTTTGAGCTATTCTTGTAAATGCTTTTTTGACATATATTTTTGACACTTCAATTGATTATAAAAACTTGTAAAAAATTAAATATAATTAAATAATAGTCGATTTATTTATTTATTTAAGCAATTTGATTCAAATAATAAATAAATAAAATAATAATTATTCATATTAAAGTCAATTTTTTCAAAATTTTTAGTTTGTATTATTAAGGTTTGAACTGCGACTTCAAAATGTGACAGAATAAAAAAGTGACAGAAAGAAAAGAGTGTGTGTGATCTGTCACATACTCTTTGAATATATTTTGGTCAAAATGATCTATGATCAAGTAAAATGTTGACATTTTCAAGTTTTAAAATGCAATAGGATTTTCCAAATAATAGAATAAAAAGCCAAAGTTTTAACCAATAAACCGCTTATGTATGGTACAAATAAAGCCAATTTTTTTAATGTGAATATGTAGTTTTTTTTATTGATCTGTGAGCTCTCTATCGGCTCTATATCAATCGTTATCATTCTTAAACTATAAAAGTAAGAAGAAATAACCAAAAGAAGATACTTCTTTTCATTTTTGGTTCAATTGAGTGTCATGATTTTGTGATATTTTATAAATTTTAATAAAAAAAGTTAAAAAATGGTGGATGCGCCAAAAATAAAATTTTTAGTAAATGGTTCTATGACAGTCGCTACCATTCTTAATCTTTAAAAGTGAGAGAAAATATAAAAAAAAATCGTTTTTCTTTAATTTTGGTTCAAATAAGTAATTATTTTGTAATATTTTATAGATTTTGCTAAAATAGTTAAAAAATGGTGGATGCGCCAAATACAAAATTTTTAGTAAATTATTTTATGGCAGTCGACATTATTCTTTAATTTTACTTCAAATGAGTCATTATTTTGTAATATACGTACTTTTTCTTAAAATTATCTCTATTTTGTGCAATTTTTAAAGTGCTGTAATTCTTTAAATCTTTCAGATAGACTACATAAAGTAAAGATAATCAAAGATGATGCTTCTTTTCATTTTTGGTTCAATTGGGTCATGATTTTGTAATATTTTCTAGATTTGAATAAAAAAAAGTTGAAAAATGGTGGATGCGCCAAAAATAAAATTTTTAGTAATTCTATGACAGTCGCTACCATTCTTAATCTTTAAAAGCGACCGAAAATATAAAAAAAAAAACGTTTTTCTTTAATTATGGTTCAAATAAGTAATTATTTTGTAATATTTTATAGATTTTGCTAAAATAGTTGAAAAATGGTAGATGCGCCAATTGCAAAATTTTTAGTAAATTGTTGTATGGCAGCCGACATTATTCTTAATCTTGAAGAATAAGAAAAAATTAAAAAAAGAAGACGTTTTTCTTTAATTTTAGTTCAAATGAGTCATTATTTTGTTATATAGGTACTTTTTCTTAAAATTATCTCTATTTTTTGCAATTTTATTGGATTTTGAAGTACTGTAACTCTTTAAATTTTTCAGATAGACTACATAAAGTAAAGATAATCAAAGAAGATGCTTCTTTTCATTTTTGGTTCAATTGAGTCATGATTTTGTAAATTTTATAAATTTTAATAAAAAAAGTTAAAAAATGGTGAATGCGCCAAACATAAAATTTTTAGTAAATGGTTCTATGACAGTCGCTACCATTCTTAATCTTTAAAAGTGAGAAAAAATATAAAAAAAAAACGTTTTTCTTTAATTTTGGTTCAAATAAGTAATTATTTTGTAATATTTTATAGATTTTGCTAAAATAGTTAAAAAATGGTGGATGCGCCAAATACAAAGTTTTTAGTAAACTGTTCTATGACAGTTAACATTATTCTTAATCTTGAAGAATAAGAAAAAATTTAAAAAAAAAGACGTTTTTCTTTAATTTTAGTTCAAATGGGTCATTATTTGGTAATATACGTACTTTTTCTTAAAATTACCTCTATTTTTGCAATTTTTAAGTTTTTAAAGTGCTGTAATTATTTAAATCTTTCAGATAGACTACATAAAGTAAAGATAATCAAAGAAGATGCTTCTTTTCATTTTTGGTTCAATTGAGTCATGATTTTGTAATATTTTATAAATTTTAATAAAAAAAGTTAAAAAATGGTGGATGCGCCAAAGATAAAATTTCTAGTAAATGGTTCTATGACAGTCGCTACCATTCTTAATCTTTAAAAGTGAGAGAAAATATAAAAAAAACGTTTTTCTTTAATTTTGGTTCAAATAAGTAATTATTTTGTAATATTTTATAGATTTTGCTAAAATAGTTAAAAAATGGTGGATGCGCCAAATACAAAATTTTTAGTAAACTGTTCTATGACAGTTAACCTTATTCTTAATCTTGAAGAATAAGAAAAAATTGAAAAAAAAAGACGTTTTTCTTTAATGTTAGTTCAAATGAGTCATTATTTGGTAATATACGTACTTTTTCTTAAAATTATATCTATTTTTTGCAATTTTTAAGTTTTTAAAGTGCTGTAACTCTTTAAATCTTTCAGATAGACTACATAAAGTAAAGATAATCAAAGAAGATGCTTCTTTTCATTTTTGGTTCAATTGAGTCATGATTTTGTAATATTTTATAAATTTTAATAAAAAAAGTTAAAAAATGGTGGATGCGCCAAAGATAAAATTTCTAGTAAATGGTTCTATGACAGTCGCTACCATTCTTAATCTTTAAAAGTGAGAGAAAATATAAAAAAAACGTTTTTCTTTAATTTTGGTTCAAATAAGTAATTATTTTGTAATATTTTATAGATTTTGCTAAAATAGTTAAAAAATGGTGGATGCGCCAAATACAAAATTTTTAGTAAACTGTTCTATGACAGTTAACCTTATTCTTAATCTTGAAGAATAAGAAAAAATTGAAAAAAAAAGACGTTTTTCTTTAATGTTAGTTCAAATGAGTCATTATTTGGTAATATACGTACTTTTTCTTAAAATTATATCTATTTTTTGCAATTTTTAAGTTTTTAAAGTGCTGTAACTCTTTAAATCTTTCAGATAGACTACATAAAGTAAAGATAATCAAAGATGATGCTTCTTTTCATTTTTGGTTCAATTGGGTCATGATTTTGTGATATTTTATTTTATAAATTTTAATAAAAAAAGTTAAAAATGGTGGATGCGCCAAAAATAAAATTTTTAGTAAATGGTTCTATGACAGTCGCTACCATTCTTAATCTTTAAAAGTGAGAGAAAATATAAAAAAAAACGTTTTTCTTTAATTTTGGTTCAAATAATTACTTATTTTGTAATATTTTATAGATTTTGCTAAAATAGTTGAAAAATGATAGATGCGCCAATTGCAAAATTTTTAGTAAATTGTTCTATGGCAGCCGACATTATTCTTAATCTTGAAGAATAAGAAAAAATTCAAAAAACAAGACGTTTTTCTTTAATTTTATTTCAAATGAGTCATTATTTTGTAAAAAACGTACTTTTTCTTAAAATTATCTCTATTTTTTGCCATTTTTAAGTTTTTAAAGTGCTGTAACTCTTTAAATCTTTCAGATAGACTACATAAAGTAAAGATAATCAAAGCAGATGCTTCTTTTGATTTTTGGTTCAATTGGGTCATGATTTTGTGATATTTTATTTTATAAATTTTAATAAAAAAAGTTAAAAATGGTGGATGCGCCAAATACAAAAGTTTTAGTAAATTGATCTATGGCAGTCAACATTATACTTAATCTTGAAGAATAAGAAAAAATTTAAAAAAAAGACGTTTTTCTTTAATTTTAGTTCAAATGAGTCATTATTTTCTAATATACGTACTTTTTCTTAAAATTACCTCTATTTTTGCAATTTTTAAGTTTTTAAAGTGCTGTAATTATTTAAATCTTTCAGATAGACTACATAAAGTAAAGATAATCAAAGAAGATGCTTCTTTTCATTTTTGGTTCAATTGAGTCATGATTTTGTAATATTTTATAAATTTTAATAAAAAAAGTTAAAAAATGGTGGATGCGCCAAAGATAAAATTTCTAGTAAATGGTTCTATGACAGTCGCTACCATTCTTAATCTTTAAAAGTGAGAGAAAATATAAAAAAAACGTTTTTCTTTAATTTTGGTTCAAATAAGTAATTATTTTGTAATATTTTATAGATTTTGCTAAAATAGTTAAAAAATGGTGGATGCGCCAAATACAAAGTTTTTAGTAAACTGTTCTATGACAGTTAACATTATTCTTAATCTTGAAGAATAAGAAAAAATTGAAAAAAAAAGACGTTTTTCTTTAATTTTAGTTCAAATGGGTCATTATTTGGTAATATACGTACTTTTTCTTAAAATTACCTCTATTTTTGCAATTTTTAAGTTTTTAAAGTGCTGTAATTATTTAAATCTTTCAGATAGACTACATAAAGTAAAGATAATCAAAGAAGATGCTTCTTTTCATTTTTGGTTCAATTGAGTCATGATTTTGTAATATTTTATAAATTTTAATAAAAAAAGTTAAAAAATGGTGGATGCGCCAAAGATAAAATTTCTAGTAAATGGTTCTATGACAGTCGCTACCATTCTTAATCTTTAAAAGTGAGAGAAAATATAAAAAAAACGTTTTTCTTTAATTTTGGTTCAAATAAGTAATTATTTTGTAATATTTTATAGATTTTGCTAAAATAGTTAAAAAATGGTGGATGCGCCAAATACAAAGTTTTTAGTAAACTGTTCTATGACAGTTAACATTATTCTTAATCTTGAAGAATAAGAAAAAATTGAAAAAAAAAGACGTTTTTCTTTAATTTTAGTTCAAATGGGTCATTATTTTGTAATATACGTACATAAAGTAAAGATAATCTTATCAAAAAGCATTCTATCTTATTATAGCATTTAAGCCATTTTAATTTTAGACATTTTTTGATTTTTTGAAAGAAGGAAATGAAAATCCCTAGAAAACTAGTAGAAAAGCTAAATAGAGAAAACTTTATCTTAGTATATTTCATATTTATATTTGAAATATTTTTTTCAATATTTTCTAATTTCAAGCTTCCATCCTGATCATTTCATCAAAATTTGTAGCTTTAGCGAGTAATTTTCAATATTTTGTTTTATATAAAATTTCATTTTAAATTTGTTTATTATTGAACATTTGAAAAGAAAAAGCACAAAAAAAGTCAATGACTTCTTTGGCGGCTCTGACTCGAGACAGACCAAAATCAACCAAAAGTACACATTTTGATGACCACAGATCAATATTTTCACTCGTATTGTACAGAGTTTGAACAAACAAATACCAATGTTTACCATTTAAAATAAATAACTTTTTTTAAAGATGTTTTGCTTTCTTTAAAAAATATCCAAATATGTATTTCAATTACTTACTTACGACTGACTTTTGAATTGTTTGTTGTTAATTTAATTTTGAGATGTTTTTTTTTCCGTTCACAAAACATGAGAAAACAGGCTTTATTTTAGAGAAATTCATTTCGGTCTCAAAAGGTGAAACCCGATGCCGTGTTCTTAAAATGTAATGATGGATTATTTCATCTGAAAATCTACTCATTGTAAGCTTATTCTCCAGCAGCACACAATACAGCAAATTTAATGCTGATGAAATGCATTTTGTAAACTTGCTGAGATTTGCGGAATGTTATTACCTAGGTATGTAATGCCGTTTCGAATGTAGTAAAGTTTGTATAATATGTGAACTGAATACGAATTTAAGATCAAGAACAGAAATACCTATCCATGTTGTTATAATCTGTCCAATAACAATTTGTGTTCTATTAACAAGTGTTTTGTTAAAATTTACAAAATACCACTTCTAATCAAACTTTTATTCTAAATAAATAAAGTCTATAAAAATTTATTAACTATTTAATTTATTAAACTCAATACAATAAGCTAAGTACTAGAATTAACTGAATTTTTAATGAATTAAATTATTATTTGCTGATTAAAGAGCCAACAAATAGTAATGGACTGTTTGTTACATAATCATTAAAAGTTTTGCAAGTGTCCCTCAATCCTTTAGAAGTTTGTAAGGGATGACCTGACCTAGTCCAGATATAAGTGGTTTAAATTCTGTAAATATTAACCCAGTTTTAATTGAATAATGATGTGTAATTATAATACAAGCACACGTGTGTTGAATAAGCAACAATAATGCTTATGACAGCACTACAGTTGACCCAAAGTTAGAACATGTGGTCATAATACGTCAATATTAAAGCTAAAAATACCATGTCATTTATTAATGTATAAAAATATAACAATCACAATAAACTAATATAATAATTGTTATTATGTGATATACTTTAATAAACACCACAAGTTATCAATAAATATCACAAGTCTAATGCCGGTATTCATAGTCGTAGCTTAAGATCAAGCTTAAGCTTAGACTCAAGCAAAGACTCCGGCAATGCTCGGGAAAGCGTTTGCATGAAATTACGGTGTGAATAAGGGCGATTTTTGCTTGATGAGCAAGCGCACTGCGTCCGTCTCAACCGTCAGACTTGAGCAAAGTCCCGCCTTGTCTTGAGACGCCATTTGCAGGTTATGTCATTGTTTGATGTTTGAAAATACTGAAGAGTATTATATGTTGCAGTTCATAACAACAAACATTGACATGGTGGACGAGATATGCGCGGGATGCTGCGAACCCATTGGAATTTTTTTCCAACTTTGGGTAGTATTTTCATTTTGTAACACCTTCTACTGGTAAAAAAGTAAAACACGGAGAATGACACGCACTGTCATGCGTCAAAATGTTAAACCTAACAACACAAAAATGACTACTTTGGTGACTTCCGCAAGACGCACGTTTTCCCGAGCATTGTCAAAATCCTTGCTTGATTTCCCGAGCATTGCCGGAGTCTTTGCTTGAGACAGCGTCTCAAGGTTGATCTTGAGCTACGACTATGAATAAGATATAAGGCATAAGATAACAAGTTACGGCATCACAAGTGGAAAAATATACATTTTATTGCAATGAACAAATGTAGTATAATACAAATAATGCGTACCTACACCGTGTCATTTTCAGATGTTCCATCTTAACAATAAAAGACACTGACAATCCAAATAATCATAAGACTTTATTCAAATACGTCAACCCCAGTCAAGAACTTGTTGCTGAACCTCTTCCATTACATCATTTTCTCCAAATAAAATTGAATTGAATGTTACCTTTCCTTTCAAATATGTTCATAAAAGCGAAAAAATAAAAATCCATATCTGTCTTCATTATTTCAATCTCGAGACAACTTTTAGAATCAAAAAACTTCAGTTCTTGATCAACTTTCGACTTCAAATCGAATTTATAACCGTTTTTATACGTACGTTATTGACATCTATCACAAACGATACACTATTAATCAAATCATTGATAGAAACATATTGTGATATTTTAGAAAAATGACAACTATACAACAAAATCGATTTTCTCCAGAACTCAATCTTAAGATTAAGCATTGTATCTTTTACCCCATAAATTTTTAAGAAATAATGTTTTTACACAACCATCTATTAGCTAAGCCAAGGCAAGAAAACATTTTTCGCCGCTGCCAGAACGAGTACGGCCACCAGGCTCTCATTATCCCAATATTTGATATCCTCTCTCGCCTTATTACACCTCAAGTTATAAACCATTGACAGTTGTGCAGAGTTGATTATCACATTTAAACTTTTGAAGTTATTAGATTTTAGGAACAAAATATGAAAAGCAAAGCCAAAAATTTGAAATCGCTCTAATTAATAAAATTTCACTTACCGCATCCGACTATAAAAAACTAACTTTTAATTTATCAAAAATATCAATTTTTAAAAATTGAAAAAAATTATCGACCAGCTAACACGTATGTATAGTAAAAATGTTTGAGATATACCCGGCAGCTACCTGGTTGGTTCTTTTCATCACATCAAGACACGCCATACTTTGGGTTATAAGTCTTTCTTACCTTTGTTGCCTTGTCCCTCTTATCATAAGGAATAAAATTTACTGCAGAGTATATCGTAGTTTTCTAATGTAAATTTAAGAAAACTAACGTGAATACAAAATATTTTATACAGCTGAATGACAAAAAGCATTAACTCTCTGATGAAACGAGATTGCTCAATAACTAAATCATTAAATGTAATCAAGTTTTCCCAATAAGCTCTAGCAACTATATAACAACGTAATATGCATTTTCCAGACGAATAAATCTGAAACTGCATTTTCAGAAGAACGTTTCCAGAATATTAAAATTCGTACTCATAGCAATTTCTCTCAGTTATTACCTTAGATGATACTGATGTTTACTTCATCCGAATGAACGTTTCTGTTTCTCTACCTGAATTTTTTTTTCTTTTTTTTACTGCATGTTCAATTAGCATAACCGTTTTGCTAAAATTACAAATTTATGTTATTTAATTGCCACATTAAAAGACAGCTAATTAGTAAAATACTTTTTTATCCTACACCAACTCAAAATAAAATTTTCTCGTCTCTCGACAGCCGTGAAAGTACATCATTTCTAGGCTAGCCGAGAAAAGATGTACTTTCTCGGCTAGCCGAGAAAAAAAAAATTAAATTTTTTCCGTCAGGAGTCGCTGTTATAAGAAAAATTACTCTAAACTCTAAACGTCTCACTATTTATGAAGGGTGTTTAAATTCCAAACCACATTTACTGTTTATGAACATCAATCTTATTTTAAAAAACTACTTTTGTGCAAGATAAATTGTGTAAATCACGACAGTAAAGTAATCCATAAATTTTTGACATCTGTCAAAGTTTGACATTTTGAATTGGCGATTGGCGGTTATAACCTCAAACCAATTTTAAGATAATGCTCGATTATAAGGTAATTTGTGTAGGATAAAAAATAATGTGTAAACCACGGCCGCAAAGTAATTTTCTAGGCCTTGAGTAGTGGCCAGGCTCGCCTTTGGTTCGCCTGTCCATATCTTCTCTCGGCCTGTAAAAATACCACTTTGCCGCCTAGGTTTACAATATACTATTCTATTTCACGTTTAAAATGTCGATTTTGTGAGTTGGTGTGACTTCAATAACATTGACATTACTGTCATTGTATGAGTGTTAGGTTATGTTTGCTATGTTATGCCAACCTTATAAAAAAAAACTCACTACATGAATTCTTTCTATTTTCAAAATCTTAATATTGAATTATGCATATCAATGATATATAAATCACAAAAAAAATTATTAATAATACATCACTTACGTCAATGAATGCATTGTATGCATTTCATAAACCTTTGTGATTGTCAACCTTAAAATCTATTCATTTAGTTTGTAGAGTGAACACAATAGACAGAAAGCACTTTACTTCTATCAGACGATGCGATGTGTAATTAACTTAAAATCCATCTCCTCTAGAAACTCGATTTTCTAGATTATATCTAAAAGGTGCCGCACATATGCCTTTTAATGTAATAACTTTAATACAGCAATTTTAACTGATAGGATCAATTGTGTTTAAAATAAGAAATTGACTGCCGCTCCTATTAGTTGAATGAAGCTTTTCACAAACTGACTAAAAATATTTGATGCACGAAGAAAACATTAAAGATAGATAAAAGCTCAATAAAAAAAACACCAAAATTTGTGTAAAAATAAGAGAAAACATTCGAGCCGCCCTTATCACTCATTCATAATAATCAAACAATTAAATTTGATTGATAAAAGAGTGTCATATGCACTGCAATCCATTGATCCATTGTGCTCCCCTTTCTTAAGCTGCTTGAGATGTGTCTGACTCATAAATTCCAGTACGCTAGATGGCGTCAGGGATGTTATGTTACGTCCATCTTTTTCAGGTGTTTAAAAGGGTATAGCTTGTCCATCTAAAATCTAGATTCGTCGGTATTTTCTAGGCCGATTCTCACAAGATGATAAGTAAAAGGAACGTGAGAATACAATACCTATTCAAGTAGGCTTTAGATCTTGCATAATAAGCCTATTTACAAACGCATAAGACCGCGATTAAACATTCGTAAGTATAAATGAAATCAACAAACTCCGAATTAGCTGATATTGTGAAAGAGTGGCTTCTAACATGAAGAAAGTACATGGTAGCAGACATAAAGAGGGCAGTGGGAGGATCTGGCCTGACCCCTAGTCTTATGCCGGTATTCATAGTCGTAGCTCAAGATCAACCTTGGATTCAAGCTTGAGACGCCGTCTCCAGCAAAGACTCCGGCAATCCTCGGGAAATCAAGCAAGGACTTCGACAATGCTCGGGAAAACGTGCGTCTTGCGGAAGTCACCAAAGTTGTCATTTTTGTGTTGTTAGGTTTAAAATTTAACATTTTGACGCATGACCGTCATTCTCCGTGTTTTACTTTTTTAGTACTTATGTTTACCAGTAGAAGGTGTTACAAAATAAAAATACTACCCAATCAATAAATATATGTGATTTTTGTTATTATCCAATGCTTTTATTTTTTATTCAATGCTTTCATTTTTGCACAAAATGTGGGCCCTTTAATTTTGTGTAAGTAATAATTGTCTTTCCACTAATTTGCAAGCAATCCTACATTCACTACATTGTCTTTTGTGAAGCTGTAGCGACGCTTACATTCAAAGTTGGAAAAAAATTCCACTGGGTTCGCAGCATCCCGCGCATATCTCGTCCAACATGTCAATGTTCGTTGTTATGAACTGCAACACATAATACTCTTCAGTATTTTCCAACGTCAAACGATGCCATAACCGGCGAATGACGTCTCAAGACAAGTCGAGGCCTTGCTCAAGTCTGACTTGAGACGGACCCAGTGCGCTTGCTCATTAAGCAAAAATCGCCCTTATTCACACCGTAATTTGATATTTAAATCTTGAGATTTGTCTATGAATACCGTCCGGTCTTGAGCTCGACCTCAAGCTCAAGATACGAATATCAGATTTCACGAGCATTGCCGAAGTCCTTGCTTGAGACGGAATCAGCGATAAATCGATTTCAAAACGCATGCAAACGCTTTCCCGAGCATTGCCGAAGTCTTTGCTTGAGTCTAAGCTTAAGCTTGATCTTGAGCTACGACTATGAATACCGGCATTAGTCTTTGAGAGCACCAAAAAAATACATTAAACCAAAAAAAAAAACAATACCAAGCCCTCTCAGAAAAACAAAAAAGAAACTCTTGTAAACTTTTGATAAGAACTCGCCAATCAGATCTCAGAGAAATTTTGATCAAATTTGTGTTGTAATTAAAACAAAATTTTTTCAAAAACAAGACGGATGAAATATAACATAGGGAGCTGTCTTGCCGTGCTCCCAATCAGCGCTGACCAGTTATGAGGTTAGAATAACAATAATTCGAAAATGTCAAACGCGTGAGAGTCTGATTTTGTTTTTATATATAGCCATTTCTTATCTAAATAATTGTGAATCACACAGTATAAATAGTATAAAAACAGTAATTTTATTATCACTAACAAAATCACCAAATATTAATGTGCACTTGTGTAGAGAGGAAAAAAATCTAAACAAAGCATCAGCAAAATTAAAGCTCCTCGAGACCATTTCATTAACATAATACTGTGGTTTTTCTTTCAACAAAAGAAAAACTGCTTTATATTTCTTTTGTTGTGTGTACTGCAGGTAAAAGATTAATTTGTTATACTAGAATGTCAACTTTAATAAGTAGGGCAGCACAAGCTCAACAACATATTTCTACTCAATTAGGTCCATCATAAAGAGAATATAATTCTGTTAGATAACAGCCCTTATTTTATAAGATTACATAAGCCCTATAAAAAAATAGTTGACCACCGCTTTGCTTCATTGCGTTTAAGGAATTATCTCTTCTGAATTAAAAATTTTAATCCCGTAAGGGTAGAATGGCACAAGACATAATCTTATCTACAATGTTGGCTTTCATTGTTGAGATGATTTTATAATTCTATACCTTTAGCCTTACTATTCCTATAAAAATCAGTGTCAAAAGAAAAAAAAAAATTATAATTAAAAAAAAATTAGAACAAAATGACATAAACAAAAGCTGTAAATCAGCCATATCTCAAGCAAAAAAAAAAAAACGTCTCCAAACAAAAAAATTGTATTATTTACTCTTCTTAACTGCCATAAAATAACACATAAAAATATTTTAATACCGAAATACAGCACTAAAACCAAATATAACTTCCAAATACTTAAAAAAAATCGTCCGCAAAACAAAAAGTTCGTTCTTAAAAACTTCATGTACGCTTTATCCAAAAAAAAAAAAAAAAATCGTTACGATTGAAATTCCAGAACTTCCATTTACATTCTTTACTCCAAAGAGAATGAAAATGGAAGTGTTTTATTAATGACGTAAAATAAATGCAATTTTATCGAACAATGAAGGGATGGAAAGTTTTTTTTTTGAAAGAGTCGACAAAGTACGTATGCTTTGAAGAAGAAAAACATATTTTCTCGATTTTCTTGTTGATTATATTTTTTTAACAAATAAAAATATAATATCAATAATAACTTCCGAGTTAGCTTATTAGTTGTTTATGTAATAAACTACACTCCAGAAAACACATTCTGCTCATTCATCATGAATAATTTAATAAGCCTATCCCTAATGAAATACGTTGATTTGATCAATTAATAAACCAAAATCCACTAAAACAGCAAATAAGTCCAAGTTTTCAGTTAAATATAATTGATGATTCAGACTTTTGCTGACTTTTTAATTAAATACCTATTTGTAAATAGAAAAGTTATCATTTGCAGACGATTCTGCAAAAAATATTATAAAAATTAAAGAAATGATCGGAAAATCATCGCTTTTCCGGAAAGTTCCGACAATATTCATAAGCCTTTAATTTCAAAAACCTCTAAGCTTTTCTAGTCGGGAGAGCGCGCAGGCCATTCTATTGATCCTCGCCGTAGCATCTACCTGCCAAAATATGTTATTGAGAGGTAGCCTAATAGCCCATCGACAATTTTTTTCAAATTAATTATATTAAATAGTTCATTAACTTCCAATATTCGTATTCTGAACCTAAATTTAAATTGGGAATGATTAAGGACTACTTATTACTACAAAAATACGTTTAATCCATAATCCATTTGATCTATAATGAGAATGGCACTCCAAAATATTCAAAATCACATAATTTTTTACCTATCAACAATGAAAAAGTTATGTATCTGGTGCTTCAATTAGCATATTTTTGTTGTTAGAAACAGCAAACACCTAGATTTTCAAAAAAGTAAATTAAACTGAAATTAAGTTCATTGCAATTAAATTCAAAACTACTTATAACAATAATCAAAGCTATTGTATGAGAGAATATATGTATTATTTTCCTAATGAAATTATATGTGAATTTAATAAAAAACTATAAAAACGATAAAGTGTTTTAATTATCAGATAAATAACTTTTTTCACATTGTTTTATCTCTACTTGCTTCCTGAAACTACATCCTTTTTCCTAAAGATAAAAAATGATCTAACCAAGTCTTGTTACGTCATGTAGAAAATTGTGGTTTTTGTAATTTAAATGAAACAAAAACTGTTATCTGCAAGCTGGTGGGGAGGGATGCTGGGGACCTGCTGGTGGGGGCTGTCCGCTAATACCTGCTGGTGGGGGGCCTAATGCTGGGGGCCTGCTAATTACAGATTCGCGACTTGCTAAAATTTTTTTTTTTAGATATTAAATAGTATTTTTCTATGAAAAAAACAGATCCGCTCAACCTGCTAAATTAAATATTTTTCTCTGAAAATGTGTTTTGGGGGTTGCCTACCCTGGCTCCAGCCGCGATAGTGGCGCCATCTGGAAACTAAACTTAGCATGGATCAGAACCGATAGTGGCGCTCCCTACCTTACCGACACCGATAAGTGGCGCGAAAGTCCAAGGTCATATGACGTAAAAGTGGTGGGGGGGGGGCAACTGCTCTCTCATTCTATATCTACTGACGTTTTTTTGCAAATTCGTAACAAATTAACCTTAATTTAATTAAGTATTCAATTCGAATACTACAAACTCACCCCTAATTTTATAATTTGATTCGAATCATTTGCCTTTATTAAATGTTTCAGCTTAAAGTTCCATGTTTTTGTTTTTCTAACAAAATATTCTGTATCTTGTCAGATTAGGTTATGTTAGGTTAGGTCAGGTCAGGTCTATGCATTAAAAAAGTTACCAAATATTAAGCGGAACGTTTGCACCGCCTTGTATATATCGATAAAACATTTAACATTTTTAGGAAAAACCCTCAACGCTTTAAAATTTCAACGTCTTTCAATAAATTGTCTCAAATGAGCCTTATCAATTTCAGCCAGCCTGCCTCGACTATTCGACATTTATGATTTTAATTGGGCAAAATTTATGCACAGAACATAATTAATCATACTAATTATTATTTTTTAATTAATTTGTAAATAGTTAAATTCACTAATTAATTAACTACTTAAAATAATATTAAGGCTGTGCCAATAATGTTTAATTCTAAAACTCATTCCGCAATAAAGTCCTTTTACAACACTGTTTATATAGGTGAATTTTATGTCCATCGTTAAAGTGGTTGTTGCTTAGGACCTAATGACAAAAAATCCCTTATTTCATAGGATACAAAAAGAATAGAAACAAATTTTAACTAATATTTTTTTTAATCCCTATGTTGCTTTGAACCATTTTCTCGCGCACATGAAGGCATACATTTTTTTTTATAGCGCAGTTCTGTCAAAAATTTATTACAAATGTTGCCCACACTTTTCTCGCGCCGCTACTCGCAAAACTTGTCATATTCTTCCACATACAAATCCATTGATTTCTAAGAAATTTTCGCTAATTCTTAAAAAAATTCTGCTCAATCAACGCTTTCTGCTTCAGAACCGTTCACTTCAAAAAAATGAATTGTTTTTTAAACAAACGCAGTAACCTTAACAAACATCAAAACAGTTAACTTTCTACACAACACTAAAATTTGCATAGATACAACTTTTAGTCGATTTCCTTTAAGGAATACTAAATATTAGTTTGAAGCTTTTATAATTATAAAATAGAATGAAACGTTTGGCATAATTTAGCCCTTAATACATAAATAACTATACTTTAATTATCCGTAAATTAATTTTTTAAGTGATTATAAAAATCCGCCTCTTGTTTTTTTTGTGCCCTTTGACAGAATTGATATCCTTAATCACTTTTGTTTCACTAATTTATCAAATATTGCTATTTTTATTTACTTATTTTAATAATAATTTTAATGTTTCCCTAGAAAAATTGGGGATAATTTTTATTGCAAATTGGCTGCCCTGTTAGTTTAACATTTCTAATTTTTTTTTTGAATGAAATGATCGCCATTTTCTTATTCGGAACCGGAAAGATTTTCTCATAAAGTTTAAATCAAATCTGAGATATTCTGAAAAAATGTTGATATGCATAAATCTAAAAGTTATGTTTTTTCTTCTTTATTTTATTGTGGAATAAATTCAAATTTTTTTTGAACTGGCGGGTAATATATCATAAGGTACAAAAAGTTGAAATTAGTTCAGATTCTCGGTTGTTTTTGCAAATTCAACCAGCCAATCATGTAATCAATTAATTTTTATTTCGTTCTGTACAAAATCACCGTTATTAATACTTTTTGCACTCATTGCTCAAAGATCGGTACTTTCCGATGAATCAAAAAAAGGTTTTCCCACACCCCGGTATTTTTTACTTTGCAGCCGAAAAATGATCTTTTATTTAAATAAAACTATAGCAACCAAGCAATGAGACCAATTTGAATTAAAAAAATCAGATAATTCCCCCAGAAATTTCCCCCATTCGCACTAATGCAGATCTCAACAATGTACTCATGTGGGAAATTTCGCTTTTCCAACTCGTTAGGTAAATAACTACATATTTCAATTGTAAATCTTAATTAGCAATAGAAAAAATCTTAGTGCGAAAAAAATCAATATTTTTTTAACTGTGCAAGCTACAATTGAATGGAATTTTGTTAATAAACATTGTCAACTTTTTTGTAGGAATAGTGTTGTGGAGGTAGTACCTTTCACCAAGTAGGGTCGTACTTTGTGTTTCTATAAATAAATTCTCGCAAAAAATACAGTGGCAAGACTGAGTAAGTTGGTAGTGCGACCTGTCAGTTGTCAATCGTCTTTATTTAGGTTATGTCACAAGAATTTTGACATTTGTTTTGAATTTATTTATCATTGCCAACTAAAGAATTTCAATGTAAAAAAATAATTTTCAATCATTAAAAAAGTCATCCGGTATTTAAAACTAAAGTTTTTTAATAAATTTTTTTTAAGCTCGTCAAAAAACATTATTTTGTTTTATCCGCTGTATAGCTGCTTTACCGATTCAACAAGTCCCTTTTAAAAAAAGCTTTCTCGGTAAAAGTTGAAAGGGAAGTGGCAGCATAGAAGCATTATTTTTTATTACCACTGTTGACACTATTGTGGTCGGTAATTATACCGTGTCGTCGAAATGCAAATGGCGTAAAGGGGCGGTTTCAACCATTCTTACATTTTAGTACGCCATATTACAATTATTTTCGAAAAATGCTAAATTTAATCTGAAATGCTAAAATAAAATTTTTTCATTAAAAATGAAAAACAAGAATACGAAATAATTTTCAGCTTTCATCGATAATTTGAGAAAATAAATACCGCTGGAATGATTGGAAGGAATTAATAATGCAATTTTCTTGTTTTGATTGTTTTTGATTAGTTTTGAAATTTTTGTGCGATTTCGAAATATTATATAGGAAATATTATATAATATTAACATTAATCAAAGATGGCGATGCTTTTTGAACAGCAGGTCTTAGATCGGTTCATACTAAAGCCGGTAATAGTCGCTTACGCAATGGCGCCGATTTTTTGAGAATTTGAAAATATCAATTTAAGTAGTTTGCGTTATTAATGGCGCCAGATTTGATATACTTGAAACAGTGAATAGGAAAATAAAGAAAAAATATACTGTGCGTCTATAAATTGTTTAGATCAAGTCTTGATATAGGATTTGGAACGTATGTTCATTTTTTGATTAGTTCATACGCAGATACAAGCGTGTCGTCTAGTATTGAATAAGCTTCAACGTTTGCTTGACATTTGTGGGGAATTGTACTATAAAAAAGACAATAAAAATCTATCAAATTACACAGCAAGAGTTGATCTAAATAATTTATGAACACACTTTATAATATGTGATATTTTCTTTACTTGAATCTAAGACTAAAATATTTATTTTTTATATCGTTATTAATAAATAAATAAACTTTATACTACTGTCTTATTGAATATCAATGATGATATTCTGACAACATTATTGTATTGCCAAATTTTGGATAAAACTATAGACCAATAGCAAAATTAGAATCCTAATCAAATTCTAGCAAAATCTGGACATTCATATCAGCCAAATATAATATCTAAACCGTTTTCACTTTTCTATGGGGGTGACGTTAGTCAAAAGTAACACCATTAATTCTAAATTTTCTAAATGTCAACAAACTTAGCAACTTTGACATAAAAAAGAAATCAAAACCAAATATTACACAAATCAACAAATAAATCAACAATGTAATCACGTAATGTCAATTGTTTTTTAGATTAGGTGTGGCATATACAAATGTTCAATTTTAAAAATGATTTAAACTTGTTAGCATGAAAATGTTCAACAAGTGCTACTACGCCTTGCCTTTAACGCCACAGCTACGCAATGCCACTCACACTGACAAACAAAATATCTTTTTCTAGACTAGTGATTCAAATAACTATTGTAATAAACAGTTTTTCAAGCAAACCATCTATATTTTGCTGTAAAATTTGATTCTTTTTCTATTATTTCCAAATTTTCTGACAAAATATCTCGTCTTAAATATAATTTTCCAACTTATCAATAAGTTTTTTGCTTATTTAGCGACACTTAATATTAATGATACCAAAAAGTTTTTCATGCAAAAATGCAAAAGAGAACCGTTTCTCTCGTTTCCCGGAGGGAAGTGATCGCTTCCTAAATTTCAAAAATACCATTTTTCGATTTTCAATAGAAATTTCTGTAGTTTTCTCTCATGAGAGTCGGTTCCTACCAACTCGGAAATAAGCGTCCTGTAGATTGTAATAAAATGGCAAATAATTTTATAGTCCGGGACGCGTTCTGCTGTACACATTAAATCGATAAATACATTCCGGGGATTTATTTTAACCCAATATTAAACTTTGTAATTTACTTTTTTTTGAGTTATTAAAGGCGACTAAGTCAAAAAAAAAAAAAAGGTTTAAAGCAACATTATGTTTACTTTAATTCAGTTTTTAACTTCTCGAAGAAGAAAAAAACCCCAATTGCTTGAATATATTATTCTTATCTAGAATTTTACAACTAAATTTTATTTTTAACCACTATTTCCACACTTTAACCGTGCACTTTATCTCAATCAATACCTTCAGCTCACTTGTAACTTGTTAGACTTGCCATTATCATTTTCGGCAATGCTATTCAAATTCTTAAAGCAAATTTATTCAAATCACATACATATTTTAAAATAATAATTTTCTTTTTGTATCCTCTGTGCCATTAATAAGCTTTTTTAATTGTAAATTGGCTAATAAAGCTCTAATTTAAAGACAAAAAGTCCAAAATAAAACAATAATAGATGAAAACAATACAAAAAACAACAACAACAAAAAATAAAAAAATATATACATATTTAAAAATAATAATTTTTCTTTGTATGCTGTGCCTTTAATAACCTCTTTTATTTGTAAATTGGCTAATTAAGCCTTCATTTATAGACAAAACGTAACAAAATAAAACAATAATAGATGAAAACAACTAATACAAAAAACAACAACAGAAAATAATAATTATGATCGCTTGGGCTTTGGTATTTTGTTATTTAATACATCTCAAATATTTTGCACATTCTTGCAATTTTTAGTTACTACTTATCTCTCTCCCACCTCTTTAAAACTCGTTGTTGCCTCTCTCTCTCAGCAGTGGGACATTTTAAAAGAATTCTAAATAAAAAAAAAATGCTGAGGATGATTAAATTAACAATATAATTGTGATTGCTGCCCTGCCTGCTTTATTGTGAACACTAAAACAATGTTATTCTAGTCACAAATCAAGTTGCCTTTGTGGTTTTGTTATTGTTGATGACTTGTACAATTTAATATACAAAATATTTACCAAAATTATCAGAAAAATTAAACGCAAATTATTACTGTTGTCGAAAGATAATAATAACTTTTAACAAAATTTTTATATAAATGATTTTACTGACCACATCATAAATATTTACAATAATAAAACAAATGCCATCAATCAATCATCCTCTAGCATTTCCATACAAAACCACCGAAAATCCATAAACATCAAATCCACACCAATGTAAAAGAGGGCTGACGTAATTACAATATAAAAACCAACAGTAACCGACAAAAACGTTAAAAATGTCAGACCTTAATTGAATCAAATTTTTATGGAAAAATGAATGAATCGTAACCCAATTTAACTCCATTAAAAAGTGCGGCTTTCTGTGTGTGTGTGTGTGGTGAAGTTAATAAACCGCAATAATGTGATAAACTTTATGTTTGAGTAGCAGATTATGTTGACAATCATACAGCAGATCGTGTATCGTTGGCAACTAGACATTGATTACAATTATTATTATTACTCTATTGTTGGATTATTGTTGTTAATTGTATACTGAAAAAAAAACAGTATAATCTATTGTAATTTACTGTGTATAGGCAACCAATAATTCATAATTAAATGCGCTAGTAAGCGCTCTCCATCACTTTTAGTTGCCCATATGTTGACGGTGCCATGCTCAATGAGTGTTTTCAAAAAACAAAACGCAAAAATTGTTGAACAAAATGATTATAAAAACAATAACAACATTACACAACTGTAGAAAAAAAAAACATCCGTTAATAACTTAAATTATATAATAGGTATTCAAAGTCACCACCTTTGACTTCTAGGCAATAAGCTAACCGATTTTGAAAGCCACGCATAACGGAAAAAATCGGGATTCATTAAAAATTATTGGGCGATAAATCGGAAGAGCGAGGTGTCCATGGTATGGAACCAAACCTCCCAATCCACCAGACAGAAAACTTGTGATCTAATAAATCACTACATATAGGTTCTATATTGCATAAAATATTTTTAGCATAGAAATTAGTGCGAGTCCAATATCTAGAATTAAAGCCACCTGAGGTTAAGAAGCAACAAGTTTAAAAAATTTTCAAAAGTTGTCCAAAAAAATCTGTAAAAATTCACAGAGCTTAATCAAAGTCTACTGAATAAGATTTGTTTAATAAAAAAAAATCCAAACTCCTTGATTGAAATAGTATAAAAAAATCATATCTACTTCAATTTTTCAAAAAAATTTTAAAAAATTGCAAAAACCTTTGAATTTGAATACAAAAAATTATATTCTAAATTTTTAATCAAATCGAAACTTACCTGAACAGAAGAAATCCTAAAGCTGTAACTGCAGCCCGACGCACATCATCATTCACATCTGACACCTGAAAATTAAATTAAATTATCAATTTAAAATGTCACTGATAAATAATACCAAACGATTAAAAAATCATATAGGCGTTGAAATAAAGAACGTATGTCGATGATAAACTAATAGAAAATATTTATATGTTATACCGTTAAAAAAAAAATTTATGATAAGCCGATGATAAGCCAGCAGTACTGCAGGTTGCAAAGATGTGCTATTTTCAGATTAACAGATAACATCGTGTTGTTCATTCATTTGATAAAATTTTAAACAGTATATTTCATTACATTAGTGAAAAAGCGGTTTACACAATATTTATTTATAAACATAACAAGCCCCAACAGTTTGAATAAAAGTAAACAAGAATAAAAAAAATGTGCGAATTGCTTTTGCATACGATCATAACAAAAGAAAACAAGCAATACAAAAAGACGAACTCAATAATATAACACAAAATTTATCTCATTTTTTCAAAATGAATTATTAAAATACTTTCTGCCACCAAAGCGCCAGAGAGACAGAGAGAAGTGATCAATATTTGAACATTTTTATATCAAAATAAAAAAATGTCCGTGTGTTGTTTGTGTGTAGTGTTTATTTTTTATATAAGTGGAATAATAATCATTCGTGCCATTGCTTTGACAGCAACTTCCAAAAAGTTTATTTTAGCAAGTGAGTAAAGAAAAAAAAACGTTCAAACATAAAAAAAGTGTAGTGCCATTGAGATATTTTCGTAAAATTATAAACGTTTATTTTTGTATCTATCTTTACTTATTTTTTTTAATAAATAAATAAAAAAATATATTTTAAATCGCTTCGTAATAAACAATAAGCTCTAAATCCAATTAATTATTAATTTATCTAATTAATTGTAAGAAATTGAGCAATAAGGTTTCTAATTTATGTTATACATGTACATCATCAATTCTAATTTTTAACTGTTTATAACTTCTACAAATTTCCTCAATTGTTAAGGATCTCTTATCCGATTTATTAATACTTGAACATTATTGGTTAAATCTTCCTTGTAAACAACTTGTTTTAAACGCCCCCACAACTGTCAAATCAGGGCTCCTTGGCGGCCATAAAACTGGGCCTCCTCTACCAATCCAATTATTTCAAAATTTGCGACAACCATTCGGTGAAAATACATTAAGTGCCAACAATCAAGAAGTAAACCACTTAAACAATCGCGAAGAAAATGTCCACAGCGTGGATATGTAGGCCTATACAAAAATATAGACCTAAACAAAAACAAAAATATATAGAACCAAATCTTGACAAATTAAAGCAACATTATTTAAATTTAACTAAATATTGTAGAAAATATTTTAATAATTAGAAAATTTGACTATTAAAAACGCAAAATTACTATAATTTTCATTTTGGCCCAGTTTTCTTTTTCCATTTTATGATATAATCATAATATATTTAATATCGTAAGAGCATTTTCTCATTTTTGACCAAACTCGTCTCTTTTATGATCATCAAAATGTTATTTTATTTTTATTAGATACATTGCGAGCGAAAACACCTGTTACCATATAAATCGAAAATATTATATATGTTTTCGAAAATATATACAAGAAAAAAGCACTCTTTAAAACATTATTAGTAGAAATTGTTTCACGAAAAATGTAATAAAAATATTAATTTTAACAAAGTAAAGTTTGACAGATGACATTGTAAAGTATATTCTACTTTTTAAAACTCAAATGTCATTTTTATATGAATTAATTTTGACCCATAATTTCTAATTTACGCGTATTTTTGATAGAAAATATATTTTTAGAATTTGAGCCTATAATTAGTTTATAATTTTTTTCAATTTGAAGTCTTTTATAGATATCTATAAAAGCACTAGTTCTTATAAATATGTTTTAATAGGTTGGTATAAATAGCTGTCAAAAAAATAATTACGTCAATGTCATTATCAATGATTTTTAATTTTTTACTTACGGATTATTAATGTTATAATTTAGAATAAAAATACGTATTCATTTTGAATCGAGAGTATTTTGAAAAGTAAGGACATTCAAGTAAGGCTGCAAAAATTGGTTTGCTAAAGATACTTTTAGAATTGTTAGACTATTTCGGATTTATCGAGTAATAAATTTTCAGACATTGTTTCTTCGCCTAGTTTTCGAAATTCAGGTAAATTCTGTTCTTCCCTAATCTAAAATCAAGAATTCAAAAATAAAACCTAAAAAATACGTTTCATAAGGGGTAGTGGCGCATCAGTCCCGACCATAAAAACTTGTGCCCTTATAAAACGTGTGCAAACCAACCCTTAGAATAGTTCTTTAATAATTATACTATAGTATAAAAATTACTTTCTCATAATTTAAGGCAGCTTGTTTAGATTATATATTAATTAGTTATAGATTATCTTCCCCAGACTAACACCTTAGAAAATTCCTCTTATATATTGTGAAGGTGGTAAAATAATATAGGCTACATATTTAAAACACCCTTTCCACTTGACCAATTAATCTCTTGACCCTAACTTAATAAAAAGCTTGTTTCAACAGCAAAAAACTTATTTTAAAATGATCATTTTTCATAATAAATGACGGTGCGCCTACACGAAAAAACTCTAAAAATCCCACACCCACACATTGCGCTGACACACACACACACAAAATTTCAAAAAAGATAAAGCCTAAAAGTCATTACCCACACCAGCCAAGCCGATTATTATTGTCTACTTTTATCCTAAAAGCAGTAAAAGATGTACTACAACGTAAAAAATAACCCTAATGCAATTTTAACTATTTCAAATAAAAACAAGTTTTTATAGATGACAGTTAATTCACTCAAACCCTAGAGAGTCTTTTTGCTGCTGAAAACATCTCATTTCCCAGTCATTATTAATTGTTACGTAACGTTAGGCATTTTCACAGCATTTTTCCGCAAAACAAGCCAACTTGTACAAACCCTTACATAAAATATTCAAATATCAATTTTTCGATCTTTAACCGTTTAAGAAATTATTTTAAATAACACAAAATAATGCAAATCAGAAGTGGGATACAATTTGAAAACTCTCTCAATATAAATTTAAGCAAAATATTTTCATATAATCCCAGTTTAAAAGTCTAACAAAAAGTGTTGTTTCTAAAAAATGGCTGTTCTTGAAAAATGTCTGTGAATAAAATAATAGAATATTAAACAACTAGCTTTATAAAGGTTGATTTGGCGCACAAATCTACCTATAAGACACGTGCGCCAATGCCCATTATAAAACATGTTCTTTAGGAGGCTATTTTTTCAAACTTGCGTCCTTTTTTTAATTTTAGCTCTGGAAAATTTGGTATGACTATGTAATTTATTTAATTTTTAATCAAAAAAATAATCTAATAGAAAAGAACCGAATTTATGTCCTCACCCGAAATTCGGTAACTACCTGAGACAACGTCTAAAAATTTATTACCTGATAAGTCTGAAATAGTCTAACAAATTCTAAATGTAGCAGTAGCAAAAAAAAATTTTGCAGATCTGCTTGAAGCCACTTTGTCCTCTAATTTAAATCACTTTTCAAAATACTGTCGGTTTAAATTGAATACGTATTTTCTTTCAAAGACAATAATTAAGTAAAAATTATAATGACATTTGACGTAATTATGACAGTTATGTTATACCAACCCTTAAAAACACAAAACATATCTATAAAAGCACTCTAGTTTTATGAAAAAAACTCCGAATTGAACACAATAAATAGGTTTATTAAAGACTCAAATTCGAAAAAAAAACTTTATCTATTGTGGAAATAAACATTTTGATGATTGGTATTTGAAAAAAATGTATATTTTTATCCAAGTTTGATAAGACGTTGTATTGCCACACTCGTTTTTTTTTATAACAACTAATTACCAAAAAAAAATTGCCCCAAAGCTTATTATTGTGCAACTACTTTCGGTTTCACAATAAACAATTTGTGACACCAAAGTCAAAAAAAAAAACGCAAACTCACGTAAAAAAACTTGATTATTGCCAACCGACGAAAAATAAAAAGTTAAAATGGTTTATCGAGCAAAACTAAAAAAAAATGCCAGTTGCTATTATGTACCAAAAAAAAAAAGAGTTTGTCTAATTAAATAAACTCTGTTACTGTGAAATCATAACATAATTTATAAAATGTAATGCATAAAAACCTTAAAATTACTTAATATTGTAGATAAAAGTACAGTTCGACAATACATATTTCGCACTTTAGTAATTACGCCCACAAAAGGTTTATTATCTAATGGATCTAAATAAAAAGTCAAAAAAAAATACGATCCTCTCTTATGCACGTGTTTAAAACAAAACAACAGCTACTTACGCAACTAATGCGGTAACGGATATCTTTCGAATGAGTGTCAATTTCTAGACCGAGTAAGCTCTGCCCACCTGAAATTCTATTAACGCACGCTTTTCTTTGCACCATTTCTAATTTTGAAAATAATAATTCAATTATTATAGATATAATAAATATAGTATTTTATTTTTTAAATACATTTTTCAACAACATTAGCGGTAAATAGGATTTAATCAAATTAATTCTATAAAGATTATAGCAAAAATTAGAATCCATTAAAAAAATTTACCCATGACCCAAGTGGGTCGTGGGCCCAAGTAGTAATTCACTTAGTAATATAATATATATTATAATTCACAATAAGTGGCATGGCGGTAGGCCATGGAAATTCAAATTTACGTTGGCAGCAAGACCTTTGCTAATAATACCCTAGTTTTGACTCTGTTGGTATCTTCTGCTGTTAAATGGCTTGATTTTAACGTTCTGTGATGGTGACCTGACCTGACTTAGTTATTCTATGATATTGACATCGTCAGAGTCGTGTCATCTATGCTGTGAGGGTTATACCATGTCTCATGTGACGTATAACCTTAAAATAAACTGATAATGATGGTTTCACATTTTTGACATAACATAATGCCACATTTAGATAATCAACGCCTACCGCGATGCCACTTATTGTGAATTCAACTATATGCATAAAATTTTGTCAAAAAAACAAAATATTTATATTTTGACTGACTATAATAAAAATCCATCAAACTTGTTTATTAAAAACTTCAAAGCGTAAATATTGAATATATTAAAAAAGCATTGGTTGAATAAATTTAGTTTAGAAACTCTGAGTTAATTAGACGACACAAAAAGCTAATCAGAATATTTCCTTCATTAAAATTTATGAGCTTATTAAAAAAGTTTTAATATTAAAATAAAATGAAAGTATAAGAAAACGTGGTTTAAAGAATATTGTAAACAAGCGCTTAGGCGCAAAAGATACAAATGCGGATAAACATGTGATTACGATAAGCACTCGTGCAAACAAATAATCAAAAAAGTTTATTAAAATCTATAATTTCCCGTCAAATTTCCTCAGATACATAAGAAAAACTATAAAAAACATAAATATAATTTTAAAACAATAAATTTAGTATTAACGAAAAATTAATATCTATAATATAAAACAAACTTTCGTTCTTATCTCTCATTGTTTTTCTCTAATTTTAACCTTTTTATTATCTGTTTCTATTTTATTTTTTATTATTTTTTTTATTCTTGATATTATCTTTTTTGTTTTTTTAATAGTACCTATATATGTTTTATTATTTCAAAACAAGCTTATTTTTTTTTAAATCATTAATTTTTAATTCAATACTATGCAGTGTTGTAAATACTATACTATAATATAATATAAAAAACTGTAATTTAAACTGTCATGATTGTATTTGTTTTTTTTTTGATTTTTTTTTCTTCTTTTCTCATTCTACCTCATTCACTAAGTTGAATATTTTTCTTTTCTATCATTTTTATCTTTTTTCCTCTATTGAAAAATTGTTGTTATTCTTTTCTCTCTCTTTTTTTTTATTTTTGATTTTTTGTTCTTTTTTTTTAATTGTTGAGTAAAAATACGCGTAACGCGTAAAAGTTAGGTCAAAATTAATGCCTATGAAAATGACATTTCAATCTTAAAAAGTAGCACTTTACAGAATTCTGTCAAAATTTACGAAAAAATTCGAAAAAACAAATATTATGATGAATATTATATAAAGATAATTTTTCTGTTTGAAAATTAAAGTTTTTTTAGCAAATAATTTTTGAAAACAAAGCCGGTCTTAGACGGTTTTAACCAATTATTAACTTTTAAAAGTTGTTTATAGGAATACGACTTTTCCCAAAATTGCCATATGATGCGCCACCCGGTATAAATACTATATATATAGTATGAAAGTGTACTTACAGCAACATGAAGCAGCTTCCTAATTGCTTGGTTGTGTCCAGTTCCACAGTAGGCCATGGCCAAAGTGTACATGCCCGATCTTCTCAATATAGGATCTTTATCAGATGTTAATTGTTCAATTAGAAGATCAGCTTCTTCTAATCGACCATACATGGTAAATGCAATACCTACAGCTAATCCACGAAGAATTTTTTCGTGCTGACTCTCCTGAGCATACTGAAAAGAAAAAAACACACAAATTTAGCAAATAAGTTCTAAAATGTTGAAAAATGGTGGAGGCGCCAGATATAAATTTTTCAAATGTGCTTCTATTATATTAAATTCACAAGTTACCCAAGTTATTATGAAAAGAGTCTATAAGATTAATAGAAAGATATACATTTATCAAAAATTATAGACAATGTTGAATAATGGTGGAGGCGCCAAATACAATTTTTTTTGGTAAATTGCTTTAATCAGGTGTGTTTCTATTGTATTAAATTCACCAGTTACTCAAGTTATTATGAAAAGAGTTCATAAGATTAATAGAAAGATATACAATTATCAAAAATTATAAACAATGTTGAATAATGGTGGAGGCGCCAAATACAATTTTTTTTGGTAAATTGCTTCATCAGGTGTGTTTCTATTGTATTAAATTCACAAGTTACTCAAGTTATTATGAAAAGAGCCCATAAGACTAATAGAAAGATATACATTTATCAAAAATTATAAACAATGTTGAATAATGGTGGAGGCGCCAAATACAATTTTTTTTGGTAAATTGCTTTAATCAGGTGTGTTTCTATTGTATTAAATTCACCAGTTACTCAAGTTATTATGAAAAGAGTTCATAAGATTAATAGAAAGATATACATTTATCAAAAATTATAAACAATGTTGAATAATGGTGGAGGCGCCAAATACATTTTTTTTTTGGTAAATTGTTTAATCACGTGTGTTTCTATTGTACTAAATTCACAAGTTACTCAAGTTATTATGAAAAGAGTCCATAAGATTAATAGAAAGATATACAATTATCAAAAATTATAAACAATGTTGAATAATGGTGGAGGCGCCAAATACAATTTTTTTTGGTAAATTGCTTTAATCAGGTGTGTTTCTATTGTATTAAATTCACCAGTTACTCAAGTTATTATGAAAAGAGTTCATAAGATTAATAGAAAGATATACATTTATCAAAAATTATAAACAATGTTGAATAATGGTGGAGGCGCCAAATACATTTTTTTTTTTGGTAAATTGTTTAATCACGTGTGTTTCTATTGTACTAAATTCACAAGTTACTCAAGTTATTATGAAAAGAGTCCATAAGATTAATAGAAAGATATACAATTATCAAAAATTATAAACAATGTTGAATAATGGTGGAGGCGCCAAATACAATTTTTTTTTGGTAAATTGCTTTAATCAGGTGTGTTTCTATTGTATTAAATTCACCAGTTACTCAAGTTATTATGAAAAGAGTTCATAAGATTAATAGAAAGATATACATTTATCAAAAATTATAAACAATGTTGAATAATGGTGGAGGCGCCAAATACATTTTTTTTTGGTAAATTGCTTCATCAGGTGTGTTTCTATTGTATTAAATTCACAAGTTACTCAAGTTATTATGAAAAGAGCCCATAAGACTAATAGAAAGATATACATTTATCAAAAATTATAAACAATGTTGAATAATGGTGGAGGCGCCAAATACAATTTTTGTTGGTAAATTGCTTCATCAGGTGTGTTTCTATTGTATCAAATTCACAAGTTACTCAAGTTATTATGAAACGAGTCCATAAGATTAATAGAAAGATATACATTTATCAAAAATTATAAACAATGTTGAATAATGGGGTAGAGGCGTCAAATACAATTTTTTTTGGTAAATTGCTTAATCAGGTGTGTTTCTATTGTATTAAATTCACAAGTTACTCAAGTTATTATGAAAAGAGCCCGTAAGACTAATAGAAAGATATACATTTATCAAAAATTATAAACAATGTTGAATAATGGGGTAGAGGCGTCAAATACAATTTTTTTTGGTAAATTGCTTCATCAGGTGTGTTTCTATTGTATTAAATTCACAAGTTACTCAAGTTATTATGAAACGAGTCCATAAGATTAATAGAAAGATATACATTTATCAAAAATTATAGACAATGTTGAATAATGGTGGAGGCGCCAAATACAATTTTTTTTGGTAAATTGCATAATCAGGTGTGTTTCTATTGTATTAAATTCACAAGTTGCTTAAATTATTATGAAAAGAGTCCCAAAAATCAGTAGAAACTTAATCATTTATAAAAAATTAGAGTTTTTAATAAAAAATATTAAAAAATAGTAGAGGCGGCAGATACAATTTTTTTTTGGTAAATTGTTTAATCATGTGTGTTTCTATTATATTAAATTTACAAGTTACTCACTAAAGTTATTATGAAAAGAGTCCCTAAATCAGTAGAAAATCATTGATAAAAAATTATAATTTTTTTATAAAAAAAATGTAGACAAATGGTGAAGGCGCCAGATGAAAAATGTTTTTTAGTGAATTGTTTTAAATAATTGAGCATCGCAACAGTTCCATTTAAACTGATCAACTATATACTGGTAACACATGCTCCTTTTTCTTTTACGTTCAATAGGGCTGCAAAAGGGTGTCTTACTGGAATATAAATGAGAAATTTTGATGAAGTCACTTTGCATGAATGACGATGAATTATACAATATCCGGGTAAATTTATTCTTTCAAACTAATTGACTATAAAAAAATATATCTTTAAGGGTGTTTTAAACCCGTGATGAAAACAGTGTTATAGAGGTTTGGTAAAAGTCATCCCATTGCGACAATTGTCACCGGAATGTAACTAAATTTTAACAATATCTTCATCAAAGATGTCATTGAGGAAGCTAGCCGAGAGTGGTCGTCGTTAACATCTGGAGGATGTTCGGAAGCGGCACCGTCTACCAGACGTAAAGTGAATAACTTTACTTTTCTTTTAATGACTCTACAAAACTGTGGCTTTAGGTATTCTTGGAATTCTTATAGTCAATTAATGGTATTATTATAGCACTTTGGGTAGTACTAGTCCAGTACATAAGTACTAAAAAATATTCCACCTAAATTTTTTTATGCGATCCTCTTTAAATTGTCCTACAGATGATATTAATGCATGTTGCCTAAGAATAAACCGGTGCCATACTGTTTAAACTGAAATTGACTAAACAATTGCAAAAAATTGTTATTTTCTAAAATTTTTTTAGATTCTTTATTAAAATTCAAATAAAAAAGTTTCTATGACTTTCTCCGATAAAGTTGATATTCTTGAAGATATAAATTTAAAAAAAAATCATATTTCGGTTCTTTTGACCAGTGGAAAGTATATAAAAAAATTAATAAATTAATTGTTTGATTAAGATTCGCCATAATTTATTTTAGGTTTTTTCCTTTCAATCGGTATAATGTAGATTAAAATTATTACCTTGATTAGATAATTCATCAGTTTTTTTTTTTCAAAAAAAAACCAATTCTTTTGTTTTATTTGTTATCATCTTTTTTGCATAATTATGTAATGCTTTTCTTTTGTTTTCAAAAGAATTGCTCACGTTAGTTTAGTCCAAGACTTCGTGCCCTTTGGCCTCGCATATTTATGTGCGATAATAAAATAAAAAATGCATTAATTAATATCTCGTGTTTGTGATAATTATTGTAAAGTGCATGGCTATTCTGCCTCTTCCTTTTATCCACTATTTAAATATATACAGAGTGAGTCAGTTTGCAATGTTTTATCAGTTTGTATATTTTTAATGGTCATAAAGTAATTTGGTAATAATCTGCATAAAACATTTAAGAAATTTTAATAAGTTTGCACTTTTTTCAATCAGCACCTAAATATTGAAATTTTTTGCTTGATTAGAATAGATAATTCATCAGATTTTTTATTTATAAAAACCAATACTTATATTTTTTATTTGTTATCATCTTTTTTGCAGTTTTATGTAATATGCTCTTCTGTTGTTTTCAAAAGAATTACCTACGTTAGTTTAGTTTAAGACATCGTGCCCTTTGCCACGGATATTTTTTGTGTGTGATAATAAAATAAAAAATGCAATAATTAAATTTTGGTGTTTATAATAATTATTTGTAAAGTTATTATTTTATCCATATCCAGTATTTTTGAATATAAAGAGTGAGTCAGTTTGCAATTATATGTCAGTTTATTTATAGACCGATTTTAATAATCTATGTTTTGTTTGAAAAGGAATGTTTTAAGAGTGATCTCATAAAAACTTCAAGTAATAATCTGCATAAAAATTTGAGAAAATCAAATAAGTTTGCATTCTTTCTTTCAATCGGTACTTCTATATTGAAATTATTTGTTTGATTAGGTAATTCCATTTTTTCTTATAAAAACAATGGCCATATTCTTTGTTATCATCTTTTTTTGTAGTCTTATATAATGTTTTTTTGTTGTTTTCAACAATATTATCTTCTTTAGTTTAGTTCCAAACTTCTTACCGGTAAAAAAACAATAAAAAGTGTTCGTTATTTAGCTTCTTCATTATGTTTATCGGAACGATGTTCGATATTTAAATATACAATTCACACACACATTATGGAATAAATAAATAGAGTGAGTTTGTTTTAGTGTTATTAAATTGTTTTGAGACATGAAACGAATCAATTTTGCTGTCCACCGTTTTTCTTTTTATTAATGAAAACATTTACAGTGATTGGTGTTAAATGTATATTAGTTACTCTTAACTTTGTTTGGCTTCGCGTAAGTGCACGATAATCCTCATTGAGGAGCGTATCAAACTCTGACCCTTGGTAATGCGAGCCTCCAAAACTCGTTGAGAGTCGTTAAGGAGTTAGGTATAATAGTGTTTCTTATAACGATTGTTTCTTGCTGCGGCAAGAAGGAATCGGCATGGTCTCTCTGTGAATATGTCTTGTACATACATATGTGAGGGCATGTTAAGGGAGTCAGCATTGTGGGGTAATTAATATACATTTGATGCTTTTTGCTGTTTATGTATTTCTTTTCCACTACAATTTTCGAAGGTTTTTCTTGATTTATCTAAAATGCCATTATCACATCTCAATTTCCTTATTATAGTACCAGCTTTGAGATATCTCTTTTCTAACAAAAAAAGAATTATCAAAATCGGTTTATAAATCTCAAACTTATCCACGAACACATAAAAATTATATATACGGTCAAATTAAGTAACCTTCCTTTCTATTTTGAAACAAATGACTTTTTTGTATAGATTGCAAACGCGTAATTTTTTTTTTTTGGCCTGTTACGGCATCTTTAAATATGTGCATGTAACAATTAGTTGTAGAAAAACCAAACTAGTTAAAAGTGAAAAAAAAAACAATGATATGGCCACATAGAAGATGAGCTGCAACGAATAATATGGGAATAGACTCCAGAAACAAAAATAAAATGGAAACAAAAAAATAAAAGATAAAAACTGTTTAAAAACTTGTTTATTAATATTATTTGATTTTAGTACGATGGATGTCCAATTATAGCGTTTATTTTAAAGTGTCAAGTCTAGAACATTTTTGAAAGAAAAATTTCTATGACAAGATGGCGTATAGAGATAATTAATTAACTATAAGTGCTTAACCGTAAGTGACAGACTATTTTAAGCCAAATAAATATAAGCTTTTTACTGATTATTGTAAATAAAGATGTGTTTTGTATTAAATGTTTCTTTTTTATTTTTATTGACGTTTTGTGATTATGTGTTGCGATCTATAGAAATGCGGAAATTTCAGTCAGATTTTAAAATGCGCACAAGTGACTGGTGTCGTTTTCTGAGGGGAGAAAACGGATGTGAGATCTAAGCAAACCGCGTTTATTTTCAAGTTTTGTAGTTGTAAGGCGGCTGGTATCGTTTTCTGTGGGGAGAAAACGAATTGTGAGATTGCAACAAACATTTGTTTGGTTTTGCAATATTTTGCGCTTTTTTTATTTTGACAGTGGATTAAGCCTACTGGGGACACCACTATATAAAAACGCACCATTTACTGTACCTCTTTAAGGTGGTGTGGAAATCAGTGAAATAGTAAAACAATGTATAATAATAATTAAAATTTTACATTTTAATAGAGTATTTGTAACTCAATTTTTAAATATTTGTAAAAAGCTGTAATAAAATCTATTTCATATATTGTTGTTTTCTTTTCAACCGACAGAACAAAGAAAATTTTCAACAAGTCAATTACTATATTTTTTTTTATATATATATAATGTCCACTAGAGAAGGCTAAAAACTAAAAAAAAATGTTTTTTTTATATTTATTTTCGTTATCATAATAATTTATGCATTTTTATCAATAATAATAAAGTATTATAGTATTTGAACATTTTTTTTAAAATCACAAATTTATACAGTGCCCATCAAAAGTATGGAATAAATTTATTCAAAAATAAACAAATTTCCAAATTTTTTTTCAAAGATTTCTTTAGAAACATCAATTTTTATTTATAACAACACATATTTATGACGCCATCGATATTTTTTTTAATAAGAACCCCCTATTTTTTTTAATTACATGTTTTGCTTCATAACTTTAAAAAAAGAGATTTCAGAAAAAAAACTGTTGAACAAAAATTGTAGAAAATTTACTTATTAAAAACCTTTATCAATTTTGATAAAGCTAATAGTATTTAAAACGAGAAAAAGCCGATGCAGAAAGGTAAGCGAGGCAAACTTTAACTATTATTAATAATAAAAAAAATATATTTTATGTTCGACTGCATCATATTGATAAGGTTTTTGACATTGTTTAGTGTCCAAAATCTACCACTTTTTTGGACTAGTACCTTTTGTTTATTTTTTTGGACTCATCTGTCATTGTCAAGTATAAATGTCAAACTAAATAAATAATTTATTTTCGTCAAAAAATTACAAATATTAACAAGAAAAGACAAAGCAGTCGAACATAAAGCTTTGTTTGCCACTCGTACATAATCTGACTTGTTTTGGACTCGTCTTTATTATGGCCGCGCTTCGCTTGGCCATAAACTCGACTCGTCCAAAAAAGTCATAGATTATGTACTTGTGACAAAAATAGCTATTATTCTATTTTTTTATATTTTTCAAGAATTAAAAGTATCCAAGTTTAAGATTTTTTCGAACATTTAAAACTCAAATCTCCAAAAATATTTACTTGTTAATATTTTTGTCGATTTATATTAAAGCTCTTTATACTTTGATAGATAAAGTACAATATTCAACACGCGTATAATGGCTATTACCCACTCAGATAGTTACACCACTTGCCTTCGGCTCGTGTTGGGATAATAGTCTTCGTCATGCGCTTGTTTTGACTAATGTACTGTTTCTAACTGCAATAAAGCCATTCATTATTATTATTACTACATAAAAAAAATGATTATTTTTTATAAAACTCTAATTAGCAATTTGTAGTAAGTACTTGTTCCAGTCAGCTATAAACAAAAACAAAAATTTTTGTTTGTCCGTGCAGTTCATAGCAATATTTACGGTTGCGCCTTGGCATTACTCAATGAATATATTAGAAGGTGTAAAATGTACTATTGTATGATATTCTTTCCAATTGTCGGTTTTCTTCAGCTAGACGAGGAACACTCAAGAGAGTGACTGAAATGACAGACTTAAGCTCCGCCCCTCGGCTGACGTGTAAAATCATGGACGTGAATTGTGTTCGTCTTTAAAACGCTCTTAAGACTAAATTGAATGTGAAAGTTTTAAAAATAGTTTTTCTATCAACTACAAGCAAACAACCAGGACAATAGGAAAAATTGTTTCAGCTAAATAAGCTGCTTTCAAATTCAAATGTTTAAAATCAATGCGAAATACTGTTAGTGTTCTGGTGCGGATCAAGTAAATGCAGATATAATTTGAATATAATGGACAATTCGGTTCAATGTGTAAAACTGAATATTGCTTAATTTAACACAATCATGTTGCCAATGTTGATGAGTCAACTTCTGTTTCACTTTTGGCATGTTTTAAATAGCTTACATCAAATATTATTAAAATGTTTTAATAAAATGACTGAAAGTCAACAAAATTTGATTAATCGACTGGATTAGGTGAATTTTCATGCCGAATACCCCTCGTTGGTATAAAAATGAGAGAAATTTTCCTTCTCACATCACTCATATTGTTTCTCAATAACTTTGCTTATTCGTAGAAATTTTTGATAATTATATAATATCACAAGTAATAATTTATGAATTTAATAAACCTCAATACAGATTTCCTTGATAATCAAATTTTGCATAAAACAATATATATGATTTTAGAACACAACAACTTTATTTCAGAATGGCAAATCATAGTCTGCAACCTAACCAAATTTATGGCAACCTATCAACAAATATTCCTAAATCTAGGGAGTAATTTATTGTTGACAAAACTTTTAAGATATGCTTACAATACTACAATAATCATTTAATCTATCAGAAAAGATTTAAAAGACACGAATTTTTGAAATGCTTAATAAATGCCACAAATTAAAATTAATAGCACATACATATAAAAAAAATAATAAATTTTGCCGTACAAATTAGCGTATATTTAACAAGAGTAAGCTTATATAAGCCGTTGTTGTAAGCTTTCCAACCAAAAAAGAATTTAAATAGGGTTTTTTTGTTTGTTGCCAACCGCAAAACGCTTGAGATTGATCGCTATGTATACCGCGCATTATTTTTTTTTCTCTAACCATACAATCGTATGTTAGCTTATGTTGTCGTAAAAAATTATTACTATCTAACTAATTAAATATGTAGTTTCCTTCAATATGCACATTTATTTTCATCTTCAACGTTCAAAATAATAACAATAGACACACTAGAGCGGCAAAAATCAAAGTGGCTGAAAATATCATTACATTTTCAGACAAATAAATGTCAGTCTCGGTGCAAAGCTTCTTTATTGCATTTCCTGAAGAAAATGGCTTTCTATACAACGGAAAAACGTGTGGAAATTATTACGGCGTACATTTCTATTCAAAAGAAAAGCGTACAGTTACGATTCCATTGTGTAAATAGAACAATTTTCAGGCTGCTTGACATAGATTCTTAAGAAAAAAAAAATTATTAAACGATTTTTGTTATTGCTTGGCTGCTATAGTAATAAAATCGTTTATTAATAACATCTATTAATGCCTTCTTTTTAGCAATATGCTTTTACTATAGCAATGGTTGCAATAGAATTAACAAAAATCGTTTTTATTCTTAAAAAAAAAAGTCATTAATAAACGATTTTTTATACATACGTGTAAACACACAGTATAATGATCAAAACATACACTTTTATTCAAAAGAAAAGCGTACAGTTTGACATAATAGCTTACGAAAAAGAAAATCATAAACAATTTTTTTTGTTAGATACTATAGCAACCAAGCAATTACTATAGTAATAACATAATCGTTTATTTATAGAAAAAGAAACGCATTAATATAAGTTATTAATAAATGATTTTGTATACAAGTAATCACTCGTGTAAATACACAGCTTAAATTGAGAAAACATTTAAATTAGATGAAACAGTAAATAAACAAAACCGATACATTTGGGCACTCAATAGAAAATATACACAGTAGTCTGAAAAAGTAAATAAATGGACAAAAAATGTAGACATTAACACAATAAAGCAATTTTTTATTGAGTATCTAAGGCCTGGTTTAGATAAGTTAAGAGCAAATGCGCAATTATTTTAAACATAAAGCTGAATGGTTGATATAGGCCAGTTGGATTGACCCATATCAACCATTTAAATGGCCCGCCGGACGCCCAGATCACACTCTACCAAATTTTTTATTATTGACTCATTTTTATGTGAAAGTATTTTTATTAAAATATTTTGAACACATAATAAGTAACCCGCCTACGGCCGTGTCAATTTTGTACTTAATAAAATAAATTGAATGTTAAAATGCTTTGAAAATGATGTAGGTCGGTCCAGATTAGAGCTTTGCTTATTTATTACGTTCTCAGAAAATGAATAATATTTATTCTAATTCCTTTGCTCGTTCAACATAATTATTTTTCAAATTCTAAAACAAAACAAACCAAACTTATTTCATTTAATTAACTAAACGCAATTGAAAATTCATTAGTTTATTGCTTGGAAGTTCTGTTTATTCATTGAAATAATACTTTTCGATGACTATTGACTGTTGCGGCGCACTTATAAGATTCTCATTAATTTATGCAAATGGGTATAAGTAATCCCAACAACGCAGCCCAAAATATTCCCGCAAACGCATTATGGACTTCCTGTTCCAAGAAGATTAATTACATGTTTCTCCCAAAAACGATCAAAACTAATAATTCAGCAAAAAATCTCTTCTTGCCGTCATAAAATATAATCTTAATGGAAAATCTAAAATAGCTTCATCTAAATATCGTCTTTTTCAGGCTTTTGAAAAAAGAAATCTTCAGAATCTGAACCAAAATGTCTATTTTTATCAAAACATCTTGTAATTAATTTGTTCTAATTTAATAATGTAACTATAAATATAAAACGTAAACCATGTAAAAGAAACAAATCAGATCAAAATAGATCTGATTGGGCACAAGTATACCCTTAATGCTCACGTTTACACATCAAAAAAAAAATCAGAAAGTGTTGATTGAAGTAAAGTGTACAAACTGAAGCCAAAGTGTGGGAATACTGTTTCGGCACAAGTTTGAGAGTGATTCCTAGAATAAAGCTTCTAGGAGTTGTAGAGAATAAAGAATCTGAACAAAAATGTCTATTTTTATCAAAACATTTTGTAATTAATTTGTTCTAATTTAATAATGTAACTATAAACTATAAATATAAAACGTAAACCATGTAAAAGAAACAAATCAGATCAAAATAGATCTGATTGGTGCGAATATACCCTTAATATAACGTTACACATCAAACAAAATCAGAGTGTTGATTGAAATAAAGTGTACAAACTGAAGCCAAAGTGTGGGAATATTGTTTCGGCACAAGTTTGAGAGTGGTTCCTCCCTAATTCTACTTTCTCGGTTAGATTGGTTAAAACTAAACGGTTAGCTACATCAACAGTCAAAATTTACTTTACTGAATTTGTATATTAAATGTATTTTTTATGTATATCAATATCCGAGAGCTCAAATAAATACAAAATATGAATCAAATAGATTATTAATTTAGGAATAATAAAAAATATATATATGTGAACCACAAACTATAATTAAATTAATTACGAAAACAGAATATGATACAAATCAAAGCCAAAAGCATGTCGATAGAGTATTGAATTTATTATTGCATTTGAATACTGTAATTATTTGAAAATTGGATAGCTCTATCGATTTGGAGGGAAAAAGCAAGCGGCGCTTAAAAAACATAACAAAAGTGACAAAAGGTTGAAAACCTCTTTTGAATGAGGTAATTATATAAATTCTAATAAAACCTTCCTTTTTTTTCGCTAGATAGCCTATATATATTCAAATCTCTCAGATATTTTCCATAAAAAACAACAATTTTTTGTCTATCGGCTAGTATTTACGTGTCCAAAAATTTCATTGTTAATTAAAGGCACAATAGGAAAGAAATATCTCTTACGACAAAAATCATTACGTAATAACACTGATAACTTAATGAAATTTCGATAAAGATGTGAAAAACTGGTGCCGTGGAACTTATCTAACTTAATCGTTAGGTAAGTTCTCATTAATTATTCTACCTTTATCAATGTACACATTTTTTTCTAGAAAAACTCAGTTTTTCAGTCATAATTTTATAGAGAAAAAATCGGCAGTTTTCGCAGAGTACGAATTGCTTTAAATCATCTTCGAACTCAGTGGCGTATCGTATTCAAATGCTGGCTCTTACTTAACAGACCCCTTAATTATTCTGGTTTTTAATTATCTTTATCAATGTTTATTGTATATACACAACTTTTTCTGTCATAACAGGGTTTTTATAGAGAGAAAATCGGCCGCTTCATCTTCGAACTCAGTGGCGTATCACCTCTTACTTAACAGACCGCTTTGAAGGTTGAAAAAAAAATCCAGTTTTTACTTTAATAATTTTAATAGAGAATTAATTTATAAATCGACATTATATACAATATACTTAATTCAGAAACATATAAAAATATAAAAAAAGAGATCATAATATTAATATCTAACTAAAATTAAAGATAACAATTATTCATATAAATAACAAAACAATGACTTAATCTTTAGTTTCACTGCAGCTATCACTATCTTCATCAAAATTTTTATAATTAAGTCTTCCGTACGTATGTCCAAAATTGTTACATTTTGCAAAAATTTATCTTCAATGTGAATAACTTTTTGGCAACGCTTTCTCCAGTCTTCTATCGCTACATTCTCAAATGCTCCATCAGACATCATTCATTTTAAATGTAACTTTTGCGACTTCACTCTTTATTTTCGCCCAAATTCCTCAGTGTTATAGAAATTCTAGATTATACGTCTAAATATAATATTTTTCATAATCTTAATTTGTAATTGGATGCCTTTATTAAGAGACTTCGTTTCCGGAGACTTCAGTGTCACAATTCCATCATTATCTGCTGACAATACCCTGGCTTCTTTCTATTGTCCTAATAGATATTTTTATGGCGTCAGAAGCTTTTTCTTTTATACTCTTCAGAAGCTTTCTTCATTTCTAGCTGAAAAATATTACACCACTTTACGTGTTTGACCACTTAACAAGCCATCTCTGAAAATTTTGAACAAAATAAAATGTTCGCCACGCGCATTTATAAAGAATAGAAAGTACTACTTTCTATTGATCATAAGCCGTTTATCAGCAATAATAAACCGTTTAATTTACCTAATCTTTCAAAAACAAACACAAAATTTCATAATTCACGTTAACATCTCAATTCCATTTACATTTTTCGCCCTAAAAATACTTATACGCATCGAAAAGATTATTCGAAATACATCACGACGGACTTTTGCGCTACGCCACTGTTTTGGAGCTTTTATAAGTTCGGATCTGTTCACTAACCATCAGTATGCGCCGTCGTAAACTCTACTGTATTTTTGACCATTTTAAAGTGTGTGTTGCATAGCCATGAGTTAAGGCATCTAATGACTCAGGTGACCCCATCTTAGAGTATTCGAGCTCTGATATAATTAAATAACATAAAGTACTCACCGCAACCATATCTTCAATTGACGCCGAATTTTTCGAGCCCAGCATAACCATGCCCATGGCAATACCGGCCGCTTCTCCTGTGTTTGCGTCATCTTGATATAGATTAAATTTCAACTGTTCATATACATCTTGTCTATGAGTTCCCATAGCTGCTAAACCTAAGCCCAAACAACCTCCATGTCTAACCATTTCATTTTGAGCATCTTTCAACTGAGTCAACAGATAATCAATAATATTCGCTCCATGATTAGCATGAATCAAACCTAGAGCATATAAACCACCACCTTCTGAGTATCCGGAACTTGGTCCTACTTCTTTCGGAAGATAGCTTTGCATCAATGTTAGAGCTTCTTGTTCGTGGCCTCTATGAATGACACCAAGAGAAGCGGTGGCTGTCAATTTTGCCCAGTTTGTAGCTCGAGCCAGCCATTCTAAATTATCACGTAGAAACTGATCACTGGTGGTTCCACTATGCATAAAAGCATTAGCAATTACTGTAGCCGTATGACAAATGCTCACTCTAACAGTCTCTTTGGTTTGCTTTAGAATTAATAAATCCGCGTGATTCGAACGAATCAAAAATTGCAAATGCAACTCAATTGAAATTTCTCCCGATAAAATCGTATGTAACTTTTCAAGACATTCTTGATGATCTTTTTCCTTATCATTCAGTTTATCTAACGAGCGTACTTCTTTAACTTCTGGCTTGGGCTCAGTGCTTTCTGTTGTTTCGGTAGTGCTTTCGGTGGTAGCTTTTGGTTTCACTTTCTCTTCTAAAAGTGATGGAATTGGAGCTGTAGCTCTTAAAGCGATCATCACACGTTCAAGAAATTGTTGAGTAGCCGATTCATATAAATCAAACGCTATCTGATAAGCCATAAGGCGACTTTCTTCGTCACCTTGAACTAATTTATCGAGAATTTCGGCCACCGATAGAGGATCTTCGAGAAAAATCAAACACTGACACATATTCACGTAATCGGGAGTCGTTAAACCACGATATAGTCCAACTAAAGACCGAAGAACAGTATTTCGAAAACCGCGATTTTGAATAAGACTCATCGCAACCTGAAACATAAAAAAATATATATTAATCCTAAGTCAATTCATTACATTTCTCAATTATTTATGGGAAAAAACCCATTTTGTGTTCAAAAGCAAACAGGTTTTTCCTTTTGAAAAAAATTAATCCATAATAGTTTCTGTGCTTTTCCGTTTTTTGTGTATTACTTGTATAAAATGATTTCGATGTTTCACATCTGCCCCAGTTGTGTACGGGTTATTGAAAATATTTTTTTATTATTACCTGGAAAGCGTAAGTAAGCATAGTAATCATGTCATCAGCTTGACGAATTGATGCTTCAAAAATATCCATTCTGCGAGTTTCCAACGCCAAACCCATCGCTTGACGATACTGTCCATCATCAAGACATCTTTGGAACATCCGATTAACAATAGCCTCCAATCGAGCATCAATTGATTTAGCATCGGGGGCCCCATCAGCCAATGCAATACTATGTTGAGTGTAGTAATCAATGCATTTCGCTGAAATTCAAAACATACACATAAAAAGCACCTATACAACAAATATTAGATTCAAAATATACCTAAAATAGTTTCAACGTATTCAGTGCGTGCATTAACATCAAAAAGATCGCCGGCCCCCAAAGCATAGGTTAGAGAATCCTCAAAAGAGCCCAAATGATAGTAGACCTTACTGGCAACCAATGCTGCAAGATGATGTTGCTGAAATAACTTGTCTTCATGTAAAATCTCGCTGAAAAAGCAGAAAATTAGTTGGGAAAACAAATAAAAGTAAATCTCAACTCACATCTTTTCAATAGCCTCGGAGATCTCTGGCCAAAATTCGTCAACAATATTATCCAATTTTTTCAAAGCGAATATTTTTAGCTCAGGCCGTGGCTCCTCAAGGAGGGAAATTATCCCAGCTGCAAGACAGGAAAAGTTTTGTTTACAAAGAAAAAAAGTGAGGTTAGGTAATAAAAAATCGGCAAAGTTTCTGGACGAAACATTCATTGATAAGAAAGTACAGTGGGAATAGTGATAATAATAGTTTATTGAACCTATCTATAGCTTAATTAATTATATAAGTGGTCTTTTTATCCAAGTTTGTTGCATGTCTCATTTACAATGACTTGGCAAAACGCATGTGCAAAACGGCCACTTTCAAATTGTTTAGTCCAAAACTTTATTTCCTATTTAAGAATAAAGAACTTAAGACCAACTTACCAGCTGATGTAATGTTCATTTTCGAAAATTACTCAAAAACTGGTTTTAAACTTGCACCTTTACTAATAAAACTCACTGTTGAAATGACAAGCAAAATCGTATTTTGTATTCTTAGACTTGTCAGTTAACTGCGCAGGCGCAAAGTTGACAAGCAGGTTAGCCACACGTAAAATTATTTTAAAAATAAGTTACTTTTCAATTTTTTGGATAAAATAAAAAATTTTAACTTTCGTACAGTGTATCTGTAAATCTGTAAGACACCACCTCTAAAATTTTAAAACAAAAAAATACTCTAATTGTTTTGTATATAGCTTTTTTATAAACTACCGAGTGACTATGCAAGAATGAAGCAAAAATGCGGTGGCAAGACTGAGTAAGTTGGTAGTGCAACTTGTCAGTTGTTAATAACATATTAAAGCAACGAAAATAAAAACGTTTGTTTGGAGTTTTTGTGGCATCTGTCACATTAATTCCAATTAGGAATTCGTCTGATCTATGTCTCAAACACCGTGTATTTTTTTTTCGATTAAAAAAAGTCAATTTTTTTTCTTATTTTAATTTTCAATCAAAATTTCTTGCGATATAATATCTGCTTTTTAAAAAAAGTTGTTGAGTTTTTTGTTTGTTGAAATCTCTACATTTGAATGATGGAAAAAAAATGTATACACTACAATGGTATACTCCCAAAATCAAAAAAAAACAAGTTTAGATAAAAAAGTCCTATTTATTTTGCTGTTTTTGTAAAATAATAAATAAAAAACAAATCAAAAAAAGCATTTATTAATTTATTATTTTTATAGTAAAACTTTCTACAGATACCGAAAAGTAAAACACTATTTTCTCAGTCATTGTGCGTGAGACTTGAGAAAATGGTTGGAGAGAGGTCCTTCGTCGGCGTATCCAGCGATTTCCTGGGGAATTACAGCACTTTCTTCAACGCCTGTACACGGTCGGCACATGCATTCTAGGGGGGCTTTGGTTGTAACTTTAATAAATTTGCGCTCACCAGGCTTGGCTTTAGGGCAAAACAAAGAGACGGATGCCTCTCTTTCTCCAGATTCCTGGCAGCACATACAGGAGCGTTCCATTTGCCAGATTTTGCTACCAGACACCTGGAACAAATTTGTTTTTATTTAATTATAATTGGATTTAATAATAACTTGAATGTAAGATGCACATCGTCCGATGCAAGCAAAGCTTGGAATAGGCTTCGGAACACATCCAGGATACTGCAAGACGTGAATAACCGGTGTAACCTGGCATTCGTCGGTAGAGCTTGCAGCAGAAACTTTTAAAGAACTGCTAAATTTTGGATCTAGACACATGCTTGTTATTGCCGCAACAAAAACAAGTTTCCAAATATTCCATGTAACTAAAATTAAAAAAAAAAATTGACATTTTAATTAGAAATTTACCCATTTTAAGACCTAAGTGAACCGGCCGTTGCATTCCGGTGCTGTTACTTAATAAACTGCTGTTTTGAGGAGAGGGTTTTGCCTTTTTATAAAACCTATCCCTGTTTGAGAAAAAGGGCAGTGTACTTAGCTTTTTTCAAGGGTACGATATGTGAAACTTGTGTTTTACGCTATCATGCTTATAGTACATTAACTTGTCATAGCAGCAGGAGTTAAATGGTTCTAGTGAATTATGCACGCAATATGGGGGTGAATTTGAACCTGATTAAACCGAACTTATAGATATCGAACAGTCAACTTTAATAAATTCTAAAATCTACAACGTATTTTTCATTTATTCAAAAGCTTTCAATAAAATTCTCATTATATTTTAAACTAGACAAAAAGCGCCCAATGATACAAGCTCGCAAACCTATACTATTTTAACACAAAATTCCCCAAATTTAATACTTTATTACTAAAATATTAAAATAAATTTTACTATTTATTTTTAAAATAAATTATTTTAAAACATTTATTCTACAACAAATGCAAAATAAATTATTTTGATTATTCTTGATTAATATGCAAAAATCATTAAAATCAAATTAGTTGACAGTTGCGATGCCTATATTACCGACAGTGGACCGCCATTAAAAATGGCAGCTGTTGTGTTGTGGAATAATTTTTGACATTGGCGTGCGATTTGTGATTATTTTCTCAAATATCAAGCAAATATTAATGTTTATGGCAAGTAATTTCCAGTTTCTTGTATAAAAAAATAGTTAGGACTGGTGCCATTGGCTTTTCCTTGCACCGGGTGCAAGTGGTTCTAATCATTGTCCCCCAGGATTCTTTTATTATTAGAGCAGCTTTTAGGAATGTAAATGGACTATTCGATAAAAGAGCTTCAATATAAAGCATTGGTGAAAGAAAACGCGTGGTTGGATAAGGAGATATTGCAGTTGAAAAATAAGGGGGTTACCGTAGATTTGCAGCCTCAGATTAAGGCTTTGCATGCTTACAATGAAATGAAAGATTTGGCGCAAGCGATTTTGGGGTATTTGGCAAATATTGAAGGTGTTTCTGTGAATGAATTGCATGCACGTTATAATTTTCCCATGGACTAAGGCTCAGGTAAGAAAGATTAACTTTTTAAGGGCTATTTAGAAGCAATATTGATTAGCAAATATTGCGTGACAACAATAAGCTACTCCCTGGGATTCGAACTTTTAGAGAAATGTTGCAATTAACAGAAATTTTCAATGCTTAAGGTTGGTCAAACCTGATGTTGTAGTTTAATTAAATATGCCCCTTCAGAAACCAAAAATTGATTGTGTCTATTTACGGTGACTGAGTTTATATATTTTACCGGCACGTTTTGTTTATGTTTTACTAGTTGGTCAACAAAGAAAATCCATTTTTGCTTTGGACTATGATTGACAGATGGCAAAGACGAAGAAGTGTCGCTTTGAATCTGAGCTAAGCATCATTGTTTCTGCTGCTTATCTTTGCATTGCAGAAGATATTTGTTGACAAAATGACCACTTGTGCCGCTCAAAATATCACATTTTTCCGATATCAAATGATCCCAGACCAGTTTAGCTCAGATTCAAACCTAAAGCGAAATTTTTTCGTGTTCGCCATCTGTCAGTCATAGTCCAAAACTAAAATGGATTTTTTTGGTTGACCAACTAGTAATACGTAAACAATGGTTAAACTTTTAAATTTTCGACGTTTACGAATATATTTCTACATTTATCTCTTTTTTTTATTAGATTACAAAAAAAAAATTGGCTAAAAACCAACTAAATTTGATAAATCATTTGAATTCGGTGAATTCTCATGCCGAATACCACTCGTTGGTATGAAATTGAAAGAAATTTTATACTATTGAAACCACTTCTTATGAGTTTATATTACTTTTGGAATCCTTTAACCGTATCTTTTGATTTTTTATACTGTTCTCGTGTCTATTCCTTTATATATTTTACCACTTGTCACTTACGTTTTGGCTATACTTTCAAATTGTCGACGTTTAGAGTGTTTTCTCAGCTCAAATTTTAATTTTAACAAAAAAATTTTGAAGAGAACAATATCTAGAATGGCACGAATTCTCTCCTAGTAGTTATTATTTTGGGCTTTTTGATCTGCTTGTGATATATTTTTTGATCTTAATGGATTTTTATATTAATAAATCTTTATATACGTATATCATTGTTGTTGTTTAGAAAAACTTAAGTTTTTAGTAGGTATTGAATGAGTTTTTAAAGCTTGACAATGAGGATATTTTTAAATGTTATAAATTTTGTTGAAATTTGTCTTTTAAGCATAATTAAGGGATGGGTTTTTGGGAACATTTATACTTAAAATTGTATTGATTATGACTAAGAACGCTCGGTTCATTGATTGTTTTTATTAGATTCTTGGAAATATCAGAAAGACGTTTTATTGTGTAAATCAATTTTTAATACAAATTAGTTATCGACTGAAATCTCCGCACTTATAGCACTTGCATTCGGCAGGTTCTCTTAGTTTTACATCCATCGAATTGGCACTTTCAGACGTCAATCGAATACCATCAGGATCATAACAATGAGTAAGTGTTATGGTGCGTTCACGTAAAAAACTTTCTCTACAGCAATAACATTCTTTTAAAAATCCAGTCGGAGTGATAACCGAAGGTTGGACTTGACTTTTGCAGGAACCCTCACATTTATTTACTGCAATTTCACCATTACAAACTCGTTGTAGACGTCCCAGCTCATCAAATTCCTCTAAAATTCATAATTATTATTATTGTTTACATTTTTCTAAATAAATAATTACCTTTGATGAGATTTATATCCGACATTAGTGTTTCGCAGGTTTCTTCTGCAATGTCCGTCACTGAATGGACGTAGGAAACATAAACTAGACAAACAAGAAGTTTCTTGTACATCGTCGCGGCGTTTTACTGTTCTCCAAATGCGGCGCGACTTCTCTTATATTGTTTTAGTAGGGGGTGGATGGAGCTTGTCGTTTAATTGACACTGCTCAGCCCTCCGACAGTTCAAACATGATTTGATACTTTGTGCCTCTTTAAATCAAGGCTTTGAGTAATTTCTATTGTAAAAATATTCATATGTTTTATGGAAATCAACTAGTCTATTTTCCGATATTAAAAATGCAAAATAATAAGGCTGTTTTTCCTGTAGTACAAGTTGCACATCTCGCTAAAATATTAAATTGCAAACGCTTGACAGTTTAAAGACACATTAGGTGGTGCCCGGCAGTAAATTTTATTACTTTTAATGACAGGGACAAGGCAACAATGATAAGAAAGATTTACTACTCAAAGTGTTGCGTGCCTTTGGTTAATATCAACCATGGCCGTAGTAAAAAAATTTGGTCACAAAAAGACATTGACGATCAGAATTTATTGAATTTGACTGTATGCTGTCATCGACTATTTAACTATTTTGATTCTGTGCAAAAAAACAATGTTGAATAATTTAATATTTTTGTTTGTTTATCAGATTGCATCTTTGATGTATGTATTTTTGTGTTTTAAACACAATGTCTGATACATCTGAAGAGAAAAGTGATCGACAAGGTGATAAAGAAGAAAATATTTGTCGAGATTTCATAAGAGGTATTTGTGATCGAAGATTTTGCAAATTCAGACACGAAAACGAAATGAAGTCGCTAAATTTTTGTCATGATTTTCAAAATAATGTCTGTCCAAGACCAAACTGCAAGTAAGTAGTTGAACTAACGGGTGTTTTTTAAAATTTCGCATCATAGTTGGCTCATAATTTCTAAAACAATTGCTTCAAATGTCAAAATAATTACTAAGTTTTTAATGTGACCGAGTCTATACATGGTGGGGTGCGGTGTTTACATGAAATTTAAAGCACCACGCCTCTTCAGAGCTCATATTTGCTTGGGCGCACAGTACGATGAATCGTCCTGTATATTATTCTTATTTTATTGTGCCAATTTTAGTGCTATTTATCTTTTGTAGGTTTATTCATTGCACGCCTGAGGAAGAAATCGAATTTAAGAACAGCGGCAATATGTCAAATCATATTTTAGCCGAAGCGATTCGAAAAAACCAGCTTCCAGGAAGCTTACCAATCTGCAATCAATTTCGCAAGGGATCGTGTAGACGTCAATTTTGTAAATATCGTCATATAACACGCGAAGAAGAAGAGGCGGAAATAATAGAAATGATCCAAAATAATAACAGTAAAAAGGGCTTTTGTGTAAATAATTCAGTGAACGAATCGCAATTGATTAATTCTGTAAATGGTTTCTCAAGAAGAACCTTACCATTTGAAGAGTATGAAGATTGTGGTTTACCGTTACCAAAGCGTCGTTTTTTGTCAGCACCAGAAGCTGAAATTATTAGCAATGGCGGAGATTTACATTCGGTCGAAGCAAATCGAATTAGGCCTATTTTTAAAGGTTATTTTAGTGGAAATCCTCCACATGCAATGCTAAGTCGTGCAGATGCTCACACATTCATGCTTGAAGAAGAAAATAATCTATTGCATAAGGAAATAGCGCAATTAAAGCGTCAAGTTTCCGATTTGACAGCAGCCAATGAATTTCTTTTAGATCAAAATGCAAATTTACGTGTATCAAATAAACAACGAAATGATACAGTTAATATGCCTGCTGTTACCATTACTAATACAAATACTCCGCAAGTTATAAGAACGGTTACGGCTAGTGTAGCTACTGTTCCAGTATCTTTAGCGACAGTATCAACTTGTAATCCAGTGGCTGTTTCAATTGCGGGATGTCCTGCTGTGAGTATGGCTCCACCAGCTCAAATTCTTGCACCTAGCCAGCAAATACTTGGCAAGTATATAAGTGTAATTAGTACAGGTAAACAATGAAACACATTCTTGGAAATTTAGAGCATTACAGGTCATACATCATAACTTCTCTGTTGCATAATGAAAATAGGTCACTCTAAATGACAGATGTTAATTTTTGATATACGAAAGGTATATCGCTGATTGGATAACCAAGTTATCACATTAGCACCTTTCGTATGAAACACATACTTATAATATTATCTTTCTTCTTTGGTTTTGACCAAAAAAATTTTAAAAATTAGATTAAAGCAATTTCATTCAAAGTAGATCCGTGGACTTGGACATGTTTTGTGCTTTGATTTTATTTTGTGGGTAGATAAATTATTAAAATGTCTTTATTATCTAATTACACTATTGACCAGTTTTTTTTTGCAGTTACTACCAATCCGTCGTCACAATTAGCGATAGCAAATAGTTCTCAAACGCAGATAGCTATAGCGCCACAAAGTTTGGCGACCACCTCCCAATTAACTTCTCAGGCACAGCAACTTGCATTAGCCACAACGACCCAGCAGTTGACGTTAGCTAACAGCCAACAAGCTCAACAGTTGGCAAATCAGCAACAATTAGCTAATCAGCAACAATTGGCAAATCAGCAGCAATTGGCAAATCAGCAGCAGTTGGCAAATCAACAACAGCTGGCAAATCAGCAACAGTTGGCTAATCAACAATTAGCAAATCGGCAACAGTTGGCCAATCAGCAGCAATTAGCAAATCAACAATTAACCAATCAGCAGTTAACTTCACAGGCCCAGCAATTAGCCATTGCTAATCAATCTCAGTTGGTAGCAAGTGTGCCTCAACAATTGCTAGCACAACAAAATTCACAAATGGAAATGCATAGAAATGCCATAAATACCTCGCAAGGAATTGCAATGTCCAATACTACACAACCTATGGTGTCATATCCACTTATGACGCAAAGTATGACTCATGCATTGAGCCACTAGATAATTGATATGATTGTAGGATTAGAATTTGACTTTGTGGAGAGCTAAACGTTGCATTTCAAAACCGCATTTTGGCCGAGCTGACATTTTCAGTTTAAGAATAATATTTTTGTCGTTTGGTCGGTCAGCTCTGGTGTGTATATAGGAAATTTAGGAGTTTTGGAACAGCGGGAAGCATTTTTTTAATGGTTTTGTACAAATATGAGTTACAGTTGCTGGTTGTTTTTGTGACTTACAGAAGGGGTTTCCATTCGTAACGTGTTGTAAATATATTTAAATAAATCATAGTTATTTATGTGACTTTCTACTACTTTTTGTTACTTACTTTATTACCGAATTTTTGTAAAATGAAAGGGGAAGTGTGAGACAGTTGATTTATGTTTCATCATCAAGAAACAAAGTTTCTTAGCTTATGATATGACATAATCATCAGTGGGCGGTATCCCGATGTATCAGATGTGCCAGGCGTGAAACGGCTCACATTCTTTTTTTTTTTAATTTCAAAAGTATGTGGTGTATTAAAATTACATAAACTAAAAAATCGCGTGCCTAGCCAAAAGTACAAAGTAAGGTATTCATCAAAACTTTTTGTTACAGTATCAAAATTTATTTAAATAAAAAAAAATCTTCAACATTATTCAGTTTCTTTAGTTAGCTAACAACCAATAGTTTCGCATTTATTAAATAGAAAACAGTGAATTAATACTGTATGCTTCGTTTAGTTTGAATATCGTCCAAAACCGCTTGCAATTCTTCATCTTCAAACCTGCCTTCTAGCGATGGTATAAGCGATTTGGCTTCTTCTGTGCTCTCTGGACACAAATTGGCAATAGCCGCTAACTCGAATTTATGCAGTTTTTTCTGCATCAATAAGCTAAAAACAAATCAATACAATCCAAATCATCTACAAAATCATGAAAATATTTACTTTCTAACAGCCGATATTGTTTCCTTATTTTTGAATTTCCTAAATCTATCCGTATAGGTTAAAGTCTTCATGAAAACATCCGAAAATTCCTGCTCATCTTCGGCGGACTCGTTCTGCGCTTTGCGATGCTCCAGCAACATATGCACTTCAGAAATAAGCAAGGTTTCCGCATTTTCAAATTCTGTAAAAAAAAAATGAAAAATTACACCTTCAGGTCGAAATAGTCAGTAACAAGTATTAGTTTTTATCCTACCTCCTCGGGCTCTAAGAAAATAACTTTTTTTTGGTCATATTTTGGGTTCTATTACCGTAGAGATGGATTTCGAAAAAAATTGATCTCCCGTCGAAAACTGGTGGTTTAATTGAAAAGCTTGGCTGAAGGTACCCTCGCTCTGGCATCACCACAGCCGCGAAATTAATAAACACAAAAATAAAAATGCATTTTTTTTTCTAATGTCTATATTTACAATTTTTAGTTAAGATGCCGCTTTTACAATATAGCCTTCTTCAACTAAAAAATCAAATAATCGTCTGGTCTTGTTCACATCAATCTTCAATATTTTTCTGGCAGTTTTCAGCTTAATTGAGCCCATTTTCTTGTTTTCAGTAATCAACACTTCTTTAAATTCCAAATAGCTTACAGGCACTAACCGCACCGTTCGACACAGTTCTCGTTCAGTCGGTGTCAATTTTTCGTAGCCAGGCATTCCGACAATTTCAATTGGAGTAAATCCGGATTTTCGCTTTGAAGGCATAAGCAGATCTGGAGAAAAACCTTTGTTTCTCAATTTCCAATTAAATTGAGGATTGGCATGAAATGTTTTCACTTGTTGCTCGCACTCTTCATGAATTTTGTTCAGTTTGAAATATAAGCGGGCATCGGCTAAAGAAGTAATTCCTTTGTCTCGTAACTCGCAAAGTCTAAAAAATCATCCACTGTAAGTGTTTTGACCAAAATCATTTCAACACAAAACTACATCAATTTAAGAATACTGTGCTCTAAAATGTCAGCTGTGAATAAGCACCTGTTAAAATAGCTGACAAAGACAATTCAATTCGTGGCATAATTCGAAAAGCACATTTACAAAACAATGAAAGTGACACTAATGGCAGAATTTACAGTAATAAGCAGGATAATAATAAAGCGCCATCTATTGCATTTGGTGTTGTCGAATTGGATTGGATTTTATTAAATATTTTTGGGAAAATGAACAAAAATAGACGAAACATTTTAAATTCCAAGAACAGAATGTATGTGAAATTGCAATTAATGCCAATATAACCTCACAAAATTTTCTAGAGTTGAGACCTCTTAATAAGTCCCTAGATGGTATTATAGAAAGAAAAAACGACTTTATCACTCAAATTGATGTAGTTAATGATATAATATAAGAATTTCTGTTGCAAATGTAAAACCAACCTCAAAATTTGTAACTTTAGCTCGCCACTGCGATGGAGCCCTTCCATTATCATTTCGAATTGCAATGGATCGCAAAACTGCATAAAACGAATCAATTTCTCATAAACAGGCCTCGTAATTGTTACATCATAGCGGTGTAACCATGCATAGACTTTTCTTAAGACTATTAAACCATGATCTCTTATGATACGTTTCCATCTTTGACGTTCAAGTAGTCGTCTATTGTAACATCGTATAATTGCTTGCTGAAGACTTGTTAACATATCATAATGAGAATCAGTCTCATTAATGAGTTTAAAATTGGAGAGTAGATCCTCAGCTGTTGAATCAAATTCACACTCAAAGTCTGATCTTGCAGGATTGTATCCTGCTAATGATTTGTACCCCACAGTACTCGACAAGTACCTTGGCGGTTCATCACTATCTTTAATTTTCAACCTATAAGGAACAATCGGTTCAATAAATAAATCAGCATTAGTGCTCTTCATTTTCGGTAAACCTTGTAGAGTTTTTCCACTTAAATAAAATTCGTTGTAATGTAATTTCACATCTCTAACTGATCTTCCAGGCAGCTCCCTCGCCACAGAATTCCAATTTTTATACTTTTGAACCGAATCCAACAGAATTAATTCCTCTTTCGCAGACCAATCACTATTCGCAAAAATCAAAAAATCGTCCCTAATTATCTGATAACCATGATCACTTCTGTGACTACCGAATTCAACGCCTTGTGAGAAACACAACGCGCAAATATTTGCATTACACAACACACATAAAATAAATGGGGGCACAACTTCGCATGAACAATTCGAACATGATAAATCCGTGTCGCGAGCGGGGTCTGAAAGACACATGTAGGCTTTTTATAAGATTTCAAAGACACTCACCTTTCGGAAACTGCAAATCTGCCGCATCTTCTTCAGTCAAATCTGTATTGGTGTTTGCCATTGTCTTTAAATTACTTCAGGGAAAGTAAAGTAACCTCAACACTGAACCGTGCAGTAAATAAATAAATAATGCGATCAGCCCACGGGTGCGCAACCAATCGAAGATATGTCATTGTCATACGTCAATTGTAAGCAGCACTACCAACCAGCAATTCAAACATCAACAAAAGTCCCCAAAGCACAAGTCTTTCTAGCCTGATATACATAACTAATAACTATCAAAAAAATAATTACTCAAATGCCAACAGATTATTATAATATATAGCGTAGTCAAATAAAACTGTTTAAGTTGTCAATTTCACATCTCATTTTAAAATGGTACAAATGCAACCACATCCTGTTGTTGACGAGTGACACTTTTGACACTGACAACATTATTGACAAGTACCAATTAAAAAGTTATTTGCTGAGACACAACTTACAATTTTGTATGACAAATATTTGACAAAAAACGTATCCTGTTACAATGTTGCAACTAAGCAAATAAAAAAAAAGTCCCTAATGTAATAGGGACTTTTAGGGATAAAAATCCCTAAATAACAATTAAAGTATTTTGAAATTTCAAAAAATTCAAGCATTGGTCACTAAAATTATAAAAGATAATATTTTTGAAAATATCGGTTATTTGAAGTCGAAAGTGTTTGATAAAGTTATTATTAAACAAATAAAATTGTACTGTGACTGTGACACCTGTGACAGTTGTGTTTATTTTAGGTTAAGTATAGCCTAAAAAATCCTGAAATGTCTTTTCTGAAAAAATTCTTACCCAATTTCGATTATATAACTAGAGCCTTCACCCATCACACGACCTCGCTCAACAGCAAAGCAATTGCATCACTTGAGGAGGTTAAACAGGTCAAGGGCAATAATAAAGTTCTGTTAATTGATGTCAGGGAGCCGGACGAATTGAAAGAAACAGGAACTATTCCTGGCGGCATCAATATCCCTCTAGGAGATGTAGAAGCAGCTTTTAAAAATACCACAAAAGACGAGTTCAAAAGGCGATATGGGAGAGACAAGCCGGAATTAAATGATTCTATTATCTTTTCTTGTAAATTGGGAAAACGAAGTGAAATGGCTCAAAATGTTGCTCTTATGTTGGGGTATAAGGATATAAAGAATTTTCAAGGAGGCTGGGAAAAGTGGATCGAAGGAAATAAATAATTTTTGGCTATTTTGCAGAATCTTGATATAAATAAATATTAATAATTATTTTATTGTTTTTCTGTTGAACATTATTGGCTTTTCACTTATTTGTACAGCGTGATCAAATAGGACTGTTTGAGTGGCAATCCTACATTTTATTTTAAAATGGTACAACTGCAACCACTTCCAGTCGTTGACAGCTGACACTTTTGACACTGACAACAACAAAAAAATGAAATTTTGTTGTTAACCGTTGGTAACAACAACCAATCATTTGATTTCAAATTATTAGTTAAATCTTTTGTTTAACATAATTTGTTTACTTGTTTAAGAAGTAAAGAAAGAACAAAATTTATGTACCTTACTTGAATTGACAGATGCCAATTAAAAACACAGTCGTTGTGACATAACCTACAAGTGTTATCGAATATTTGTTAAACAAGCGTATCTGGTTACAGTGTTGCAACTAGACAAATAAAAAAAGTGTTGGTAACTCAAATAGTCATTGTTGATCACGCTGTATTTACCCGCTTACCTTATACCGTGTGATCATTAAGGTTTTAAAATCTTTAGGGTTTGTTGGAGACTATTATCAAACTTATCCTCTTGCTCTAATAACATCCTTTTTAAGCCAAATAAATTAATAGTAGTTATTTAGATCCATAATTTACTGTAATGATATGAATAATCATTTTTTTTTTTTTAATTTAAAAAGCTTATATAAAGAACAGATATCCATAAAAATCGTAGATTTTTTAGGTTGGTATACATAACTATCAAAAAAATAATCACTCAAATGTCAATAGATTAATACTAATTTGTAAATTTTACCATTTTGTAAATACCCTATATAAAACTATTAACTCTTTGAAGTAGTTGATAATGGTTTATGACTGTAATAATTGGTTACCTCACCGAAAATTAAAGCTGTCCAAACAAGGCGACAATTTGTTGCAAGGATCATAGCTTGCTCGGACAGCTGTAAAGTCAGGTAAACATGATTGCCGTAAACGACTTGAAAAAGTTAATAGTTGATATAGGGTCTTAGGCTTGTAAAAATTTTGTTAGAGCTCTTGTTTGGTTTAAAATTTTTATTTTAATTGTACATGATAAGTAATTATTATCAATCGTCATTAATTAATAATTAATTATTTTTCTAATTTGTCTTCTAAGAAGTTGCTCGCGCATCTTTAAATTAAATTGGCCAAAAACCTTTTAATATCACCATTCGCTAAAGTAAAGTTGTTCCACGCAGAGGAAGTGGAGTGCTATTTATTTCCTCTTGAAATTACACCGATAAAACAGTGTTGAATGGATACAACAACATTATATTGAGGTAAATACAAATATTTATTTATCTAAAGTAGCTAAATATTATTAAAATTAATATAAATCTAATTTAAATCGTTTTGGTATTATTGAAAATAAACAAAAACAAAACAACCAAATTTGTCGTTTTTGTTTTATTTTCAAAAAAAAAAAAGAACAGCGACGTTTATTATTAATTTATTCAATAAAGTTATCAGCGAATTAGCTATTATATTTACTTTACGTGATATTATCATAAGGGAAATAGCGCAAATCTCGTGGCATTACATTTGTGTTGGTAAAAGAAAAGTAAACAATTATGTACACCTAGTGTACATTGTTTTGTAAACAATTTGGTAAATTCTTTGAACACCATTGCAGGCAGAAGCAGAACATTGTCCTAATTTTTTTACATGAGTAGCATTGATATGGCTCATTATTTAAATTTTTTGATACCTGTACATGTTTGTTTTAACAATTGCTTGTTTATACTCTAGAATTCTATTTAATAATTCTTTCACCAAAAAAGCCCCTGTGAACTTTACCCTTCGGTGTGCGCTGTGGCACCATCCTGTTGGAACTACATTGACAAATGGTTTTTCACGGCTGGCCTTACAAATCTTCTCCAACATTGTCCCATATTGAACACCTTCATTAAAAAAAAATTGTTTTTTTCCGACAACAGTACACTTAAGTGGGCGTAGTTGTCGCTGTTGAACTATGTATCTTGTATTTTTGCCTATTAACGAACTCATTTAATTCGCTCATGAATAAAATCAAGATTTTTGCCGAAAATAAGTTGCGTAATCAAGTCGCTGCTGACAATCTGTCGGTTTCAATTCTTGGACAAGCTGAATTTCTAATTTTTTATATTTAAGGCTATTTTTATGTCAATCGGATCTCGACTAGACTCAAAATAAAATTTGGAAATACATAGAAGAGAAAAGATAACAATTAAGATCAAAAACTACTGAAAAGAGAAGAATAAAACAACTGACAAGAAAAATAAAAAAAAAGAAAACACGCAATAAAAGAAGAAAATGAAGAAATAACAATAAAAGAGGTAGAGAAACATCTCATAAAGCTAAAAAGAAAAAAAGCGCTGAGATACCGAATGAGGCATAAATGTATGAAACTAAAATGGTTACAAAAAAAATTGAGAAAAGCACTGACTGAAGTGTGAAAGAAATAAAATTATATTTGGGAATAATTGTACCAATATATAAAGAGGAGGAATAACTCTTCTAAACACAACCTACAAGGCGTATGCGACGTGTGTGGCAGAAAAGTTAAAAACGGAGAGAGTGGGAGGATTACCAGACTGGCAAGCGGGGTTTAGAGAGGGTCGAGAGCCAATAGATAATGTATATGAACTAGAAAAGGAAAGAGAAAGCGTATGTGGAATTGTTTGTTGAAAAGAATGAGAGATAACGGGAATGGCTGTGGACAACAAAGGGCCTGAAACAAAAGTGAAAATCGTGGAAAGAGAAAGAAAAAAATTAAACTTGGTGAATGAGGTAGAATAAGAGAAGAGAAGAACAAAGAAAAAGCGGAAAAAAACAAGAAAGTTTTTTTATTTTGTAGATTATCTATAACACTGTATAGTGGGAAAATAAAGATTATAATATGCTTTTTTATAGTTTTTTTTTCGTTTAAAAGCCTGAAGATTATAAAAAATGTTTGTATTTCAGACAAAATATTCTTTATTTCATATGGCTTCAGTTTTAATTATTGTTTTGAGCTAAATTTTATAGATTTTTTGTAAAATCAATAGAAAAAAAAACAAGAAAGATAATATACTGATTGAGAAGCAGAAAAGGTAATTCAAGAAGAAGACCCAGTAATTATACCTTGATGGTTGATTTATCTTACCTCACTGTCTATACGTAACCAATTAATTTTTTTTTTCTGGGACTAAGATCGGATTTAAAATTACATAATAATTACACTTGTTCAACTAATAAGCTTAATTACTTCGTAAAAAAGTGTTTTTGTGATTTCGTCATAATAATAGATGGTTTGAGCAAAAAACGTCACGGAAAGTTTGTCTTTACGAATAATAATTACAAGTAGAAAAATTTTTTTTTGTCCGTAATTCGTTAAAAAAATAAACTTTTTATATGGGGATCATGAAAATTTCATTCTTTTGCAATGACAATGAAACTATTTTTAAGCGCCTTTAATCACGATTTTATTTATTATTCTGTCTGGATTATTGTTGGGAATAAACAAATCCAATTTTATAGGGATTTTTTTTTTACAATAATTTATGTTGTTTTTTTTATTTGAAATTTTCAATAATAGGTGTTGATGCCATCGACAGTGTGTAATTAATTAATCAATTTATATAATTATAATTGAATTTTTTTCAAGTGCCATCAGCGTTGGGTACGAGTATTTTCAATAAATTATTGAGTAATTACGTTTTAATTAATTAAAAAGATTAATATAATTATAAAATTGTCACTTTTCAATTGAATACTGCACAACTAATTGATTGTAATAGAAAAGAAACTATATTTAGACTCATGTGGCCTACCACAAATTGTAGAAAGATAAGCCATTTTTAATAATAAAAGAAATTTAAAAGTTTTTTTAATAAAATTAAATTTTGATACTTTGTACAAAAAAATTCAGTCTTTGTTAAATAAAATTATATCTATCAAAAAATATAGAAAATAACATTATAAACAGTCAACAAAAATTTGTCAGAGATACAATTAATTGGAAATCGCCAAAAAAAAAACAAAATTAATAATTTTTGGCTTAGAAAATTTACTATTTTTTCATGAGTTTGTAAAAAAAATTAAAATTATCGAAAATAATCTAAATTTCTTATTAAAATTTTTTTAATCTATCTCAAAGCATTTAAATATTTTTTTCAAGCAATTTTTAATAATTAATTTTGAACGTATTTATAAATTAAAAAAAATAAATATAAAAAGTTTAATTTTTTTTTATAAAATTTTTTAAAAATTGCTAAAAAATTCTTAAAAAGTCTAAAAATAGCACGCATTCAAGTTATTCTTAGCCACTCGTTATTTTAAAGAATAAGTGCATTAAGGTCTTTTGAAACGAGTTTTTTATACTATTTTTTGTAATTTGCCTTTTTTATGCTGTTTTTAAGCATTTTTTTCTAAATTTGATCGATTTAGGGATTTTTGGAGTGAGTTGGCAATATCTTGATTTATGAAAACTTTATCTATTTGTTTTTTCTTTTGTTTTATCCAAAAATTTTAATCCTGGCAGCCCCAAAATACGAAAATGTAAGAAAACTTTACATGTAGGCCTCCCGAAATCCGTGAAATAGCAAAAATTATTTTGGTTTTCATTATTATCATAAGATACTTACTTTTTTAGGTTAAGTCACATATAAAGTGTGACTTTTGCTTTATTGGAATCGGTTGTTTTTCCCAGGCCAGTGCACTTATTATTTACACCATTATATGACATATTTCACATAAAAATACTTTTCATTAATTGTTCACTTCACTTTGTTGTACAAAAATTGCAATTTCAAATTTTAATGCACAATATTATTGACGGACAGGGAAAAAGTCAAATTTTAAGTTTTACCAAACCTAAAAATTTTTTAGAAAAAAAAGTTTCGTTTTTTAATATATGGCTTTTAACTGCACGGAAACCTATGACGTAACGTTCTCTAATAAGTGTATTGGAGTATCAAAATGGAGGCAAATTGCAAAAACAATTTTTAAAGACGTTTATAAATTTTTAAAATGAAAATTATCAAAAATAATCAAAATTTCTCATTAAAAATGTTTTAAACTATTTCAAAGCATTTAGATATTCTTTTTAAGTAATTTTTAATAATTTATTTTTACTTTTAATAAGTTTTGAACGTATTTAAAAATTTTAATTTTATTTTTATACAATTTTTTGAAAATTACTAGAAAATTCTTAAAAATATTAAAAAAATATGTTAGAATTTAAGATATCTTTAAAAAGTTATATTAAAATATATTAAAAAACAATTTTCATAAGACATGTCTTAAAGCACGCATTCAAGTGCTTTAAGGTCTTGAAACGAGTTTTTTATACTATTTTTTGTAATTTGCACTTTTTATGCTGTTTTTGAGCCTATTTTTTTAAATTTGATCGATCTAGGGATTTTTTAGTGGGTTGGCAATACCTTGATTTTAAAAGCTAGTTGTCTTTTGTTTTGTTTTATCCAAAAATGCTAATCCTGTCAGCCCCAAAATACGAAAATGGAAGAAAACTTTACATGTAGGCCTCCCGAAATCCGTGAAATAGCAAAAATTATTTTGCTTTTCATTATTATTATTATTATTATAAGATACTCACTTTTTTAGGTTAAGTCACATATAAAGTGTGACTTTTGCTCTATTGGAATCGGTTGTTCTTCCCAAACCAATGCACTTATTATTTACACCATTATATGCCATATTTCACATAAATATACTTTCCATTAATTGTTCACTTCACTTTGTTGTACGAAAATTGCAATTTCAAATTTTAATGCACGATATTATTGACAGACGGGGAAAAAGTCAAATTTTAAGTTTTACCAACCTAAAAATTTTTTAGAAAAAAAAGTTCCGTTCTCTAATATGGCTTTTAACCGCACGAAAACCTATGACGTAGCGTTCTCTAGAGTATCAAAATGGAGACAAATTGCAAAATTAATTTTTAAAGAAGTATAAAAAATTTTAAATTAAAAATTATCGAAAACAATCTAAATTTCTTATTAAAAATGTTTTAAACTATTTCAAGGCATTTAAATATATTTTTTAATAATTTAGATATAGGGGACAAATAGACCAAAAAAAAATTATTTTGAAAAGTTATTTTCAAGATAAAACCAAAATGAAAAATTCTAGACAAAAAAACCAATAACAGATTTGAATTCAGAAAGCTTTAGTTGAGCTTAGGTAATTTTTTAAGATTTTTAAATTTTTTTTTGGTTAAAAAAATATCCATATCTTTTTTTTCATAAAATTTTAATAAAAAATTTAGCTTTCACTCAATAGAAATTTTAAAACAAAGAAGATTTATTCAAAATAATTTTTTATTTTTCCCGCACCCGGGTGTTTTAAACTTTGCAATAGGAACTAGGTAATTTGCTTCTTAAGGGTATCAAAGCAGCGGCTTAATAATATGTCACAAATGTCGGCCAGCCAAATATCAAAACAAAACTTTGTCGATTTATTAAAAAAAAGTAAATAATTAACAAAATTACTTGAAAAATGGCATTTTTTAGTGGAAGCAGAACAAAAATGGGAACATTTACAGTGCAATTACAACTGCATTTTTGCTTCTGAAGCATAACAAGATAAATTTAATAGCTATAAGCAAGTACTCAGCCTCTTTTGGCCCATATTGGTTTACCAATACCAATAAAAACAATAAAGCATCCAAATAACACCCCAACAATCCCCATCACAGCAAACATTTTCCCATCTGTCTTTTTCAACTCAAAATCTTCAAAATGTTGAGGTAGTACTCGAAACAAAAATTCGGATTCGGTTAACGTTTTTGAAGTGTTAACCGAACGGATTATTCGATTGTGATTGTGGCCCCCACAATTCTTTTGACAATCGTTCAAATTTAAGCATGCCAACATTTTTACTGACAGCACAAGATCATCTGCTGGAGGAGCACTTTGAAACAGAAAAGTACGAAATGGCAGTTCTGTGGTCAACGATGTGACCTGCTGCGGTGATTGCGGACACACCCAGTATATATTTGGACTTCTGCATCCATTTTCATCCAAAAGAGCGACAGACCGTCGAGTTGACGAACTGCGAATGATAACAGAGCTCATTCGGGCGTGATACCACCCTGAAAAAAAATTTTTTTTATCAAATAAGTATTGTAACAAAAGCGACATCTATTAGAAGCTAGCGCTACATCAAAGTTGAGAAACCAGGCTTCCACATGTTGATAGACAAAAAGTATAATAATTACCATCTCCTGCTCGTACAGAGGTTCTCAAAAGAAGCTCATCTCCCAAGCGAACAGAGCTACCAGGCTGGATCATTTGATCAAACATTCCACTCGCACTTTTTCGTAAAATGCTTATCTGACTGTCAAACTTTTGCTGATGGCCCCCAGTAGCTACAGGAATGGAATTGGAAGCAGAGCGGCTTAAACTGAAACGATTTCTATTAATAAATAAACAACAATATATAAAAAAAAACACCAAAAAATCGGATTTTTTTGAAGCCAACCTTATGAATTACTTCTGCCGTCGTTACGTAATAAAATGAGGTTCTTAAACTTAAGTGTATAGGTCTTATATACGGTGATATAAAAGTAACAAGACCTCTGCGTTTGATGATTCAATAATTTTAAAAATGTGCAGCGCACTAGCGTAATTAGCGCCGGAGCGTTAACTACATTATAATCGCTTTACACAGTGATTTGTGCTACTCTTGTTACGTGGTTGGCGTTCAATTGTGGTTCAATTTTAGTGCCTTAGCAAACAAATAACTGTTTTCAAAATAATTCTTTGTTAAACTTCTAACTTACTCAGATAACGCATTTAGCCGAAAATGCTTTGTATGCGACACAACACTCTCTTGTGGAACACATTGTAACGTTATTAGCGAGTCGTCGAGAAGTTTCAAACCCTCCACTTTTGCCATTCTCAAAACCAAACACATATTCGTTCCACAACCCTTAACTCCGCAATCCAACAGCTTCTGCCCTTCAAACTCCACTGCAAAACTTTCTGAAGTTGGCGAACTCACAGTACACCCTTCTGCTGCTTGCTCAATCACTGGAAATACTCTCCCAGCTCGGAAAGTGGCTCTAAAATAGCCGTTTTGGGAATTTACACACGACATGTTCACCACCTGGATAGGGTTGCTTTGGGCCCTTCGGCCTGGCAAATATTGGTTTGATGGCGGCGCTCCGACCACTACGGTGTCATCTAGGGGTGCTGGTGTAACTAAAAGATGTAAAAACACTTCATAGAGTCACTAATATTAAAAAAAACAACATTTTTATTTGTATGAAGACAAAAGACATTGAAAATTTTTGAAAAATTTAGCGTTTTAAATTAAACATATATTACTAAATTCATTTTTTTTGTTAGGTTGGAGACTATGAGATTTAGATAGTAACTATGTCAATAATTTAGGTTAGGTAGGCTTTTATGAAAACAATTATTATTAAATTTTACTCATAATTGACGGAAAATCACGAAAAGTTTGTCATTCAGAAAAGAAGTTGTTGTGTCACGGAAAAAATTAGAGTTGGATAAATAAAAAAATTTCTGATATCTAGTTTTTTGCAAAATTTGATCATTAAAATGATCAAATATGAGGCTGAGGTCAAGATTGGATTAATAATTGTAATTACCTCCATTATGAAATCTTGTATCTTACCAACAACAATGTGTAATGGTATATAATTGTAATTAAATATCAAAAATTACAAGATTCTGGTTTTCTCAGGCGTAAAGTTATTATGAGGTGCTGTAATTTTTTTCAAAAATAGGTTTTTTGGGTTTTTTTTGTTAAAGTTACCTTGAGATGTCTTTTTAATCCCACGCCACTCATTCGGCTATGATCTAAAAGCACTATTTTCAGCCACCTGGCCACTGAGTGATTCTTGCTGCAGAATAATAACAAACCAAGAATCAAAAACCGGCTTCTAAAGGGGGCTCTTCACCAAAATCAAATTTTTTTATAATTTTATTCTCAATTTTGAGCTGTATACTTTTTTATTTTATTATTTTATCAAAGCAAATAATGTAGGTAATAAAGCAAACCAAATTAAAAAAAGTTTATTTTTATTAATATTTAGATTAATTAATTATATAAATTATAAATACTAAAGAAATTTAGAAAATACAGCATTTTGATTATTTTTTATAAACTTTATTTGCTTATTAAAGTAAATTTTTTCGTTTGCTTTAACAGTACAAGTCTTTTTAATTTAATCTCATTAACGTGTTGAACTATCGATTCATTAAATTAAAAGTGAGGTTAGATTAGATTCAAATGTCAAATTAATATCTGTCTCTTCGATTCGATGGTAAAGGTAGGTTCACAGTTTAAAGTTAAACATTCATGGCATCTTTGACGCTAAATTTAAAAAAAATGCCAGATATAATAAATATTTTCTTGTTTCTAAAATAACTGTTATAACGCAATTCAATATAAGTGTATTTTAGTTTAGGTTTTTTTTTTAGTTTTTTCTTTTTTATACTTATTGTTTCTTATTTAGTTTTATACTATTGCAAATTTCTTGTTTTTTCTTTATTTTTCCACCTGTATTTATTCAGTCTTTTTTTTTCGCTTTTTATCTTTTTTAATTTCAGTGTTGGAGTATTTAACGTCTTTCTTTCTCTTTTCATCGTTCATTTTTATTCGATTTCAGCTTTATTTTTAATTTTCGTTTTAAATTATTTGACATCTTTTTATTCATACATTTTTCATTGTATTAAGTTTTTTTGTATTTTATTGTTTTTTGTTTATTCAGTTTATTTATTTTCCTATCGTTGCTTTCAGCTGAACTTACACTTTTTTGTTGTTGTGGTCTTCTACATCTTTTTCCATCGTTTTTATTTCTTTCTCTCATCTTTCATCTATTTTTTTTGTTTTTTTTTTACTCTTCTCTTTTTATTTTCTACCTTTTCTCTTTCTTTCTGCCAATTTGCCATTCTCAAAATTTATTCTTTTCTCTACATCTAATTGTAACATTAATTTAGCAAAAAGCAATATTCTAACAAATGGTGGATGCGCCAGTTTATTTTTTGTCCTTTAACAAAAAAAAGGAGTGTCTTAGGTATTTGTGTATCTGTTTGTTGCCTTGTGGCCAACAAACGATCGACTTAACCGATTCTGATCTAGATCTCTCATCTTTTATCTATTTTTTTTATTGGTTTTTTTTTTCTTTTTCTTTTTTATTCTCTTAATTCGCTATTCTTAAAATGTATTCTTCTTTCTACATCTAATTGTATTTACAACTGGTGTTTTATGTGTATGTGTATTTGTGTATCTGTTTGTTGTCTTGTAGCCAACAAACGACTTAACCGATTCTGATCTAGTTCTCCTGTCTTTTGTGTATTTTTTTTCTCATTTTTTTCTTTTCTTATTAGTAATTTTTTCTTTTCTTCTTTTCTGCTTTTTCTTTTTCATTCTCTCTATTCATTATTCTCAAAATTTATTCTTCTTTCTACATCTAATTGTACCATTACTTAAGCAAAAAAAAAAATCTTTAAAATAGTGGATGCGCCATTTTATTTTTCAACCTCTAACAAGAAAGAAGAGTGTTTTATGTATTTGTGTATCTGCCTGTTGGCCTGTAGCCAACAAACGACTTGACCGATTCTAATCTAGTTCTCTCTTCTTTTATCTATTTTTTTTGTTTCTTTTTTGTTTTTTATCATGCTGATGCCTCTGCTGTATATTGTTTTTATTTTCCATTGTTCTCCGGCAATTTTTATCTTTTTCTTCATTTCTTTCTCTTTTTTTGCCTTCTTCTTCTATTTATTTTTTTTGAATAATTTTAGTTTATTAATATTGTTTACCTGCAGTTGAAAATGTCATTAAACTATTAGTTATTTTTTGTAAAAGGCCAAAAGCTTACAATAGATAAAGACAATATTTTCCAGGCTAACAAATTTTTACATTTTTCAAAATTATGCTAGGTAGATAATTTTATTTAATCATTTGATTAGCATCAAAAAAGTCAAAAAAAAAATTTTTAATTAAAATCTTTTTTGACATTTAAGCGAAAATCGAGTTAGCTTTGTATTTTCAGAACAAATGAAAATAGAAATTTGATACACATCTAAAACAATAGATTTCAAATAATTTTGAGCATAATACCAAACTTTAATTTATAAAATTTCATACTTTTTAGCGATTTTAGAATATTAGTTTGCGTTGCAAAAATGCTTTTCGTACATTTTCGTGGTCAATATTATTTTTTTCTCGATTACTGACAATAGCATAAAAATATAAAAATGTAATAGAAAACAAAATTCAAATATTTTTTTTACAAACCTATTGGGGGATAAGCTGCAGGCGGCGGGGGTAAATAAATCGGCGAAGGCACTTCGTCAAATTGCAAGGGAGGCTGGGGGTAATAGTATCCCTCAAGGGTGGCACCTTTTAGGGAGGTCACTACGCCTCCAAAAACAACAACAATTAGCACTCTATCATACATATTTGACTGAAATGAAAAATTTCATTAATCCGAAATCCATTTATAAGAACGGTAAACTGATGACAATCGTGATTGGATTTTTGAGCGCTGGCTCATCTTTCATTTAGTCGTGTTGATCTCTTGTTTTTTGAGACGTGCTTTAATGGGTTTTGATTGGTTTTTTGTGTCATTTTGTTTATTAATAAACAGCCCACGAACTCGACCGACTCGGAAAGATCATAAATTAGGACATTGATTGTGAAATTTTGGAAAATCTTGTTATGTCGAGAATCAATCTTTGATACAAATTTTTCCTTTAATGGGAATATTTTTGAATTATGATTAACATTTCGCTACTTTCTCTTGTACCTAGATAAAAACAAAATAACAACAACAAAACACCGCTTTTTCTATTTCAAACTCATTATCAGTTCAAAAGGTCACAAATTTTTGCGATATTTTTTAAATTGTCCTACTGATGACATAAAAAATTTTTTTTTTATATTCTTTATTGAAATACAAATAAAAAACCTCCTAGGACTTTTCACGACAAAGTTAATATTTTTTGAGAAAAATTCATAAAAAATAAATAATTATATTGTTCTTTATACAATAATTAATAATATTTATAATAGTGATTTGAAAAATTTCAAGACGAGTGTCTTGAATCGATATAAATATGTATTGAAAGTGTTTAATTTAGTTTTATCATTTTATCATTTTAATTTATTCTAGTTTGTTTTAGTTTATTTTCGTTTATTCTAGTTTATTTTAGTTTTTTGTAGTTTATTCTAGTTTATCTAATTTTATTTTACTTGATTTTAGTTTATTATAGTTTATTTTAGTTTATTGTCGTTTATTTTAGTCCATTTTAGTTCATTTTAGTTTATTTTAGTTTAATTTAGTTTAATTTAGTTTAATTTAGTTTAATTCAGTTTAATTTAGTTTAATTTAGTTTAATTTAGTTTAATTTAGTTTAATTTAGTTTAATTTAGTTTAATTTAGTTTAATTTAGTTTAATTTAGTTTAATTTAGTTTAATTTAGTTTAATTTAGTTTAATTTAGTTTAATTTAGTTTAATTTAGTTTAATTTAGTTTAATTTAGTTTAATTTAGTTTAATTTAGTTTAATTTAGTTTAATTTAGATTAGTTTAGTTTAATTTAGTTCAATTTAGTTTAATTTAGTTTAATTTAGTTTATTCCAGTTCATTTAAGTTTATTTTAGTTTATTTTTGTCTATTTCAGTTTTTTCAAGTTTATTTTAGTTAATTTTATTTTATTTTGGTTGATTTCAGTTTATTCTAGTTTATTCTAGTTCATTTTAGTTTATTTTAGTTTTATCTAGTTTATTCTAGCTTATCTAATTTTATTTTAGTTTATTTTAGTTTAATTTAGTTTAATTTAGTTTATTCTAGTTCATTTAAGTTTATTTTAGTTTATTTGGGTCTATTTTAGTTTATTTCAGTTCATTTTGGTTTATTTTAGTTTATTGTTTTTATTTTAGTCTATTTTAGTTCATTTTAGTTTATTTTAGTTTATTTCAGTTTATTTCAGGTTTTTCAAGTTTATTTAAGTTAATTTTATTTTATTTTAGTTGATTTTAGTTTATTCTAGTTTATTATAGTTTATTTTAGTTTATTTTAGTTTATTTTAGTTTATTTTAGTTTATTTTAGTTTATTTCAGTTTATTTCAGGTTTTTCAAGTTTATTTAAGTTAATTTTATTTTATTTTAGTTGATTTTAGTTTATTCTAGTTTATTATAATTTATTTTAGTTTATTTTAGTTTATTTTAGTTTATTTTAGTTTATTTTAGTTTATTTTAGTTTAATTTAGTTTATTTCAGATTATTTCAGTTTAATCTAGCTCATTCTAATTTATTTTAGATTATTTTAGTATATTTTAGTTCATTTTGGTTTATTTTAGTTTATTGTTGTTTATTTTAGTCTATTTTAATTCATTTTAGTTTATTTCAATTTATTTTAGTTTATTTTAGTTTAGTTTATTCTAGTTTATTTTAGTTTATTTTAGTTTATTCTAGTTTATTCTAGTTTATTCTAGTTTATTTTAGTTTTCTCTAAATTATTCTAGTTTTTCTAATGGTATTTTAGTTTAATTTAGTTTATTCTAGTTTATTCTAGTTCATTAAAGTTTATTTTAGTTTATTTTGGTATATTTTAGTTTATTTCAGTTTATTTTAGTCTATTTTAGTTCATTATAGTTTATTAACAAAAACTTTAACAAAACAACATGAAAAGATTTTTATTTTAGCCGTTCCACTTGATGCATGGTCACATCCGAGCGGCCTTTGGAGGCCTTGGCGGGCCCATCCCGCGGCCGACCGCCCCCGCGTCGAAAACTCAGCTTTCCCGCAGCACTCTCGCTTGAAAACGCACCCCCAAACAGCAAACGACGCTTCAGTAATGTCGGCGATGTCACTCGGAAGCTCTCCACAACCATTGGATGGAGGCGCCCATCTGAAGAAGTAATCGCTGTAGGTCGAGCCCTATGTACGCTCTATATTCGAAACCGCCTAAAGCGTGCGAGTCTTTTCAATCGGAAGCTGGGCCTAACTAGAGTCCGCAGTACAGTTAGTGCCATTCCAGGAAGTGGAGGAGTTACTGTTAGAGAAGTCTTTCCAGCTCTAGCATGTGCATGTTCCGAATTAGAACGAGCACATCCCAAAATTTATACGAATATTGCAAGGCAAGCAGGAGTTGGATCTGACACAGGAGTTGGGGGATTACTAGCAGCGATTGGACATCAATTATTTAGATGTGAGCCCACATGGGGTAAAATTGTAGCAGTGTTTAGTGTTGCTGGAGGATTAGCTGTAGATTCCATAAGAACAGGCCAAAATGAAAACATAGATGACTTGCTTGACGGGATGACGGAACTATTAGAAGATCGTGTAGCTATATGGGTAGCTGCCAATGGAGGATGGGTTTGTAGTTTTTATTTTTCAATACAATAAACAGCTCTGTTTTTGTTTTAGACAGCTCTAAGCACACATTGCCGGCCCGAAGACCAAGACATCTCATTTGTCGAATACTTGGGAATTTTTGTTCTAGTCCTAGCTATACTTCTTATAGCATATGTCGTCGTTAGATTTTTTGTAAAAGTCAGTATGTTGTAAATAAATTATTCTAATTATTGTTCCCTGGTCTCTTGATTTGCTTACCTATGTGTATGTTTTCCTTCCTCTCCTTCTACAACTGATTTTTCTATCAGAAGGCATGAGCAACATTGATAAGTTGTAAAGTATCCACGGCAGAAACTATAGTTTGATACCTGGAGTACGCTCTATGCGGCATTGCATTTTAGTGAGACTGAAACTGTACTTCTTTGTCGTCTATAGGCTTTTACACACTGCTATCATGCAGCTTTCAACTTTCTTAAAAAACGGCAATATTTCAACTTGCCGGTAAGCAAGAGAGCAAGATAAATAGAAAAAAATAAGGCTAAACGGCAAAAAAAGATCGCAAAAGCAAGTTTCACAAGCTTTTGGCTGACCAAGGCAAAGAGTTATTTTGAAGATCTTCTCTGCATTCAGTATACAGATTCCTATCTTATTTATAAAAACCATGCGAAACTTTGAAAACTTTATTGAAGAATCTTGAACACTACATCTAACATCAATTAGAACCAATCTACTGTCGATATATGAGATAGATTGAAAACAAAAACAATATTTGTACCTCTACTTAATACATAATAACAAAACATCTCTTTAATTAATGCACGAAATTCGTTGCAGGTTGCACTCAACCTCTGCTGTAGACTTTCTTTTCAGCTATGGCACAAAATCTGGATCACTGCAGTCTCTTCCACTTTCATCATCCGTTGAAACCATCTTGCGACCTTTCTGTTTATGTCTGTGATTTGTAAGTTTTTTGGAGGTTCTTGGGGTACTTTTTGTGGCACTGGCCATCCTTCGACTCGAAGTCACCTGTTTCGGCACTTCCCTCTGATCAGACTCCCTTAAAATTGACAAAGATTGACTTGAACCGACAGCATCACTAGATGGGGCTGATACCACTTTGTCGTACGGATCGTTCCGATCCAACTTTAGCATCAGTTGCTTAAAGTCTAGATATTGCCGAATGAGATCTCTTCTGCCGTTCTCATCCAGACACTCTGACAAATTACCTTCTTCCAGTTTTTGTATCGTACCTTTTGGGTTAAATAGACCAGATGAGCGTCGTGGGGCATTTTTGTCATATACTCTAGCTGCTTCAGATGGCGAGTATTGTTGAATTTTGTTATCGCTAATGCCATATATATCTTTTAAATGCTGCTTTAGCATAAGTAAAAGTAAACAACCCTGCGCTGTTGTCAGGTAAGCCTGCAATTGTCTGGTATCTTCAGGTACTCTACTAGCTAATGCATCTTCGTCATCATTTTCTTCATCCAACGCAGACACAACGTTTGCAATTTGCTGCGCTTCAGTCATAACCAATCCCTCTTTAAACGATTGAAGCAAACTCGTTCCAGAAACTGAGATGATAAGGTCAATATGATGGACAATAAAAAGAGGTTCATCTTGAACCATGTAAGAGAAATACGCCAAATTATCAGCCAAATATAGCATATACGATAAACTAGTCCGCACTTGCTCATCAAATTGTTTTAAAATATTCAAGATTAAGGCACGTCTTTGCTGTCTGGAATTACGAAGCATTGAATATAAATAGCCGTTCAGAGATGAAGGATATTCGCCATATTCTCGAACACAAAATCCTCTAACAATCCCATCTCCGTGTAGAATCGTTTGTAATTTATACGAAAGCTTCATCCCGAGCGATGATTTAGTGTAGATTAAACCCGGATACTTTTTCTCAATGTCTAAGAGTTGTTTGTCAGCTGTATGAGAGACCATCTTCTCGTGATCTGTACTCATAGATATTAAGTAAGGAACAATCTGCACCGGATGTACTAAGCCTTGCTGTAGTACTAATCCAATAACTTTTGAAGCCGCTTGCCGGACATATACATCGTTATGTAAGTACAATTGTAAAATTTCTTTCAGATAAAGCTGAATGACGGTACTGGCCATGCCAGAATTTACATCACCCATTTCTTTTAAGTTTTCTTTCTTAGATTGCTTAACCCATTCTAAATCCTTTTGAATCATGCGATTTTCTTCTTCTATTAAATAACGTTCAACATTAATAAGCACTTCAATCTTCAATTTCAATGGGGCCTTATCGTCTGTAAGCAATTTATAATAAAAGCTTTTAAGCTCTTCCTTCAACATGAATTCGGAGTGTCTAATGCAAATACAGCCTATCGCTTGTAAGGTATTTGCTTGTATATCAAAATCATCACGTTGCAAAAAAGACATCATTAATTGATATATTTGATCCTTGATATCAAGTGGTAAATCTCCAATTACATCAAGATTTCGAAAATCAAAAAACCGCAACAGTAAGCCAATGGTAAACAAAGCCCGCCTCAAATACTGTCTCGTTTTAGCAAGATTAGTAAACTCCTCATTTTCTGTCTCCAACCATAATTTGTAATGAAGAAGATATTCATGATATCTTTTGAAACAATCTCTGATTAATTGGTAGTTTCGAGTAACTTTATTGATGATAGCGCTCAAACAGGACAAACAACTAGTAACAATCGGTCGCTCTTGCTGCAAGACTAGCTTCATTGCATCTCCTTGCAGATGTGCCAAAAACGAATCGCTTGGATGCTCCATTAATGGTACTACAAATTCAAGCATTTGCGCGACATTGCTTATTATAGCCGGTTGACATTTTGAAGCCAGATATGGTTGCAAAATGCTGACATGTTTGACTAGTAATTGTGGTCTAACTTTAGCAAAAAGAGACAATGTGGTAAAATATGCCACTAATCGTTGTGATGAACCACTCCTTTCTAGTTGCAAAACATTTTCCATCAGACAGTCCACGATTTGATGACAAGCGAGCAGTAAGGCTTTAGGAGGCTCTATTGAGGAGTCATTCTGATCTTCTTTCGGCTTAAACAAACTTAGTAGAAGCTGCTCGAAACATTCCAGACCAATATCCTTTGACGCTGCCACTACATCTGTAATATTCATAATTTTTCGTAAAAGTGATGTATCTTTTGTAGGTGTAAGCCACATGTTTTCAAATACTTCCATTACCAACTTTTGTATGCCCTCCTCATCGTTGACGCGGCAAATCATCTTTACACAAATATCCGGAATTCTCTCAAATTCTGGACACTCTATACATATATCTTTAAATATTTTAATAACCCGTTTTCGAACACCGACACTAGTGTCTAATATTCTACCAGATAGCATTCCATAATATTTGTCTATCAATCCAGGATGACTTAGCACAAATTTTCCTACTAAATCAACTGCCGCTTCTCGAACAGAAGATGAATGATCAAGAAAGGATTGATTGACACTCACTTGCATGTCATCTTGGCCCAGCACTGAAGGATCTGCTTCTACTATCATAGTAAGACACTTCACCGCTTTTGTTCTAATAGCAATAGAAGTTTCTTTCAACATAATAAGAATAGCTTTCAGATATAAATCAAAACTTTGAGAAAAATACCGTTTTGAGGCAAAGTACTGTGCTATCAATTCGGCACTGTCATAGTCAATTTGAACACAATTAATCGGCGAATTCGTCGCTAGAATGTTTTGCAGTAGAAATGTTTTTTTGTCTACAATGGTATTTTGCTGCTTTCTCTTTGAACCGCTTGCAGTATCTGATCCATCTCTTTTGTGATTTTTTTTCACTTGTTTTTTACTTTTTGTTTCAGAAGCTAAGCTTGGTTTCTCACAAATAGCATCTTTGTACCATTGTGCGATGTAGAAATGCCTCGCATGTTTATAAGCCTCGTCGTTTTGAGCCTTGACCGCCAAAAAGTGCAATAAAACCCGTTGCAAAAACTGCGTCCGCTCCGATTCAGCTTGGTTTTTCATCTTCATATCTCTCATCATTTGGCCGATTCTATCTAGCGTACAACGCGTACTATCGCGTCTCAATCTGACCGCCACTATACCCAAATACTCCAAACTAGCAACCCGTAATGACATATCGGTTGCTTTATTAGAAAAAGTACATACTAACATACGGCCCAGCAAACTCAAAAGCATTTCAGCAGCCGGCCATTCTGGCTTATTGAAAGTTGATAGTAGATCTTGTACAACATTTTCAAATAATGTCCTATGGTCACAATGGCATTTATTTAAAAAGTCGCAAAGAAATGTTTGTGCCGTACTCAAAGCCTTTTCGTATTTATTGCATATTAAAACGTCCTTGTCTACTACTTTCACATTTTTGTTTTGTGCTCGATTCTGAAATGTCTCGCTCAAAAGTAAATTATCAGGTAACACAACAATAGACTGAATCAATTGCAACACTAAAGCTGTGAGGATTTGTATATGTTCTTCGCTGTTTAAGCGATATGTTCTCAAGCTACGTTTTGTGCTAGAAAGACCAGCTATAGAAGCTAGGATATCGTCTAATAAAAGCTTTCGATGTGTTTCATAACGTGTGAATATGGCTGTCACAAGTTTAAGACAAGCCAATTGCAACTCGTTTACATTTTCAACAAAAAGCGGCGAGACACCTATGGAGGATGCTTGCAGAACCAAAGTATCTGTCAGTACTTGAATATTCAATAATTCGGCGAGTAAATTAACCAACTCGGACATTTTTGTATATAAAACCAATAAAGGAGTTGCTTTCTTCTCTCGGTGCTCTTTCTTTTTATTATCGAGTTGATAAGTAGAAGCAAAAGAAGGGAATATAGTGTTGTGCAAGTGATATTTGATATACAGTACAACTCTATCAATAACTTCTTCCAAATAAACAAGTTTTGGCATATTCGCAGACGTCATAATGTTAAGACACACTAAACATGCATCTACTGCTCTCATTACCCGTTCCAACCATATACCCTCATCAGTAATGGGAGACACTTGATCCCCAGCTCTAATATTAAGTTCTAGAACGTTTAACAATCGGTCCAATTTATCTATAGGCATCTGTTCCATAACGCCCAACATTTTAAGTTTAGCTGCTTCAATACATAATTCTTGCATAACAATTCGACTCAGCAAGTACTCCTCAGCAATCATACCATCTTCTGCGACTTCATTCATATCTAATGTCAAAATGTGCTCTATCAATCGGTAAAACTTCAAAGATGGCTCTTCCAAAACTGATACGAGCTTTGTTTCCACACGACTTAGTTTTGGTTTGAGTATTATCGGTTCCGGGTTCTCCCCAACTGGTGCTCGTTGACGTTTTCGGTTGCTTCCAATAAGAGCAGAAAATGTGTCAAGAGTTCCATTACTATTGCTGCTTTGTTCACCTTCCCTCTTTTTATTTGTTTTTAATAAATCTTCTTCTGTACATGAGCCATCTTCTTCGTTACTTGTCGGAACGATTGTTAGGCCACTAGGTATTTTGGAATCTGATTCAAACTGTTTTGTGTTAAGCTGTGTTTCCTCTGCATCTTCTATTATTATAATAATTTCTTCTTTGGGAAGAGCCCTTTTGGTTTTGGGCTTTGGAACGAGAGAAGTATCTTTCACTGATCTTCGCTTTTTTCTCAGTTGCTCAGTTTTTTCCTTGAAAGTAGCTTCTTCCTTTTGATGATTTTTCTCTGACAAGTTGGATATGGAAGTGTTCTTACGATTAACGACAGATGGTACTGCTGCTGGGATTATTAAATTTTGTTCTGTTATTTTGGAATCTGATTCAAACTGTTTTGTGTTGAGCTGTGTTTCCTCCGCATCTTCTATTATTATAATAATTTCTTCGTTGGGAAGAGCCACGTTGGTTTCGGGCTTTGGAACAAGGGTAGCAACTTTCACTGGTTTTCGGATTTTTCTTAGTTGCTCAGTTTTTTCTTTGGAAGTGGCTTCTTTCTTTTGATTTTTCTCTGACAAGTCCGATATGTAAATACTCTTTTGATTAATGACAGATGGTGCTGCTGCTGCTGGTATTGTCTGATTTTGTTCTGTGATCACCAAATTTCTGTTAATGTTAGTCTTGCGTTCTTTAGCTCTCTTCTTTTTCTTCGCCTGTTCTGAATCTTCTTCTTCTTCTGTACATGAGCCAATTTCTTCGCTATTTGTAGCTACGATTCCTAATTCTTCTGAAAATTTAGAACTAGCCGATTTTATTAAACTTTTCTGCAGTGGCAATTGATCTTCAACAGATAATCGGTCTGGTTTAATGATTGTTTGGCCGCTCGGTATTTTGGAATCTGACTCAGATTGTTTTGAGTCTAGCACTGTTTTCTCTGCATTTTCTATTTTCATAATAAATTCTTCTTTGGGATGGACAACTTTGACTTCGGGCTTCGGAGCAAGAGCAGCAACTTTCACTGGTCTTCGGATTTTTCTCAGTTGCGCAGTGATAGATAAAGAAGGAATTTTTCTATCCATCACAAACGTTGTTTATCTTAGGCCAAAAACTATTGTTTTTGAATTCTTCGAATTCTGGAATATAATAGTGTTCAGTGACAATGTTTAAAAACGCTTAACCTAACCTCACATTTGAGCGGGGCTATTTTCAAAATATTGAGACATGGAATGAATTGAAGCACTCAAAATGGGCCATTTTGATTTTCGAACAAAAAACAAAAGCAATCTAAAAGTGACATAACCGTCAAAACAATTTTAGATGACATTTGACATGGGGAATAAAAAGCTTTATCAACAGTCCTAATGTTTCCATGCCATAACCCTAAAAACATTTACGCTCTTCCTCATACGTCATCACTTAGGTAGTCTATAAATTCCTACTTTCTATATGCTTCGGCTATTGCAAAGACGAATCGGCCATCTTCGAAAATTTTTAAATCGCGATTAAAACACCCCCTTTCTTTTCAATTGGTTAAAAGCAATGTCCCGTTTACACAACACAATTTTATGGAACAGCGGTGTCAGCAAGACTTATCAATTTATCTTAACCACACTTTCGCTTGTTAAACCGGATTTTTATTTATTTCCGAAAAATCCTGCACCATTTAACAAAGTTGCTATACTATATTGTGTAGCGATTTTTCTCTGCCAAAAAAATAAAGTATAAAGCCCACACTTTTAGAAAAATTGCTGTTAAAAGTTATTTTGAATGCTTAAAGTTGTTTAAACTAAATGTTGACAGTTGACAAATTATCCGACAACTTTTAGATGAAGATTTTTATGCACAAGGTTTCCAAAAATCAAAAATTGTAGAATCAAAAGCATCTACGGTGAGCGGAAAATTAGCAATTTGTAAATGTTAAATGTCAAAAATACAAGCAAATCAGTCTGAAATGAGACCGTACTCAGGTGTTAAACTATAGTTTCTGCCGTGGATACTCCATAATATTCAAAACAATTCATTAAAAAATATAAGTTTTATTGAAAATATTTAAGCAAAGAAGCAGATTACAATAATAGCAAAAAAGCAAAAATTATTTCCCACTAGGGTCCAAATAGTCCAAAGAATCTACAAATGGACGACCAGTTTCCTCATCAACCGGTGCAGGAACGTTAGCAGGAATCGAGTTTCTATAATAATTCTGAGCAAATGCTCCGTATGGGTTGGGCATGTATGGAAACGGGTAAAACGGGTGGCTTGGAGTCATAGCCTGTCCAGGATTTTGCTGTGCAAGTTCTGGAGGTTTTTGCATGACTGATGGTTGCGAGTGAGCTGTATATTCAAGAGACACATTTCCATTTTCAGATTGAATTGAAACTGGCAAGGCAGTGTTCGATTGAGGCATCCTAAAATTTGGATATTGCAGAGCATTAGGAATAGAGGGCTGTGTACCCCCATTAGACATCCTTGCAAACGCTTCATACATTCTGTACATATCTTGCGAGGACCCAAAATTTGGAGGAGGCATAAAATAATTAAAATATGGTGGTGGTGGTGGCCAATAACTCGGAAATTGGGGGCCTGGATTATTATGATGGCAATGCTGACACTGATTTGAAAACGACGTGTTGGTACGTTGTACTGCCGGAGACTGATCTTGTACAACAACTGATTGCTCCTCTGCTTTTTCAATTTCCTTTTGTTTTACAATGGGAGTTTGAAGTAAGCTTTCTTCCTTCTTCTGGGCTACAGCTTTTTTTTGCCTCTTTTTTGTAACGGGGGCCATCGACACTGTTTCATAAGAGAAATTATATTCTTTGCTACGAGCTGTTTTCTGCTTTTCCATCAACTCTTTGATCTTCTTACCATTGTTTTTCAATGTGTACAACGTATGAATATCCTGCTTAATTGTATCAGGCGTGATGAGCGAGCCTCTTGCAGAGTTGGACGAAGACAAACTTTGGTTAAACGCCAATTTTGCTTCTTCGTGTTTTTTCAAAGATTCTTTCAAGCTCTCGATTGTCTTTAAATCGGCAGAGTCGCCGAGACTTTTCTCTCTGTAACAGATAGATATACCTAAATTAAAAAAAATAATGAAGAAGAAGCGAACAAGATAAAGAAGAAAAGAAAACAAAAAGAGCAGAAACAAAAGCAAAGATGAAACAAAAAAACAAAAAAAAAAAGAAGGTATTTAAGGCGAAAGGGAAAGCTGATAAGCTCGTAACAGAGGGCACATTAACCTCAGGGCAAAACCATTCCGTGATTTAGGAAAACGAAAAGGTTCAAAATGAAGGAAAAAACTGACAGATCAAAACGTTGGCTGAATCTTCTTAGTTTGGAAACATTCTCAAAAATTTTTAGACACTTCAACCATGCAAGTTCCAAAAGTCTACTTCTTCAACCTCACTAAAAGTAGGCTTCGAATCTTCACAGGCTTCCTTACCCAAGCACCTGGTGAGACTCTGTCTAGAAGATAATGAAGAATGCAAATTTTGCAGGGAAGAAACTCCTGAGCACCTGGTAACATAAGAACCCTACGTAAATACCATTTAGGACAGGAATACATATCGGAAGGGGACACGTAATCCGTGAAGCCATCCCGACTGCTGGAATTTCATACAGCTTTGGAGTTGGATAGGGAAGCTATAGACTCAGGCAAACATCAAACAGTTCAAGAAAGGGAAGCACAATAGACCAGTAAGTCGCAGTGCATATGACAGACACATGAGCCATCTTTGCCCAATTTTAAAAACAATAAGATTACGTGAAGCCATCCCGACTGTTGCAATTTATTACAGCTTTGGAGTTGGATAGGGAAGCTATAGACTGAGACAAACCTCAAACAGTTCAAGAAAGGTAAGCACAATAGACCAGTAAGTCGCAGTGCATATGACAGACACATGAGCCATCTGAAACAAAAACAACTCACCGTATTATTAGATGCTGCATGTATTCTTTGTAGGAATCATTGAAAGGAGTTATCGCGTTGCGCTGCAGAAAATGTGCAAATTTAGCTGCAATATGAGCAATAGTGTTGTGTTCTCTTTCAAGCTCCATCTTGCGATCGTGCATTTGCTTAATCAACGTTTCAGTCTCTTGCAGAGCTCGTTCTTTTGATGTTATATTCTCTCGAACATTTTCATCTTCGATTTTATCGTTGACGGTTTCTGTTTCGTAATAGATGTGCATATGAACACGGTAGTCACACGCACATTCTTGACATGTAGTTGTTCCATTCATTGCAGCACATTGCATAAGTCTTGTGTCTCCAATTACTTCTTTTGGGACGCCTGACAAATAGCAAGGATTATGGCATCTTTGTTTGTAATGCCATTTGGTTTTTTCACCCACCTAGAGCAAATTATTACTACTCGAAAACAAAATCTGCGAGGTATTCTTACTTGAACAACTGAAGCACATTTTTTATCAGTGCACACTGTGACCGGTTGAGTCAGTTCTTTCACTTTAAGTAGGACAACTGGCATAAACAACTTGTTCTTCAGCTCGTCCAAGGTTTGGTTCTCCATTGTCAGAAAAGATTCTTGTTTTTCTAAGGCCCGCAGATTGTCTTGAATCAACTGCGTAATGTCGGATAGAGGTTTTGATAGCTGTTCGATCAAACCTCGCACTTCGTTGATACTTATAGTGTTCTTCACATCGTGGGGTAGTAAACCCTGGTGAGAGCCTTCGTCGCCAGTGATATAGTTGATTAATCTGAAAAATTTCCTTGGAGAAAGATCGGGAAGATTTAGATACTCACCTCCATGATTCTTTGGCGGAAACCTCCCAGCTGGAAAAGCAGCATTTTTCCACAGTTTCGCTGAAGCTAACCCCTTTCTGCATTGATAACAAAATGCGAAAAGCTTCATTGTCCATGGAAAAAATGTTGTCTTTCAACGGTATTGTTACGTAAGGTGGGCTGGCTGCTATATCCTTTACCATTTTTTTCAAAACACCCATTGTATCTCCGGGAGTATAATTGGTTCCTCTTGTGTTTGTAAAAACAAAAATTATATTCTCACTGGCAGTTTTATCTAATCTTGAGAGAATTTGCTTCACGCAATATGTAAACAACGCAGTAGTTCTTGTGTTTGTCGGTTTCATTAGAAAACAAATCGCATGTAGATGTTCAATGCCTGAAATAAACTGTAGAATATTCTCGCAGTTTTCTTCATCCTGTGTAATTCCTCTGGGATCACCCATTCCAGGAGTATCTATCAAGCATAGGTTACGATGCGTGTCGCCTATAGGAAAAATGTAAGTTTTCACAGATTGTGTTCCCGCTTTTCCCGTTTCCAACGTCTCATTTTTGTCGTTCCCGAACTCAAATTTGTGCTCCTCCCCGTCTTCATCTATAATACTAAAATGGGTCGGGATGAGAAGAGTTATCTCTTCTTCAATTGCAGCCAAAAAATCCTCAAAGCGGAAATAATTAGCGATAGCGTTAATAAAAGTTGACTTTCCAACACCCGTTTCCCCCATTAACATAATATTCACATTTTCGCCGCCACCGTTTAGCGTCATTTTGCTAAATATGTTATCAAAACTCATTTTGGCGGTAAAAACCTAAAATCAAGTATGAAACAATCAAAAAAAAAAAAAACTTAAAACTAAAGATAATAAACAAAATTAAATATTAGAAAATAAGATAAGAGAAAATTCAACAAAAACTTAATTAATTACTGCCAAGAACCCTCCAAACTTTTTTCAGTATCGGATTTTTGTGTTTCAGCATTAGGCTGATTATAGCCTTGATATGGCATAAATTGCCTCGGATCGTGAATATTTTCGGGTGCAATTAGACCTCTAGGTGGAAAATAATTTGGGGGAAACGGGGCATACGGAGAACCGAAAATTGCATTTGGGATTGTCTGATTAAATGGATTGTTTGCATAATATGGCGGCATGTTTGCAATATGTGGTGGCTGTTGAAGCGTAGCGCCAAAATAAGGCGGAAACTGCGGCGCATAATGAGGAAATAAAGGCGTTCTAAACTCTAAATCCATGTTTACATATTGACCAAAATCTTTAGTCTTTTTGCAAACTCCAAATAATTGTTTTTCTGTTGAAATTTCATTTGAAGTCTTTGAAGCTGATAAATTTCCACCGCTGATAACGCCCGCAGGATGTTTGCTTTTGATATCTATTGTTGTTTGGGACGTATACGTCTGCTTGCTTGTACATGGAAGGTTTTTAACGGCTACGTTCATCTGTTTTGTGATTACATCACATTTCCTCGACACATTAACGGTCTGCTTCCGCTTGATAGTGCCGCCGTCAGAACGTGCTATTTGCTTTTCGCATAATTCTTGAATCGTTTTTCCGCTGTGTTTCAAATGATAAAGCTTTTCTAAATTGGTTTCTATATCCGTGACGCTTATTTCATCAATCAATTCATTTTCAAGTTTTTTTTTTGCGCTTTCGTATTTTTCCTGTAATTTTTTAAGGTTGACTGCTCTATCCCAGTTACCGTCTTTCGTTGTGTTCTCCCCACTTAAATTGATAAAAAATAATAAGAGAATTAATATTGCATTTCAACTTACATTAAATCTTTAATATTCTGAATAAAAGAATCTGCCACTGGACAAATTGAATTGGTTTGTAAAAACAAAGTGAATTTTGCAAGACTGACAATGATTTGATCGCATTCGCTACTCAGCTCAGAAATATCTTGTTGAAGAGTTCTCAAAGTTTCATGTTTTTTGTTTAAAATTTGTTCTTTGTTGGATATTTTGGATGTATCGTGTTCTATTTTAATGGCTCGCGTCCACTCGAACAGCTTATGTGCCTGCATCTTGCAGGAGCATACTTTGCATGATGACCATCCTATAGCACGTGCAATAACATTTGACTTATTAGAAAACTCGAAAAACCATCGCTTAGATACTTTTTCAGGATTTTCATGACAGATTTGTTGGTAGATTTTTTCATTTTTATCTCCATCACACTAAAAATTACAAGATATATATAAAGAATCGGTAAAATATATTCTATGGTTTTACCATTACGTCGATAGTACATTTTTTTGACGTACAAAAAACCATTTTATGCGGAAGCCACACCATTTCGACACTTTTTTTAGGTTTAGATAGTTTTTTCTTCAACTCTTCTAAATCATTATTTTCCATTTTGAGTTCATATTCAAATTTTCTCATAATTGCGATGTTGTCAAAAATCATTTGAGACACTTCAAATAACACTTGAAAGTGCTCAAAAGTTAAAGATTTTGATTTATTAATGTCTATAGTTTTAGAAATCCGATGTGGAGACAGCTTTTTTATATAAGAAATTAAGCTAAAAATCAAAAATTACTAGAAAAGCTAAAAGAAGTTACACAGAATAATTCTTTAAAAACAAAAGCGTTTTTCATTCGAAAATACTTTTTGATCGCACGGTATAATATAACACTCTCTGTATCATGATGGAAAGACTTTCTGATCGCACGGTATAATATATGCATTACACTTCATGATTCGAATTTTTAGAGAAATGCCTTTTTATGCAGCTAGAATTCTTAGAAGTAATTTTCATTATCTAAAGTTGGTTATAATCGATTTTGACGTATTATCTGTCATCTATTAATTGAGAGACTCCCTGCGCAAGTTTAATCAAATATAAGAATCACCAGAAGAAACCAAAAGAAAATATATTGTGGAATAAAAACACATTTTCAACGGACAAGAGTTTGGATAATATTTTCTCAAAACTAAAATTCCGTGTTGAAAACCAAAATTCTTCATTACTTCTAATTTGCCTATGTTTACTTGTTTTCTATGGTCTCTTTTGTTTTCTTTCTTTGTTTCTTTTATTTCTCTTTCTTTTTTTTTTCATTTCATATCTATTGCTGTTTTTTTAAATGTCTTCTTTTATCCATTTTTTTCTGTTTATTCCTATCTTTTTTCTTATATTTTGTTTATCTTTGTTCCTATGATCTCTAGTTTTGTTTTCTTTCTTTGTTTCTTTTATTTCTCTTTGCATTTTTTTTCATTTCATATATATTGCTGTTTTTTTTTAATGTTTTCTTTTTATAAATTTTTTTTCTGTCTATTTCTTCTTACTTTTTTCGTATATTTTGTTTATCTTTTGTTTCTTAATTTACCATTATCCTTATTTCTTCTCCTTTTTGTTTGTTTTTCATTTTTTTCTTCATAAATATCTTCCCACTCTTGCCTCTTTGCCTTGTTCTCTTTTTTCTCTTACTTTTCCCCTTTCAATTTTTTCTGTAATTAACTTTCTTTTTATATCGTGTCCTCATCTATGAAACTTTCCTAGAACTTTTGTTATTTTTCAGTTTCCTTTTTCGTTTCATTTTTTTTTCTCTTCCCAGTCTCTCATTATTTTTTTCCCTCTTTTTAATAGCATTTTTTTTATTCCTACTTCTCCCCCTAGCTGCGATATCATTCTCAGAATTTTCCCTATTTCCCCTTGTTCTTCCATTTCCATTCCCGTGATTACAACATCATTTCTCCGTTCTCTTTTCTCGTTTTCTTCTGCTTATTTTTTAGACTTTTTACTCTTTATCTCATTTCTCTTTTCTATCCATTTTTTCTTTCAAGTCCTTCTACATTTCTCTGTTTTTTCTCTCAATTCATTCATTAATTCATCTAGCTTTCTCAATAATTCTTCCATTTTTTTTCTTTCGTTCTGTTTCTCTTGTGAAAAAATTAAAATTTTATAAATTTAAATTAATTACTTAATTATATGATTATTCCAGAAAAACAAAATTATTTGTTATTAATAAAAAAGAAAAATCAGATTGAATTAAATTAATTCCAAATCCAAGTGTTTAATTGGTTATACTGACAAATTCATAACCAATCACGTAACGAATTAAATTTAATTAGATAATTAATTTGGCTGAAACCACCCTAAATGTTATAAAAACAAAGTCCTCCATTAAAATTAAATAAAATAGAAAATTTAGTTTGAATTATATTAATTCAAAATCAAGATGTTTAATTGGTTATACTGGCCGATCACGTCACGATTTAAATTTAATTAGATAATTAATTTGGCTACTATTATGAACCTACCCCAAATGTTATGAAAACAAAGTCCTACATTAAAATTGAATAAAATAGAAAAATTAGTTTGAATTATATTAATTCAAAATTAAGATGTTTAATTGGTTATACTGGCCGATCACGTAACGAATTAAATTTAATTAGATAATTAATTTGGCTACTATTACAAACCCACCCTAAAAGTTATAAAAACAAAGTCCTCCATTAAAATTAAATAAAATAGAAAAATTAGTTTGAATTATATTAATTCAAAACCAAGATGGTTAATTGGTTGATCTGGCAAATTCATAACCAATCACGTAACGAATTAAATTTAATTAGATAATTAATTTGGCTGAAACCACCCTAAATGTTATAAAAACAAAGTCCTCCATTAAAATTAAATAAAATAGAAAATTTAGTTTGAATTATATTAATTCAAAATCAAGATGTTTAATTGGTTATACTGGCCGATCACGTAACGAATTAAATTTAATTAGATAATTAATTTGGCTACTATTACAAACCCACCCTAAAAGTTATAAAAACAAAGTCCTCCATTAAAATTAAATAAAATAGAAAAATTACTTTGAATGATATAAATTCAAAATCAAGATGTGTAATTGGTTATACTGACAAATTCATAACCAATCACGTAACGAATTAAATTTAATTAGATAATTAATTTGGCTGAAACCACCCTAAATGTTATAAAAACAAAGTCCTCCATTAAAATTAAATAAAATAGAAAAATTAGTTTGAATTATATTAATTCAAAATCAAGATGTTTAATTGGTTATACTGGCCGATCACGTAACGAATTAAATTTAATTAGATAATTAATTTGGCTACTATTACAAACCCACCCTAAAAGTTATAAAAACAAAGTCCTCCATTAAAATTAAATAAAATAGAAAAATTACTTTGAATGATATAAATTCAAAATCAAGATGTGTAATTGGTTATACTGACAAATTCATAACCAATCACGTAACGAATTAAATTTAATTAGATAATTAATTTGGCTGAAACCACCCTAAATGTTATAAAAACAAAGTCCTCCATTAAAATTAAATAAAATAGAAAAATTAGTTTGAATTATATTAATTCAAAATCAAGATGTTTAATTGGTTTTACTGGCCGATCACGTAACGAATTAAATTTAATTAGATAATTAATTTGGCTACTATTACAAACCCACCCTAAAAGTTATAAAAACAAAGTCCTCCATTAAAATTAAATAAAATAGAAAAATTAGTTTGAATTATATTAATTCAAAATCAAGATGTTTAATTGGTTATACTGGCCGATCACGTAACAAATTAAATTTAATTAGATAATTAATTTGGCTACTATTACAAACCCACCCTAAAAGTTATAAAAACAAAGTCCTCCATTAAAATTAAATAAAATAGAAAAATTAGTTTGATTTATATTAATTCAAAATCAAGGTGTTCAATTGGTTTTACTGGCCGATCACGTAACGAATTAAATTCAATTAGATAATTAATTTGGCTACTATTATGAAACCACCCTAAATGTTATCAAAACAAAGTCCTCCATTAAAATTCAATAAATATAAGAATTACTTTGAATTATATTAATTCAAAATCAAGATGTTTAATTAGTTGAACTGGTAAATTCATTACCAATCAAGTAACAAATTTCTTTAATTAGATAATTAATTAGGCTACTATTATGAACCCACCCTAAATGTTATAAAAACAAAGTCCTGCATTAAAATTTTTACTCTTTATCTCATTTCTCTTTTCTATCCATTTTTTCTTTCAAGTCCTTCTACATTTCTCTGTTTTCTTCTCTCAATTCTTTCATTAATTCATCTAGTTTTCTCAATATTTCTTCCATTTTTTTCTTGTGAGGACTTTTTTTGCTTATTCTAAACGCTTTTTTTCCTTTTTTTTGTCACTTTCTTTCTTCTTCTTTTTCCCTTTTTTATTCGCTATGAGACTGCAATCTGTTTTTTTGATCTGACCTGAGCTAGGCTCAGTTTTAATTTAATGAATCGATAGTTCAACACGTTAATGAAGAAAATAAGATTTGTAACAAATAATAAACGGTCGTCCAAGGCATTTGCAGACTCTTTCAACAATTGCCTGACCTGACCAGACCCAACTAATCAAGATTATTAAAGCGTTGCTAGAAAATCGAGTTCTTTAGAAAATCCACAAGAAGAAGTGACGTAGAGTGAGGTCGCAGGATCTGGAGGGGTAAGTTATGGCTATTCTTTGGCTGATAACTCAACTATCATAAAATTCTTAAGATCTCGTAAGTGGTACGTGGAGTGGCACCGTTTTGCTGAAAGTACCCGTCTACAATTTCAACGTCATAATACAGTGCAAAAATTGCTGTAAAATTTCCTCTTGGTATCTTGCAGCAGTGGATGTTCTATTAGAAAAAAAAGTATCCAATAAGTTCCCATTTACCATCAATTCGGTGGCCATTACAAAAATATTGCTATGTTCTTATGAGAAAACCATTTTAAATTCAAAAATAAAGAAATTTTGTAATTATTTTGACATTTGGAGCAATTGTTTTGAAAATTATGATCCGTTCACACAAACTCGTAGAGCAATGGCCAAAAATGGCATATTTTCGTTTGAAAAATGTCACTTTTTAAGGTATAGAGAAGAGTTTTCCTTGCTTATTTCTAAAGGTTAAAAAAAACTTTCAGAAAATGTCAATTTTTACGATCTAAAAAACTTCCTTTTTCTCATGTGCTAAGATCAAAAAATTAGAAAAAAAAAAAACGTATAGAACAAAAAAAGGAATACAAAGTGTGAAGAACAAAAAAAAGTAACAAAAAATTGCATATAAAAGAGGAAAAATAAATGAAAATCTAGCAGTAAAAAGACAAAATGAGAAAGAAAAAATAAAACAAGGAAAAAATTAAAAGTACTTAAAATACATGTTAGAGAACCAAATGAGTGGGGTTAACGCGGAGGGAATGACAGTGGGAAAGTTTGAAAATGGTAAAGATAGAAAGAGTGCAAAAGAATTATGTGAGACGGATTGAAGAAAAGAAAAAGTAACACAAATAAACTAAGAATAAGTAACAAAAATCTTAATAAAAAGATAAATAAAATGAATAACGGAATGAAAACAAATGAGAAAACCGACGAAAAAAATACAACAAGTGTGAGTAATTTAGAAAAAAATGAAGAAGAGAATGGAAGAGAGTAGAATGCATGAAAGACAAAGAATGAACAAGATAGGAGTAGTAAAGAAGAAACAATTGAATCAAGATCAAAAACATTTGACAATAATAATAAAATATTATAGTAGAAATTTATGTTTTCACTTTGATATGAAAAACGTAGTTTATTTCCAAAGAATTATTAAGGTCCTTATTTCAAAATTATGTCTTACCGCTTACACTCTGCAGCCGAAACTTTCCAACTATCTGCAGCGCCTTCTAGAATTGTCTTTTTTACTGTTATTTTTTTACTAATCACCGCCAAATATTTGAAGCCTTCATTGTCCAAGCAAAACATATTATTTTTGTTAAATGGAATATTCACAAAAGGTGGATTTTCTTTCAAAGTTTTAAAAAGCTCCCGTAGACACGACAAAGTGTCTCCTGGAGTGTAAAAAGCGCTTCGAGTGTTTGTAAAGATAAAAATTAAATTTTGCGTAGCAGTCTTCTCCAATTTTGACAAAAATTGCTTCATACAATATTCAAACAACGCATTTGATCTGGCTGTTGTCGGTTTCATAAAAAAGCAAATAGCATGAAGACTGCTTAGGTTCAACAAATGCAACAAAATATCTTCAATAATTTTGTCATCGGTTTCAACACCTTCTAGATTCCCAATACCGGGAGTATCAATAAATCGTATTATTTTTGAATCTTGTGGATCTACCAGAAAATATTCGCTCACATTTGAAGACGTATTTTTCTTTCCTAAACTCTTTAGCTCACTTGATGGTTGAATCGGTATATATATTGTATCATTATCTTTATTCAAAAGAGAAACAGTCGTTGGTGCCAAAACAATTGGCGTATTTTCAATAGCATTATAAAAATTATCATAACATAGATAATTAGCGATCGAATTGACAAAAGTTGATTTGCCAATTCCTACCTCACCCAAAAGTAAAACGTTTATTGTGGGATCATTTAGCTTTGACAGATCTAAATGACCAAAATTCATTTTGCCCTAAAAGAAAAAATTAAGTATTTCTAGTTCTACCACAAGATTAAAAACACCAACATGCTTTATAAACGACATATTTAAAAGTGTTGATCTAAAACCGATGTCTCAGGTCTTATATAACAAAGATAACAAGGCAAAAATGCAACGCACTAGCGTAATTAGCGTTAGAGCGCTACAGAGTGATTTAAGGCTTCCCTTGTTACACGTCCTACAATGAAAGTGGTTGATTTAATTGTGTCGAGCAGCTGCGGTGAGTTATTTAATCAGTAATCTTTTAACGTGTTTTCAAAGATCAAAGACATTTATAAACTGTCAATTCATTTGAAGAAATTCTAATTTAATCATAGAATTTCAGTTTGTTTGTGATGTTCTAAGCAAACCGTGTGTAAACGTACTACACAAAATATTTATAAATATTTGCAAAAAAGATCTTTCTTCGAATTCCAGTTTTTCCAGAGCATGTATTTTACACCTTGTATATCCAAAACACGTACCGTACACCCTGTATATTTCATTAAAAATCGGTTTTTTATTATCGAAAATGAGCTTTTTGTGACATTTAAACTTCAAAAATTTTCCAAAAATGAATGATGAACATCTTTTAATAAGATGGAGTTATTTCCATCAATGTAAGTTTATTTAATTAATTGAAATTTTAATTAATTACTTAGTTATTTAATTATTTCAGAAAAACAAAATTATTTGTTAATAAAAAAAAAAGAAAAATCAGATTGAATTAATTTCAATTTAATTTCAAATCAAGATGTGTAATTGGTTATACTGACAAATTCATAACCAATCACGTAGCGAAGTAAATTTAATTAGATAATTAATTTGGCTACTATTATAAAACCACCCTAAATGTTATAAAAACAAAGTCCTCCATTAAAATTAAATAAAATAGAAAAATTGATTTGAATTATATTAATTCAAAATTAAGATGTTTAATTGGTTATACTGGCAAAATCATAACCAATCACGTAACGAATTAAATTTAATTAGATAATTAATTTGGCTACTATTATGAAACTACCCTAAATGTAATAGAAACAAAGTCCTCTATTAAAATTGAAAATTTAGTTTGAATTATATTAATTCAAAATCAAGATATTTAATTGGTTGAACTGGTAGATTCATAACCAATCACGTAACGATTTAAATTTAATTTGATAATTTATTTGGCTACTATTATGAACCTACCCCAAATGTTATAAAAACAAAGTCCTACATTAAAATTGAATAAAATATAAAAATTAGTTTGAATCAAAATCAAGATCTCTAATTGGTTATACTGGCAAAATCATAACAAATTAAATTTAATTAAATAATTAATTTGGCTACTATTATGAACCCACCCTAAATGTTATAAAAACAAAGGGCTCCGTTAAAAGAAATAAATTAGAAAAATTATTTTAAATTATATTAATTCAAAATCAAGATGTCTAATTGGTTATAAATCTGGCAAATTGACAACCAATCACGTAACGAATTAACTTTAATTAAATAATTAATTTAGCTATTGTAAAACCACCCTTAATGTTATTAAAACAAAAGTCATCCATTAAAATTGAATAAAATACAAAAAATAGTTTAAATTATATTAATTCAAAACCAAGATGTTTAATTGGTTGAACTGGCAAAATCATAACCAATCACGTAACGAATTAAATTTAATTAGATAATTAATTTAACTACTATTACAAACCCACCCTAAAGGTTATAAAAACAAAGTTCTCCATTAAAATTAAATAAAATATAAAAATTAGTTTGAATTATATTAATTCAAAATTAAGATGTTTAATTGGTTATACTGGCCGATTACGTAACCAATTAAATTTAATTAGATAATTAATTTGGATCCTATTATAAAATCACTCAGTATGTTATAGAAACAAAGTCCTCCGTGAAAATAGAAAAATTACTTTAAATTATATTAATTCAAAATCAAGATGTTTAATTGGTTATAAATCTGGCAAATTCACAACCAATCACGTAACGAATTAACTTTAATTAAATAATTAATTTGGCTATTATGAAACCACCCTTAATGTTATAAAAACAAAGACCACTGTTAAAATTAAATAAAATAGAAAAATTAGTTTGAATTATATTAATTCAAAATCAAGATGTTTAATTGGTTATAAATCTGGCAAATTCACAACCAATCACGTAACGAATTAACTTTAATTAAATAATTAATTTGGATATTATAAAACCACCCTTAATGTTATAAAAACAAAAAAGTCATACATTAAAATTGAATAAAATAGAAAAATTAGTTTAAATTATATTAATTCAAAACCAAGATGGTTAATTGGTTGATCTGGCAAATTCATAACCAATCACGTAACAAATTAAATTTAATTAGATAATTAATTTGGCTACTATTATGAAACCACCCTAAATGTTATAAAAACAAAGTGCTCGATTAAAACTTAATAATATAGAAAAATTGGTTTGAATTATATTAATTCAAAATCAAGATATTTAATTGGTTGAACTGGTAGATTCATAACCAATCACGTAACGATTTAAATTTAATTAGATAATTAATTTGGCTACTATTATGAAACCACCCTAAATGTGATGGAAACAAAGTCCTCTATTAAAATTGAATGAAATAGAAAAATTACTTTGAACTATATTAATTCAAAATCAAGATATTTAATTGGTTGAACTGGTAGATTCATAACCAATCACGTAACGATTTAAATTTAATTGAATAATTAATTTGGCTACTATTATGAACCTACTCCAAATGTTATAAAAGCAAAGTCCTACATTAAAATTGAATAAAATATAAAAATTAGTTTGAATTATATTAATTCAAAACCAAGATGGTTAATTGGTTGATCTGGCAAATTCATAACCAATCACGTAACAAATTAAATTTAATTAGATAATTAATTTGGCTACTATTATGAAACCACCCTAAATGTTATAAAAACAAAGTCCTCCATTAAAATTAAATAATATAGAAAAATTAGTTTGAATTATATTAATTCAAAATCAAGATATTTAATTGGTTGAACTGGTAGATTCATAACCAATCACGTAACGATTTAAATTTAATTAGATAATTAATTTGGCTACTATTATGAACCTACCCCAAATGTTATAAAAACAAAGTCCTACATTAAAATTGAATAAAATATAAAAATTAGTTTGAATTAAATTAATTCAAAATCAAGATCTCTAATTGGTTATACTGGCAAAATCATAACCAATCACGTAACAAATTAAATTTAATTAAATAATTAATTTGGCTACTATTATGAACCCACCCTAAATGTTATAAAAACAAAGTGCTCCGTTAAAAGAAATAAAATAGAAAAATTATTTTAAATTATATTAATTCAAAATCAAGATGTTTAATTGGTTATAAATCTGGCAAACTCACAACCAAACACGTAACGAATTAACTTTAATTAAATAATTAATTTAGCTATTGTAAAACCACCCTTTATGTTATAAAAACAATAGTCATACATTAAAATTGAATAAAATAGAAAAATTAGTTTAAATTATATTAATTGAAAACCAAGATGTTTAATTGGTTGAACTGGCAAAATCATAACCAATCACGTAACGAATTACATTTAATTACTTAATTAATTTGGCTGAAACCACCCTAAATATTATAAAAAGTGCTCCGTTAAAATTAAATAAATCAAAAAATTACTTTGAATTATATTAATTCAAAATCAAGATGTTTAATTGGTTATACTGACAAATTCATATACAATCACGTAACGAATTAAATTTAATTAGATAATTAATTTGAATACTATTATAAACCTACCCTAAATGTTATAAAAACAAAGTGCCCTGTTAAAATTAAATAAAACAAAAAATTAGTTTGAATTATATTAATTCAAAATCAAGATGTTTAATTGGTTATACTGGCCGATCACGTAACGAATTAAATTTAATTAGATAATTAATTTGGTTACTATTATGAAACCACCCTAAATGTTATAAATACAAAGTCCTCCATTAAAATTAAATAAAATAGAAAAATTGATTTGAATTATATTAATTCAAAATTAAGATGTTCAATTGGTTATACTGGCCGATCACGTAACAAATTAAATTTAATTAGATAATTAATTTGGCTACTATTACAAACCCACCCTAAAAGTTATAAAAACAAAGTCCTCCATTAAAATTAAATAAAATAGAAAAATTAGTTTGAATGATATAAATTCAAAATCAAGGTGTTTAATTGGTTTTACTGGCCGATCACGTAACGAATTAAATTTAATTAGATAATTAATTTGGCTACTATTACAAACCCACCCTAAAAGTTATAAAAACAAAGTCCTCCATTAAAATTAAATAAAATAGAAAAATTACTTTGAATCATATTAATTCAAAATTAAGATGTTTAATTGGTTATACTGGCAAAATCATAACCAATCACGTAACGAATTAAATTAATTAGATAATTAATTTGACTACTATTATGAAACCACCCTAAATGTTATAAAAACAATAAATCCTCCATTAAAATTAAATAAAATAGAAAAATTGATTTGAATTATATTAATTCAAAATTAAGATGTTTAATTGGTTATACTGGCCGATTACGTAACGAATTAAATTTAATTAGATAATTAGATAATTAATTTGGATCCTATTATAAAATCACTCTGAATGTTATAGAAACAAAGTCCTCCGTGAAAATAGAAAAATTACTTTAAATTATATTAATTCAAAATCAAGATGTTTAATTGGTTATAAATCTGGCAAATTCACAACCAATCACGTAACGAATTAACTTTAATTAGATAATTAATTTGGCTACTATTATAAAACCACCCTAAATGTTATAAAACATGTTGATGTTTGCGAATTTCTTCTTGAATTCAATGCAGAATCCAAGCAAATATGCGCCCTTGAAATTGAATTTCCTCTTATCTTCAGGAAGTACAAAAAAATAACATTTTGATTATTACAAATTTGATTACTTTTTGTCATTATAAACAATCCAAGTTAATGATTTTCAAAAATTAGGAAATTTTGAAAAAATGGTACCAAAATATTTTTGCAAAATAATCCATTGCAATTAGATGCAATAATTTTATTATTAGATTAATGAGATATTTCGCACTCACCCCAAATACTGCGACTGCTTAAAAAGGGTTGAAAGATGAATGTTTCTTCCCTAAAAACGGGCTCGAGTACAACTACCAACCTCCTGGAACAAAAAACAACCACAGAATGAAACGATTGAAACGAGCCAGCCTAACCAGGAAAATGAAATTGATCCTGGCGCCGGCTTTTTTCCTGGTATTCCCCTACTTTCATTGGTCAGGGTGTCGCCTCACTATTGGCCGAGATAAAACAGCAAATGACGAACCACGTCGAATTTATCCGATCAACTGATAAATGTCTAGTCGGTACTTCCCCTGTTTCTTGGAATTGTCACATATAATGAGCAATAAAAAGCAAAAATTATTAATTTATATTTGGAATTCTTCCTTATAACCATATAAGGAGGTAATTAATATCAATTATTGCATGGCAACAGGGTTTCTTGTGAGAAAATAATAGTTGCAGGTGCAGGTGTCACTTACGGCATGATGTCATTATTTGTTTAGATTTACTTATCAAAAGTGTTTAGACGAACGAAGCTAACTGCACTTAAGATAAGAAATTCCACCCATTCCAACTTTAAATAGAATTTTTTATTACGAATTCGCTTAAATAAACCACTCAGAATTGCCAATGTGACCTTTAGAAGGGGCGTTTTATGTATTAAGGGTTAAAAACACCCCTTGAAAGTAAAAAATAAACTGTGAACGTACCTTTACCATCGAATCAAAGTGACAGTTATTAATTTGACATCTGATGATCTGAAGCTAACCTCACTTTCTGACGCAATGTGCCATTTGTATTTATCCAATATTTTTCCTTCTCTCTTTCTCTCCCATAGTCATGTATTCTCAAATTTTATTATTTTTTTCCTAAATTTTGCTACATTCTCTTCTTTTTCATATTCTTTTCTTACTGTATCTTTTTCAGATTTTTTCTATTTTCTTTTTACCGCATATGATCTTTTTCTGTCTTTTTCCTTTTTTTTTATTACTTGTACTTTGCCTCTAGTTTTGATTTCTGTTTTCTCTTTCTGTGCTTTTTTTTTCTTTATTTTTTTTATTTCATATCGGTTGCTGTTTCCATGTTTTCTTTTTTGTCTTTTTCAATTTTTTTTGGCTTTTTTGTTTTATTTGGTTTTCATTTGATTCTTAACTTGCCATTCTACTTTTTCCTTTAACGTTCAATTGCCAAAAAAAAACTTCATTTAAAAAACTGTCATTTTTTAAAATCATCTTTTATACAAGAATTATCTGTTAGAATGTAGATTATCTTTCTGCATATCTAGCAAGATCAAAGCTTTCTTGATATTTCTCTCATTTTTTTTTCTTTTGGAAACTATACTATCTTGTTGCTTATTCTAAACGTTTTTTTGTGTTTTTTGCCATGAATGTTTAAGTCTGAACTGTGAACGTACCTTTACCATCGAATTGAAGTGACAGTTATTAATTTGACATCTGATGATCTGAAGCTAACCTCACTTTCTGACATAATGTGCTATTTGTTTTTATCCAATGTTTTTCTTTCTCTCTCTCTTTTTCTCTCATATTCCTATTATCTCGAACTCTGTCATGTATTCCCAAAAATTTTTATTATTTTTTCTAAATTTTGCTACATTCCCAAATAGTGCTCTTTATTACATTCTCTTCATTCTCGTTTTGTTTTCCGACTGTCTCTTTTTCTGATTTTTTCTGTTCTTCTTTATTATATTTTTGTATAATTCTTAGCTCTTCTCTTTTCTTTTTCTTCTTTTTTTATTTTTTAACAGTTTCCGTTGGTGTGCAATGTTTCTATTTTTAGTCTTCGTTTTGTTCTGTTGTCTAGATTTTCTTTCGTTTTTTCTATTTTTTTTTACCGCATGTGATCTTTTTTATGACTTTTTCCTGTTTTTGATTACTTGTATTTTGTCTCTCGTTTTGATTTCTGTTTTCTCTTTTTGTGCTTTTTTTTTTCTTTTGTTTTCTATTTTTTCTGGCTCTGGTGTTCTATTTTTTATTTTGTTTTTATTTGTTTCTTAATTTGCCATTTTTCTTTTTCCTTTAACGTCTTCGTAATTTTTTTTACAAAAATAAACTGTAAGAATGTAGATAATCTTTCTACTTATCTAGCAAGATCAAAGCTTTCTTGATATTTCTCTCATTTTTTTCTTTTTTCTGTTTCTTTTGTGGAAACTATACTATTGCTGCTTATTCTAAACGTTTTTTCTTTTTCTTTATGCTTTTTGTTTATTTTCTTTTCTCTTTCTTCTTCGGTATGGGACAAAATATATTAATGATGAAAAAGAATAAGGAAAAGACTTAACCAACTAAATAAGAGTAGACAAAATTTCAAAAGAGAAGAAGAAAAAGAGTTGTCATAAAAACAAAAAATGATTATTTAAATTTTTCAAATAAATTTTAGAGTTATGTAAGAAAAGTGTAAATACAAAACTTGTAGATCTTTTAATTACCTACAATTTTGCTATTCAACTTTCATCTATTGGATTTGTACTTTTGCCGGAAATTAAAGTAAACTTTTTTCACTTCCCATCTTCAAGTTATTATTTTTGTTATATTTTCTTTTTCTCTCAATAGGTTTTATTCTACTATTATTTTTTTCAAATTCAAACAGAAACCGACATGAAAGAAGTTAAAAAGATGTTTGAAATTATAAAGAAAAACATAAAAACGATAGATGAAAAATAAAAAAATAAAACAAAAATCAAGCAATTGAAAGAAAAGAATGAAAAACATGAAGACAAAAAAAACAATTTAAAAAAAGAAATAAGAAAGAAAAACCTTGTGATGTAAGGAATACAAGAGAAAGGAGAAAACAAAAAAAATAGTCCAACTACTAAGTGCTATAGGAGTCAAAATGGAAGTAGAAAAGCATCGGAAAGCCAAAAAAAGGAGTAAAAAAAAATATACTGCTGAAACTAGTAAGAGCAATGAAAAATCAGAAATACAAGACACAAACACATGAAATGATAGAGACTATACAAAAGAAATTACCAAAAAAAAAAATAGTATAGCAGCAAGAAAAAATAAGCGATTTATTAAATTCTAATAATTATAAATGATAACATACATAAAAGAAGAAAATGGGAACTAAAATAAACAGAAATGAAGAACAAAAAAAGAGAAGCAAAAAGAAAAATTAGCGAAAAATTGCCACAAAGCAATAAGCTGGACGAACAATTAAAAAAAAATACTTAAACGACTTGAATAGTTTGTGAAGATGACGCGACAAGGGAAATAAAACAACACATACAAAATAAAGAATAGAAGAGCTAAAAGAAAAACAAAAATATAATGAAGAAAAACAAAAGAAAAGACAATAGAAAAAATAAAATGTAATAAAGGCAGTATTTTGCAATGTAGAGGAATCAGAAAAGAAGATACAAATTTTTGGTTGTACACAATTTAGTGCATTTTTTCGGCTAATGCAAAATCAAATATAATAAATAATATATAAAATAGAAATAAAAAATAATAATAAAATTAAATGTAAAAATAGAAATACAGAAAGCAGCATTATTATGTTCATGTCATATTGTTCGAATGTTTTTAAATGTTAAATCTAACAATATTCAAATAATATGATTGCAGATGTGTGGGGAGATAGTAATTTAGCTTGATTTTTCAAAAAACCAACTTGTAGGTATAGTCTATTTAGTTTAAAACACAATTTGTTGTTTTTGTTTCAATTCTTAAATTGGATTTTAAAGCTTGTTTTTCAACAATTTTTATATTATTCAGTAAATAATACTGTCATTATCATTACTTGTCGAAGACCGTAATGATTTTTTGAATCCAGCAAAATTGCTGTGCTTCCAGGACAGGGAGCGTATGTTTTTATTTGGACCTAATTCCATTTGTCCGGGATATGTCTAGCTTAGAGATACTCAAACTTAACCCTAAAAAATGTTTTTAGAAAACATAAAAAGTACATTAAAAGAAAGAAAAAAAAAAAGAAAAAGTATGGCAAAAATTAAAAAAAAATTAGGTAACTAATCATTATCGTAAAAAAAAAGATTTTTATTATTATACTTAGTAGAGTTGTAGTTTGGTATTAATAGTTTTTTATGTATTAAGGGCATCATTAGGAGATTATGGGACGAGGGAATGTTTAAAGCTTGAGTAACGCGGCTAGTTCTAAAAGATTCAAACAAAAATTTAGTATTCCTTAAAGAAAATCAACTAAAAGTTGTGTCAGTTGGCAAATTTTAGTGTCGTGTAGGAAGTTAGCTATTTTGATGTTGTTAAGGTTACTGCGTTTGTTTAAAAAACAATTTATTTTTCGAAATGAACATTTCTGAAGAAAAAAGCATTTATTCTGCAGGGATTAGAAGCTGCTCAGGAAAAATTGAATCCCCATAATTGAAAGGATTTGTATGTGAAAGAATATGACAAGTTAGGCAAAGGGCGGCGCGCGAAAAGTGTGGACAACATTTGAAATAAAAAACTCGTGATGATGTATTTATCTCAAATGGTTAGAAATTACGGTTGAATAACTAAATTAAGCCAAGATTTTTGACAGATCTGTGCCATAAAAAGCAATTTTTGCCACGATTATTGACTCAAATAGAATAAAAAAATCTGCTGATAAAACACAAAATTTTCATTTTCTGTCCTACATTAACAAATATGTATCTAATGGCAGGAAATTTTAATAAATGCATAAATCAAAAATTCTTTTGATTTAGAACCGGTAATGCAAATTGAAATTTACTCCAACTAATCTCAATCTTAATGCAATTTTTAAAATCGCTCAAGCGTAAAGTAAACCAAACAAGTTTATTGTTAAATGGAATATTTAATAAAAGTACGATTATTTAAGAATTACGGCACAAGTACTCGCCATTTTTTGAATAATTACCATTCCATTGGGAGGGATTTTGGCCTAATGGGTAGGTATATAAAGTGACAGAAATAATAGGAAAACAGTTAAATCAGTTAAGAAGAAGCAAAAAGCAACATGCTATCTCAAGTAAGAATTTCAATCTTTATTAATTCATTTCAAAAATATAATATGAAAGTACATTGTCATACTCTGCTTTCAAAACAACTAGTTTTGCACATTTTTTGACATAATTTTGACTATACTGATGCAATATTTGCCTCTGCGGCGTTATCATTTGACAAATTTTATTATAAAACTTAAATTGTTTTGTAGCCTCTTGTGGCTATAGCAAAATGTCAAAAAAATTTAAAAATGTTTCATTAAATTGGCCCAAAATAGGATTTATGCAATAATAAGATTTTTAGAAATTTAAATTTAATAAATGACAACTTTTGTGTAATTAAAATTTACAATATCATGAAGGTGAGACTGACACTCGTGAAAGTACTGCAATTTTTTCATCAAATCGAAGCCCCAAACAGACTAAAAGCTTATAGATAGTTAATAAACATGGTTGACAATGATACCAATTATTTCGTAAATTTGAATTCCAACTTTTGTGTAATTAATATTTACAATATCATAAAGGTGAGCTTGTGAAAAAAATTAGATGTCTTTGTAACTTTGATAATAGAAACGCTACTGAAGTCAATTATTCAAATATTTAAATTTCAAAAAAACTTTAAAAAAATTAATTTTTTCAAAAAATATTTGCCTAAAAATTTTAGAAATTTAAATGTGGCACTCGTGGAAGTACTACACAACTGCTATTTTTTTTAATAGACCAAAAGCTTATAGATAGATTATAAACATGGTTAACAATCCTACCAATTTATCCAATTATTATTTGTAATTTAAATGCCAACTTTTGTGTAATTGAAATTTACAATATCATAAAGGTGTGAACACAATATTTATAAAAAATTTTTTTATTAGATTTGGTTTGTAAAATGCTTATTTTTCTATTATTTTAAAAAACTGAACATAGTTATTTTGTCATTTCAATCCTATAATCAAGCTTCTAAATTTTGACTTTATGTGCAGAAAAATTCTGCGCTGGAATCCGATTTACATCAAACCTAAAACCACAAAATCGTGAAGATAATAATTGATAAGTTTTGTGTTTGCTTATAATGCCATATCTTCTGGCCGGCCCGATTATCAACATGGTTGACAATGATACCAATTATTTCATAAATTCAAATGCCAACTTTTGTGTAACCAATATTTACAATATCATGAAGGTGAGATTGTGAAAAAAAATTAGATGTCTTTGTTACTTTGATCATACAAACGCTACTGAAGTCAATTATTAAAATCTTTAAATGTCATAAAAACTAATTTTTTCAAAAAATTTTATGCAATTTTAAAAATTTGATTGTGGCACTCGTGAAAGTACTACACAACTGTTATTTTTTTAAATAGACGTTTCACACGGCTTCAAGAGACCAAAAGCTTGTAGATAGATTATAAACATGGTTGAGAACCCTACCAATTTATCCAATTATCATTCGTAATTTAAATGTCAACTTTTGTGTAAGTTAAATTTACAATATCATAAAGGTGTGAACACAATATTTACAAACACTTTTTATGAGACTTGAATTGAAAAATGCTTGGTTTTCTATTATTTTAAAAAACTGAACAGAGTCATTTTGTCATTTTGTTATTTTCAATACTATAATCAAGCCTCTGAACTTTAGCTTTATGTGCAGAAAAATTCTGCGCTGAAATCCGATTTACATCAAACCTAAAACAACAAAATCGTGAAGATAACAATTGATATGTTTAGTGTTTGCTTATAATGCTATATCTTCTGGCCGGCCCGATTATCAACATGGTTGACAATGATACCAATTATTTCATAAATTTAAATGCCAACTTTTGTGTAACCAATATTTACAATATCATGAAGGTGAGATTGTGAAAAAAAATTAGATGTCTTTGTTACTTTGATAATAGAAACGCTGAAGTCTGAAATCAATTATTCAAATCTTTAAATGTCAAAAAAAATTTTAAATGATTTATTTTTTCCAAAAATATTTATGCAATTTTAAAAATTTGAATGTGGCACTCGTAAAAGTACTACACAACTGCTATTTTTTTAATAGACCAAAAGCTTATAGATAGATCATAAACATGGTTGAGAATCCTACCAATTTATCCAATTATCATTCGTAATTTAAATGCCAACTTTTGTGTAATTGAAATTTACAATATCATAAAGGTGTGAACACAATATTTATAATTTTTTTTTGTTAGATTTGGTTTGAAAGATGCTTGTTTTTCTACTATTTTGAGAAACTGAACAGAGGTATTTTGTCATTTTTAATCCTATAATCAAGCCTCTACTTTGGCTTTATGTGCAGAAAAATTCTACGCTAAAATCCGATTTACATCAAACCTAAAACCACAAAATCGTAAAGATTGATAAGTTTTGTGTTTGCTTTTTATACCATATCATCTGGCCGGCCCGATTGTAAAAAAAGCGTAACTTGTTGTAGGTTTTCATCTTTGGAGTTTGTTTCGTAGTATTTGCCAATTGTGGCGCTATCGGATTGGGAGGAATTGTAGATTTATATGTAAGTAATTTGGAGTAATTACTTAGATCAACTCTTGCTGTGTAATTTAGCTTGACAGAAATGTCAAACAAACGTCAAAGCTTGTCTGATAATATTGTACGTTTCTGAGTATGAACTAAGCAAAATTCCATAGCAAGAGTAGATCTGAATTTTGCATTTTGCATAGCTTTATTGTATGTTAAGACTCCTCCAAAATACGAGTTCAATTATGGAGTCGGTGATCCAAAAACTGGTGATCGCAAGGAGCAGTCTGAAGTTCGAGTTGGGGATGTTGTCAAAGGCGAATATTCCTTAGCGGAACCTGATGGTACTATTCGTGTTGTCAAATATACCGCTGATGATCACAACGGATTCAATGCGGTTGTATCACGAATTGGACCCGCTGTACATCCACAACAAATTTTGGTTTCCAAAGGCTTAGCCCTTGGAGGAGTTGGATTGGGAGGAATTGGTTTGGGGGGAGTTGGTTTGGGAGGCATTGGTCTTGGACATGGGCTTCTGTAAATCCAATGAAGTACCAAAATCTTCTGACAAAACAATACCTCTGCATTTCCCCTTCGTTGCTCATCTTTTAAAATGTCCACTCATGTGTATATAGTCATAGTTATTTACTTATTTATAAAAAAATAAAGTATTTTGACAAAATTTGTAGTTTAATTGATTAAATTAATTATAGGTACTTTACTTTATTCGTAAAGTACATTTTGTATTGAGAAACAAAATAAAACGCTGCGCACTGCCATTTGTTTTAGAAAATCTAGCTTGGTCCAGCCGGTTAGTAGACACAGCGCGACAAGCAGACACACAAGTTTACACTTATAATGATAGAGCACAATTTTTCTTAGATGGGGATTCACATTAGATGCGCAGTGGTACCGTTACACAAATAAGCTTTACCCAAGCATGACTTATTAGAAGAGTATTTGTGCAACAGTACCACGAATAACAAGCTGTCCCCATCTAAGAAAAATTGTACTTCATATAGGGTACCACTAGGTATTTATATTCCACCATAAGAAATATAAATATTCCTTTACTACTAACTTGGTCAAGCCGGTTAGTAGCCACAGCGCGACAAACAGACACACAAGTTTACACTTATAATGATAGAGCACGATTTTTCTTAGATGGGGACAGCATATTATTCACATTAGATGCGCAGTGGTACTGTTGCACAAATAAGCTTTACCCAAGTATGATTCAGGTGTATCTTTCTAAGAGTATTTGTGCAACAGTACTACGAATAACAGGCTGTCCCCATCTAAAAAAAATCGTACTCTATATAGGTACCACTAGGTATTTATATTCCACCATAAAGAATATAAATATTCCTTTACTACTAACTTGGTCAAGCCGGTTAGTAGCCACAGCGCAACCAACAGACACACAAGTTCACACTTATAATGATAGAGCACGATTTTTCTTAGATGGGGACAGCTTGTTATTCACATTAGATGCGCAGTGGTACTGTTGGACAAATAAGCTTTACCCAAGTATGATTCAGGTGTATCTTTCTAAGAGTATTTTTGCAACAGTACCACGAATAACAAGCTGTCTCCATCTAAGAAAAATCGTACTCTATATAGGTACCACTAGGTATTTATATTCCACCATAAGGAATATAAATATTTCTATACTACTAACTTGGTCAAGCCGGTTAGTAGCCACAGCGCGACAAACAGACACACAAGTTTACACTTATAATGATAGAGCACGATTTTTCTTAGATGGGGACAGCTTGTTTTTCACATTAAATGCGCAGTGGTACTGTTGCACAAATAAGCTTTACCCAAGCATGACTTAGAAGAGTATTTGTGCAACAGTACTACGAATAACAAGCTGTCCCCATCTATGAAAAATCGTACTCTATATAGGTACTACTAGGTATATATATTCCACCCTAAGGAATATAAATATTCCTTTACGTTTTTTTGCTGCGCAAATGCTACTGACCTAGCAATGAGTTACCTTCTACAGTTTGAATCCTTGATCATAGATGAAAATTGGTCTAACCGTTTGGTAGCTACAGCGCGACAGGTCGACACACACTACAAACTTATAGCACCTCTTTTATTGTCGGGTTTAAATAAAGAATAAAACATATATTATGATGACTGTATTTTTATTTACAGTTTAATTACTTATACAAAATGCAATCAATAAATAATAATAGAAGTTGAAAAGTTTAATATCCCCCATATCCGCCAAGTCCAAGACCTCCCTTGTATCCACCAATTTCTCCCCCTAAATTGAGACCATATCCGCCATTACTGTTCCCTAATGCCCCCAAACCAATTCCAAGACCTCCCTTGTATCCACCAATGTCTCCCCCTAACCCAAGACCATATCCGCCATTACTGTTCCCTAATGCCCCCAAACCAATTCTTCCCAATCCTCCAACTACATTTTGTTGAACCAAAGGAACTACCGCTTTTTTTACCAGAACAGCGGCTGGATGCGCTGCATGGCCAACTCGTTGAACAATTGCATTAAACCCATTATGGTCATCGGCGGTATATTTTACAATCCGAATAGTACCATCTGGTTCCACCAAAGAATATTCACCTTTGACAACGTCGCCAATCCGCACTTCAGATTGTTGCTTTTGGTCGCCTGTTTTGGGATCTGTAACTCCATATTTGAACTCATATTTAGCAGGAGTCTACAAATAAAAAAAATTAATAGAGTTTTCAAAAACCAACTTCTCAGGAAGTTTACTTGAAGATCTACAACTCCATGGTTTGCGACACCGACACTTATGACACCAGCATTAACAGCACATCCTAAAAGGAGTACAACACCAATCTAAAACAAAAAAAAACAGCATTAAAGGAGTTATTTTTCCACTGCAGAATGTGTGAGTTTTACTTGCGCAAACATCATAGAATTTTTGCTTTTCTTTGGGTTCGAAGTGATCAAAGACACAAAATTGTACTGATGATAAGTGAGAAGCAAGCCTCTTATATATCAGTTCAGCCCTTGTAAAAATTCATAATCCTTATTAACTAGATCAAATAATAAATTGAAAGTAAAATTTAATAACAAGACTTATTTGTCAAATGTGGAGCAAGACGATTTTTCTCAGACATATTTTCAAGTCTAAGTAGATGGAGAACTCGCTAAATGAAGTAATTATCTTAATTATGAATATTTATAGATATCTATGAATGTCATGATCGCATAACTGTGTTAAAGCAGTACCATACTTTCAGTTTACGCAAAGCTTACACGTTTTTTGGAATTATACTGTCAGAAACATTATTTTTTTAAATATAGATAAATGTCCAGACAGCCAAAGCCGACAGTCTACCCAAAAACAAAAAAAAAACAATACCTAAATACCTAAAATTATTTGTCAAGTTACCACTGACACAAGATGTTGCTTGAATATTAATCTTACTTCTAATGATGGCTACTGAAACTGAAAGAAACAAACAACTGAATTTTCTGTTATTTTCATAAATGAAACACTAATACTTTGCAGAACTATATAACAAAGTCAAATTTCATCATTGACCAATCAAAATCTCATAATTCATAAGCACCTGAGAATACTATAAGTAATTATCTAATTTTATAATTAAATTAGAATGCTGTAAATAAATATTAGAAATAAACTGAAATTCGGATTGCTTTGAGTTTTACAAGCCATACAACTGGACGACATGTGAAATGGATCACAATTGAAAGTGAACTGTTTTTTCTAAAAAGTGGAACGTATTGTAAAGCAACCATAATGTAAATAACGCTAATTACGCAAGTGTGTAGTACGTTTACGCACTCATGACTATCAAATTATCAAACTATTAAACCTTTACAAAACTCAGAACTTCGAAAACAAACTCAAATTCTATTATGAAATTAAGTAAATTAGCAGCCTATAAAAGATCTTAAACTTGAAAAGTGATAGCCAACGGCAGCTGCTCTAACAAACTGCACGACACCGATACGTGATATGAATCACAACTAAAAAGTTAACTTTCTTTGTTGTGAAGCTTGTAACAAAAAAGGCTCTGAAACGATTATAATGTGATAAGCGCTAATTACGCTAGAGCGCTGTAACAAGATGCAGGTTTATCACGTTTGCATGATATTGAATCATCAATTGCAGGGGCTTGAAATGATAAGACGTTACTACTCGAGTTTAGAAACCTCACCTGCTTTAACAAAATGAAGACAAAAGAAATGGTGTAATTAATTCAGATAGACTTCATATTTTTTTATATAAAACGTTTATTAATGTTAATAATTTAATTTTACTAATTAGTAAGTTAATTGAAATAATTAATATTTTGTGTTTAAGCTGATTAATAGCTACAATGTTTGTTTGTATGAATTCTGGTCTGCTGAAGGGTGGTCTCATTGAATTAATTTGAACCGAATTAATAATTAATATTAACTTTCGAAAATATCGTTCAAGGCTCGAAGCGATCTGTTTGGTATTATGATTGTAAAATTCGCTTAAAAACACTTAAAAATCTTCAATTAAAGATGAGCCGTGACAGAACAGTCATTTAAAAAAGCGCCTACAGCTCCTTCTATTGCTGTGTTGCGTAGGCGCACTTATGCCTACATTTTACCTACTTAAATTTTCCATTTACAATCGAGTAGTTCAAATGCAGCTAAATGCAGAATATATATATTAATTCCGTGCAAAAATAGCACACGTGCGTTAACAAAATTCATCTGTTACCGCACTTGACACATAATAATTTTCTAATATTAAGTTGCATAATTTTGACATTAGCATGATGATTAAATATTTAGTTTTCCTGTCTTTGGGGTCATTTAAGATTTTAATTAGTCCTTATTGGTCCTTATTAGTCAACTGATTTTGCAATTTTTATTTAAAAATAGGAAAAAAAAGCGACATCTTGTGGCTTACGCTAAGAAGATATGTGCGGGCGCAATTGGGATACCTCACCTCCCTTTCCTATCGTTTAAAAAACGGGGCTAAGCAAGTGCTAATAATATAGCTTATACAGCACGCCTAAAGAAGTTTCTACTTCAACAAAACTGCATGGTACCAAATTTAATTTTTTGATTTTTTTTCTACAATAATTAAACATTTATTTGTATTTAATTAAATTATAAAATAACTTGTATAATGCAAAAAAATTGAGCAAAAACAGAGAAAGCCCTTAGTACCTACTTGGTACGACAAAAATAATTGACTCAAAAGTTGAGAATTCAAAGCATTTTTCAACCCAATTCAAAAAAAAATTTTTTTTGAATAATTTTGTTGTTTATAAACCGATTTTAATAATTCTTTTTTTATTAGAAAGGAGATATCCCAAAGGTGGTAAAGATCTGATTAAAGTACCCTAAAAAATTCTAGTGTTTGTATTTTTTTTAAATTTATGTATTTAATTAATTTAAAAAAAATTGAGCAAAAAGCAATTTATGAGAATTCGGTTAATTTAATTATCATTTCAAGAAATTAGTTTATCAAATTTTGAATTTATTACTTCTTAATTCTAAAATCAACTTTTATAAATACAAAGGGTGTTTTTTAAAATTTGGCGTCAAAGATAGCCATAAATTTTTTACATTGAATCAAAGTGACAGTTATTAATTTGACATCTGAACCTAATCTAATTTTTAATTAAATAAACCGAGTTATAAAAAATGTTAATAAACTAACAATAGTATTAGACAGGTACCCTAAAAAATTCTAGTGTTTGAATTTTTTTTAATTTATGTAATTAATTAATTTAAAAAAATTGAGCAAAAAGCAATTTATGAGAATTCGGTTAATCTAATTCTCATTTCAAGAAATCAGTTTATCAAATTTTGAATTTATTACTTCTTAATTCTCAAAATAACTTTTATAAATACAAAGGGTGTTTTTTGAAATTTGACGTCAAAGATAGCCATGATTATTTAACATTGAATCAAAGTGACAGTTATTAATTTGACATCTGAACCTAATCTAATTTTTAATTAAATAAACCGAGTTATAAAAAATGTTAATAAACCAACAATAGTATTAGACAGGTACCCTAAAAAATTCTAGTGTTTGTATTTTTTTTAATTTATGTATTTAATTAGTTTAAAAAAATTGAGCAAAAAGCAATTTATGAGAATTCGGTTAATCTAATTCTCATTTCAAGAAATCAGTTTATCAAATTTTGAATTTATTACTTCTTAATTCTCAAAATAACTTTTATAAATACAAAGGGTGTTTTTTGAAATTTGGCGTCAAAGATAGCCATGATTATTTAACATTGAATCAAAGTGACAGTTATTAATTTGACATCTGAACTTAATCTAATTTTTAATTAAATAAACCGAGTTATAAAAAATGTTAATAAACCAACAATAGTATTAGACACATACCCTAAAAATTCCTAGTGTTTGTTTTTTTTTTAATTTATGTAATTAATTAATTTAAAAAAATTGAGCAAAAAGCAATTTATGAGAATTCGGTTAATCTAATTCTCATTTCAAGAAACCAGTTTATCAAATTTTAAATTTATTACTTCTTAATTCTCAAAATAACTTTTATAAATACAAAGGTTGGTTTTTTAAAATTCGGCGTTGAAGATAGCCATGAATATTAAGCATTGAATCAAACTGACAGTTATTAATTTGACATCTAAACCTAATCTAATTTTTAATTAAATGAACCGAGTTATAAAAAATGTTAATAAACCAACAATAGTATTAGACACGTATCTTTAAAAATTCTAGTGTTTGTATTTTTTTAAATTTATGTATTTAATTAATTTAAAAAAATTGAGCAAAAAGCAATTTATGAGAATTCGGTTAATCTAATTCTCATTTCAAGAAATCAGTTTACCAAATTTTGAATTTATTGCTTCTTAATTCTAAAAATAACTTTTATAAATACAAAGGGTGTTTTTTAAAATTTGGCGTCGAAGATAGCCATAAATTTTTTACATTAAATCAAAGTGACAGTTATTAATTTGACATCTGAATCTAATCTAATTTTTAATAAAATGAATCGAGTTATAAAAAATGTTAATAAACCAACAATAGTATTAGACACGTACCCTAAAAAAATCTAGTGTTTGTATTTTTTTAATTTATGTAATTAATTAATTTAAAAAAATTAGGCAAAAGCAATTTATGAGAATTCGGTTAATCTAATTCTCATTTCAAGAAATCAGTTTATCAAATTTTGAATTTATTATTTCTTAATTCTCAAAATAACTTTTATAAATACAAAGGGTGTTTTTTAAAATTTGACGTCGAAGATAGCCATAAATATTTAACATTGAATCAAAGTGACAGTTATTAATTTAACATCTGAACCTAATCTAATTTTTAATTAAATGAACCGAGTTAAAAAAAATGTTAATAAACCAACAATAGTATTAGACACGTACCCTAAAAAATTCTAGTGTTTGTATTTTTTTTAATTTATGTAATTAATTAATTTAAAAAAATTGAGCAAAAAGCAATTTATGAGAATTCGGTTAATCTAATTCTCATTTCAAGAAATCAGTTTATCAAATTTTGAATTTAGTATTTCTTAATTCTCAAAATAATTTTTATAAATACAAAGGGTGTTTTTTAAAATTTGGCGTCGAAGATAGCCATGAATATTTAACATTGAATCAAAGTGACAGTTATTAATTTGACATCTGAATCTAATCTAATTTTTAATTAAATGAACCGAGTTATAAAAAATGTTAATAAACCAACAATAGTATTAGACACGTACCCTAAAAAATTCTAGTGTTTGTATTTTTTTTAATTTACGTATTTAATTAATTTAAAAAAAATTGAGCAAAAAGCAATTTATGAGAATTAGGTTAATTTAGTTCTCATTTCAAGAAATCAGTTTATCAAATTTTGAATTTATTATTTCTTAATTCTCAAAATAACTTTTATAAATACAAAGGGTGTTTTTTAAAATTTGGCGTCGAAGATAGCCATGAATATTTAACATTGAATCAAAGTGACAGTTATTAATTTGACATCTGAATCTAATCTAATTTTTAATTAAATGAACCGAGTTATAAAAAATGTTAATAAACCAACAATAGTATTAGACACGTACCCTAAAAAATTCTAGTGTTTGTATTTTTTTTAATTTACGTATTTAATTAATTTAAAAAAAATTGAGCAAAAAGCAATTTATGAGAATTCGGTTAATCTAATTCTCATTTCAAGAAATCAGTTTATCAAATTTTGAATTTATTATTTCTTAATTCTCAAAATAACTTTTATAAATACAAAGGGTGTTTTTTAAAATTTGACGTCGAAGATAGCCATAAATATTTAACATTGAATCAAAGTGACAGTTATTAATTTGACATCTGAACCTAATCTAATTTTTAATTAAATGAATCGAGTTATAAAAAATGTTAATAAATTAACAATAGTATTAGACACGTACCCTAAAAAATTCTAGTGTTTGTATTTTTTTTAAATTTATGTAATTAATTAATTTAAAAAAAACTGAGCAAAAAGAAATTTACGAAAATTCGGTTAATCTAATTCTCATTTCAAGAAATTAGTTTATCAAATTTTGAATTTATTACTTCTTAATTCTAAAATCAACTTTTATAAATACAAAGGGTGTTTTTTAAAATTTGGCGTCGAAGATAGCCATAAATTTTTTACATTGAATCAAAGTGACAGTTATTAATTTGACATCTGAACCTAATCTAATTTTTAATTAAATGAATCGAGTTATACAAAATGTTAATAAACCAACAATAGTATTAGACACGTACCCTAAAAAATTCTAGTGTTGGTATTTTTTTTAATTTATGTAATTAATTAATTTAAAAAAATTGAGCAAAAAGCAATTTATGAGAATTCGGTTAATCTAATTCTCATTTCAAGAAATCAGTTTATCAAATTTTGAATTTAGTATTTCTTAATTCTCAAAATAACTTTTATAAATACAAAGGGTGTTTTTTAAAATTTGGCGTCGAAGATAGCCATGAATATTTAACATTGATTGAAAGTGACAGTTATTAATTTGACATCTGAACCTAATCTAATTTTTAATAAAATGAATCGAGTTATAAAAAATGTTAATAAACCAACAATAGTATTAGACACGTACCCTAAAAAAATCTAGTGTTTGTATTTTTTTAATTTATGTAATTAATTAATTTAAAAAAATTAGGCAAAAAGCAATTTATGAGAATTCGGTTAATCTAATTCTCATTTCAAGAAATCAGTTTATCAAATTTTAAATTTATTATTTCTTAATTCTCAAAATAACTTTTATAAATACAAAGGGTGTTTTTTAAAATTTGGCGTCGAAGATAGCCATGAATATTTAACATTGATTGAAAGTGACAGTTATTAATTTGACATCTGAACCTAATCTAATTTTTAATTAAATGAACCGAGTTATAAAAAATGTTAATAAACTAACAATAGTATTAGACACGTACCCTAAAAATTCTAGTGTTTGTATTTTTTTAATTTATGTAATTAATTAATTTAAAAAAAATTGAGCAAAAAGATATTTATGAGAATCCAGTTAATCTAATTCTCATTTCAAGAAATCAGTTTATCAAATTTTGAATTTATTATTTCTTAATTCTCAAAATAACTTTTATAAATACAAAGGGTGTTTTTTAAAATTTGGCGTCAAAGATAGCCATGAATATTTAACATTGAATCAAAGTGACAGTTATTAATTTGACATCTGAACCTAATCTAATTTTTAATTAAATGAACCGAGTTAAAAAAAATGTTAATAAACCAACAATAGTATTAGACACGTACCCTAAAAATTCTAGTGTTTGTATTTTTTTTAAATTTATGTAATTAATTAATTTAAAAAAATTGAGCAAAAAGCAATTTATGAGAATTCGGTTAACCTAATTCTCATTTCAAGAAATCAGTTTATCAAATTTTGAATTTATTATTTCTTAATTCTCAAAATAACTTTTATAAATACAAAGGGTGTTTTTCAAAATTTGACGTCGAAGATAGTCATGCATATTTAACATTGAATCAAAGTGACAGTTATTAATTTGACATCTGAACCTAATCTAATTTTTAATTAAATGAACCGAGTTATAAAAAATGTTAATAAACCAACAATAGTATTAGACACGTACCCTAAAAAATTCTAGTGTTTGTATTTTTTTTAAATTTATGTAATTAATTAATTTAAAAAAATTGAGCAAAAAGCAATTTATGAGAATTCGGTTAACCTAATTCTCATTTCAAGAAATCAGTTTATCAAATTTTGAATTTATTATTTCTTAATTCTCAAAATAACTTTTATAAATACAAAGGGTGTTTTTTAAAATTTGGCGTCGAAGATAGCCATGAATATTTAACATTGATTGAAAGTGACAGTTATTAATTTGACATCTGAACCTAATCTAATTTTTAATAAAATGAATCGAGTTATAAAAAATGTTAATAAACCAACAATAGTATTAGACACGTACCCTAAAAAAATCTAGTGTTTGTATTTTTTTAATTTATGTAATTAATTAATTTAAAAAAATTAGGCAAAAAGCAATTTATGAGAATTCGGTTAATCTAATTCTCATTTCAAGAAATCAGTTTATCAAATTTTAAATTTATTATTTCTTAATTCTCAAAATAACTTTTATAAATACAAAGGGTGTTTTTTAAAATTTGGCGTCGAAGATAGCCATGAATATTTAACATTGATTGAAAGTGACAGTTATTAATTTGACATCTGAACCTAATCTAATTTTTAATTAAATGAACCGAGTTATAAAAAATGTTAATAAACTAACAATAGTATTAGACACGTACCCTAAAAATTCTAGTGTTTGTATTTTTTTAATTTATGTAATTAATTAATTTAAAAAAAATTGAGCAAAAAGATATTTATGAGAATCCAGTTAATCTAATTCTCATTTCAAGAAATCAGTTTATCAAATTTTGAATTTATTATTTCTTAATTCTCAAAATAACTTTTATAAATACAAAGGGTGTTTTTTAAAATTTGGCGTCAAAGATAGCCATGAATATTTAACATTGAATCAAAGTGACAGTTATTAATTTGACATCTGAACCTAATCTAATTTTTAATTAAATGAACCGAGTTAAAAAAAATGTTAATAAACCAACAATAGTATTAGACACGTACCCTAAAAATTCTAGTGTTTGTATTTTTTTTAAATTTATGTAATTAATTAATTTAAAAAAATTGAGCAAAAAGCAATTTATGAGAATTCGGTTAATCTAATTCTCATTTCAAGAAATCAGTTTATCAAATTTTGAATTTATTACTTCTTAATTCTAAAAATAACTTTTATAAATACAAAAGATGTTTTTTAAAATTTGACGTCGAAGATAGCTATGAGTATTTAACATTGAATCAAACTGACAGTTATTAATTTGACATCTGAACCTAATCTAATTTTTAATTAAATGAATCGAGTTATAAAAAATGTTAATAAATTAACAATAGTATTAGACACGTACCCTAAAAAAATCTAGTGTTTGTATTTTTTTAATTTATGTAATTAATTAATTTAAAAAAAATTGAGCAAAAAGATATTTATGAGAATTCGGTTAATCTAATTCTCATTTCAAGAAATCAGTTTATCAAATTTTAAATTTATTACTTCTTAATTCTCAAAATAACTTTTATAAATACAAAAGTTGGTTTTTTAAAATTCGGCGTCGAAGATAGCCATGAATATTAAGCATTGAATCAAACTGACAGTTATTAATTTGACATCTAAACCTAATCTAATTTTTAATTAAATGAACCGAGTTATAAAAAATGTTAATAAACCAACAATAGTATTAGACACATACCCTAAAAATTCCTAGTGTTTGTATTTTTTTTAATTTAACTTTTATAAATACAAAGGGTGTTTACTTAAAATTTAGCGTCGAAGATAGCCATGAATATTTAACATTGAATTAAAATGACAGTTATTAATTTGACATCTTTTAATTTAATTAACCGAGTTATTAGAAGTGTTAATAAACCAACAATAGTTTTGGTCACGTCCAGAATGTTCAGCAGGAAGAGTTGGTTGATATACTGCTTACAGACGATAGGGATATACTTTTTTAAATTTTTGTGGCAAGTGGTGGTTGATAATTGAACTTGTTGTGAAAGTCGATGTAGAGATGCTCGTAGCGCCTCTTCCATTATTTGTCTTATAGTTTTGATAACTTTTTTAGAGGAATCACAATCACACGAGCCAATTTGGCGAAAGAGTTGAATACAATGGGTTACATTATGATGAAAAGTGTTAGATGTAGGAAATTTTTGGCGAAATTCTTGAAAACAAGCTTGAAGCCGTTACGAAAAGAAGATTTAATTTTCAAAAATAAACAAATTGAGTAATTATTTTGACATTTGGAGCAATTGTTTTAAAAATGAAGTCATAGGCATAGCCAACTCTGGCGCCAAATTTGAAAAAACAGCCGTTATTTCTTTCTCAACAGATTATTTCGAGATAATACCATTATCAACGATAAATTGCTCAAGTTTCCAGCCCTGGAACTTAATTAGCTGGAAATTCTTGTCATGTGTGGGGCGCTTTTAGTATATATCAAAGATCAGGTTTCGGCGGTATTGCGACAGAGCACAAGTTTAGTAAGTCGGAATTAGTTGGCTTAGCTCGGTCTAGCTCTTTGTGCTTAAAATATTTCAAATTTAGAACATAAATGTCAATAATTCCAAGAACAAACTTCATCTTCATCTTATCATATCACTTTTGTTTTTTCTCTGAAAAGAATAATTCCACCAACAAAACAATGTGCTGTAGAGTGCTTGCTGGACAAGATTAATTAATTATTTAATTAATTTTAATTAATTGTGCGAATTTGTGACAATTTCTAGACAAACATGCGTTTGCTTTTTGTATTTCTATTGACTCAAGTTATGTGTTTCAATGAACTTAACACTGCTGACCCGGTAAGTAATTTTTTTTTTGTTGACGCTTATTATTTAATTAATTAGTCTACTTTTTTTTCCAATTTTTATTGATTAAAAATGCTCATTTGTATTATAAATTATAATTAATTAACTATTTATTTATTATTTTGATAGATTTGTATCTTTGTTGTTCTTTGGTCGTCATCCTAGGACAATGTCACAAAATTAGGCAATCAATCATTTATTGCGCTTAAAAATTCAATGATTTTCTATGCTAATGATAAAATTATTGACAATTATTTTGGTACACTCCCAACATTTCTATTAATTTGAAACAATTGTCGTGTACATGGGTCACTGCACTACCAATAAATTAGGTATAATAATTTTAATGAAAATTTTCGATCGGAGTGTATATCGAACCAACCCTTTCGGTTTATTTTGTTGATAATCTGGGTCATCAGATCAATTACTTTTTAATATTGTTCAAATTTTAAATCAAATGTTACTGACCTGTGATATAGTTGTTTTCAATATTTAATTGCCAAAAAAATATTATAATAATATTGAAAAATCAAAAATTAAATGTTATTTTTATGTGGCTAAAGTGAATTAATTATTATGCAAGATTATAATTAAGAAAAATGTTTTAAATAGAATTATGTACATTAGACATAATAGGTATTTTAGACCAGCGCTGAATAAAACCTACGAAATTAATAAAATGTGAAAGAAAAAAAATAATAGTAATATAGAACCCATTGGAAAAGGAAGAAAATATAATAAAAATAACAGAAAAAATAATAAAACTGACTCAATTAAACAGTTTACAAAAAAAAAGTTGTATTTGGCGCCTGTACTATTTTGGCACTTTTTATAAAATATCAAAATATGCTATAAATATTCAAATTTTTATTAGTTTATTAAGGTTTTTTTGTGATAACTTGAATAACTTGTGAGTATACTACGATAGAATCTGACTCAATTAAACAACTTAAATGGCGCCTTTACTATTCTTGAGCTTACAACTTAAATGGCGCCTTTACTATTCTTGAGCTTCTTATGAAAGATTATAAAACGTTATAAATATTCAAGTTTTTATTGGTTTACTATTGTTTTTTTGAGATAACTTAAATAACTTGTGAGTCTACTACGATAGAATCTGACTCAATTAAACAATTTTCAAAAAAAAATTGCATTTGGCGCCTCTACTATTAATAAAATTTTTATGAAACACCATAAACTGCTATAAATATCCAACTATTTATTAGTGTACTAATGTTTTTTTTGTGATAACTTGAGTAACTTGTGAGTTTACTACAGTAGAAACTCACTCAATTAAACAATTTCTACCAAATTTTGCATTTAGCGCCCCCACTATTAATAAAATTTTCATAAAACACCATAAAATGCTATGATTATCCAATTTTTTATTAGCTTGCTGATGTTTTTGTGTTATAACTCAAGCAACTTGTGAGTTTACTACAGTAGAAACTCATTCAATTAAACAATTTACATCAAATTTTGCATTTTGCGTTTCCACTATTAATAAAATTTTCATAAAACACCATAAAATGCTATGATTATTCAATTTTTGATGAGTTTCCTGATGTTTTTTTGTGATAACTTAGGTAACTTGTGAGTTTACTACAGTAGAAACTCATTCAATTAAACAATTTACACAAAATTTTGCATTTTGCGCTTCTACTATTAATATTTTTTTTATGAAATACTATAAAATGCTATGAATATCCAATTTTTTTTTAGTTTTCTTATGTTTTTTTTGTAATAACTTAAGTAACTTGTGACTTTGCAACAGTAGAAACTCACTCAATTAAACAATTTACACCAAATTTTGCATTTTGCGCCTCTACTAATAATAAAAATCTCATGAAACACCCTAAAATGCTATGATTATTCAATTTTTTATTGATTTACTATTGTTTTCTTGTGATAACTTGAGTAACTTTTGAGTTTACTACAGTAAAAACTGGCTCAATTGAAAAATTTCCACCAAATTTTGCATTTGGCGCCTCCACTATTAATAAAATTTTTATGAAACACCATAGAATGCTATAATTATCTAATTTTTTTATTGTTTTTTTTATGTTTTTTTGTGATAACTTAAGTAACTTGTGAGTTTACTACAGTAGAAACTGGCTTAATTAAACAATTTACACCAAATTTTGCATTTTGCGCCTCTACTAATAATAAAATTTTCATGAAACACTCTAAAATGCTATGATTATCTATATTTTTTATGAGTTTCTTAATGTTTTTTTGTAATAATTTAAGTAACTTGTGAGTTTGCTACAGTAGAAACTCACTCAGTTAAACAATTAACACCAAATTTGGAATTTTCTGCCTCTACTAATAATAAAATTTTTATGAAATACCATAAAATGCTATGATTATCTAATTTTTTGTTAGTTTCCTCAAGTTTTTTTGTGATAACTCAAGTAACTTGTGAGTTTACAACAGTAGAAACTGACTCAATTAAAGAATTTACAAAAAAAAATTCCATTTGCCGCTTCCATCATTTTTAAACTTTTCAAGAAAGATCATAAAATGCTATGATTATCCAATTTTTTGTTAAATTTCTGATGTTTTTTTTGTGATAACTTAAGTAACTTGTGAGTCTACTACAATAGAAACTGACTCAATTAAGCAATTTACACCAAATTTTGCATTTAGCGCCTACACTATTAATTAAATTTTTATGAAACATTATAAATTGTTACGATTATCCATATTTTTATTAGTTTCTTGATGTTTGTTTGTTATAACTTTAGTAACTTGTGAGTTTACTGCAGCAGAAACTCACTCAATTAAACAATTTACACCAAATTTCGCATTTGTGCCTCCACTATTAATAAAATTTTTATGAAACACTATAAAATGCTATGATTATTCAATTTTTTATTAGTTTCTTAATGTTATTTTGAGATAACTTGAGTAACTTGTGAGTTTTCTACACTATAAACTTGCTCAATTAAACAATTACCACCTATTTTTGCATTTGGCTTCTCCACTATTAATTTTTTTTTATGAAATATTATAAAATGTTATAATTATTTAATTTTTCATTAGTTTATTAATTTTTTTTTGTGACTGAGTCTACTAATGTAATGCTTACAATTGAAGGCGTGCTTGGCTATACTCGACTTTGTTCATTTCGTCTCAAAATGGTTCAAGATAAAGGGTTTTTGTTGCATAATTTGTATATAATTAAAAAGAAATATATTTTTTACAATGTAATATTTGGAATTTCTATAAGATTATGTCATTTTTTATTATAATGATGAATTGAAAAAACTCTTCACGGCACTATGGACTCCGTAAACTTTATACCAAAAAAAACAATTTTTTCGTTTTTGTGTATAATTATCCAAAAAATGATAAAATAAATTTTAGAACCAAAAAGCAAAAATTGTTTTGTAAAAGATTATGTTTTGTTTTTTAAATTGTCTAACATATTTTTTTGTAAAATATATTCAATTCAATTATTATTCTATAAGTGCTAGAAGCAATACCTGCAACAAATAAAAATAAAAATAAATTTCAAGGCCTGTTTGTCTTAGTACAATATACGCCAAAAACGTCATAGAATTAGGCGAATTTTTTTTACCTTTATTTTGCTTAACAAATTTCAACCTTCATAAATCGAAAATAAAAGGTTATATTTAAATTACCTCTGTTGAGTTTGTTGTGTTTGTTGTCTAATAAATCAATCATTCAATGGTTGATTAATTAAGCAAATTGAAGGAAATTAGAAATAAGTTCATCGAGGTTCAAGGCATCATCTCTCCTAGTTCAAATCCAAAAATAGTTCAAATACGAATGCAAAACCGCGTGTAGAGCAATAAATGTAGTCAAATGTATGGTGAACATATGTTTTTTATGTAACGCTTTTAGATAAACAAAAACAAAAGACTTTTTTGCCAGTCTATGATGGTGACTGGTGTCTATTCGAATAGGTCAGCGACATTCAGCTTATCACCATAGATTGCTTTCCAACAGAAAATAAAACTTTTGTTTGTAAATAAAGCGAAGTCTTTGAAAAATTCCAAATATCACATTGTAAAAAATTTATTGCTTTTTAAGTATAAACAATTTATGCAACAAAAACCAAAAGTTTACATTTTTTTAAGCTTTAAGAGAGGAAAGTTAACTTTTGTTAGATTTGATTGGTTGTAAAATTGATGTAAACGTAATTAAAAATGTAACAGGCGATTTAGAATTTGATATATTTAAAGCACTACACACCAAAAGACTCAAATCATTGTTTTCAACATAAAATAAGTTTTTTTAGTAAATAGATTATTTATTTTTCTCTCAATGAAAAAAAAGCATTTATTAAGAAAGTTGATGAAATTATATTAAAAAGACAAACATTAGAAATAAATGTTAAAAGTGGCACAAATTTTTAGATAATTAAACTTAAGTTATCACAAAAAAAACATTAGTAAACTAATATAAAGTTGATTATTTATAACATTTTATGATCTTTCATAAAAGTTCAAAAAAGGTGGAGGCGCCAAATGCAAAATTTGATGTAAATTGTTTAATTGAATGAGTTTTTACTGTAGTAAACTCACAAGTTACTTGAGTTATCACAAAAAAAACACTAGTACACTAATAAATAGTTATATGTTTATAACATTTTGTGGTGTTTCATGAAAATTTTATTACTAGTAGAGGCGCAAAACGAAAAATTTGGTGCAAATTGTTTAATTGAGCCAGTTTCTACTGTAGTAAACTCACAAGTTACTTAAGTTATCACAAAAAAACTTTAGGAAACTAATAATAAATTGGATAATCATAGCATTTTATGGTATTTCATGAAAATTTTATTATAAGTAGATGCGCCAAATGCAAAATTTGGTGTAAATTGTTTAATTGAGCGAGTTTCTACTGTAGTAAACTCACAAGTTACTTGAGTTATCACAAAAAAAGATCAGGAAACTAATAAAAAATTGGATAATCACAGCATTTTATGATCTTTCATGAAAAGTTTAAAAATGATGAAAGCGCTAAATGGAATTTTTTTTTTTGAAATTGTTTAATTGAGTTAGTTTCTACTGTAGTAAACTCACAAGTTACCTAAGTTATCGCAAAAAAACATTAAGAAACTAATGAAAAAATTGAATAATCATAGCATTTTATGGTATTTCATGAAAATTTTATTAATAGTGGAGGCGTCAAATGCAAAATTTGGTGTAAATTGTTCAATTGAGTGAGTTTCTACTGTAGTAAACTCACAAGTTATTTGAGTTATCACAAAAAAAACATTAAGAAACTTATAAAAAATATAGATAATCATAGCATTTTAGAGTGTTTCATAAAAATTTTATTATTAGTAGAGGCGCAAAATGCAAAATTTGGTGTAAATTGTTTAATTGAGCCATTTTCTATTGTAGTAAACTCACAAGTTACTTCAGTTATTAAAAAAAATATTAATAAACTGTTAAAAAATATAGATAATCATAGCATTTTATGGTATTTTATGAAAAGTTTATTAATAGTGGAAGCGCAAAATGCAAAGTTTGGTGTAAATGGTTTAATTGAGCAAGTTTCTACTGTACTAAACTCACAAGTTATTTGAGTTATCACAAAAAAACTTCAGAAAACTATTAAAAAATTGGATAATAATAGCATTTTATAATTTTTCATGAAAAGTTTAAAAATGATGAAAGCGCCAAATGGAGTTTTTTTTTGTAAATTGTTTAATTGAGTCAGTTTCTACTGTAGTAGACTCACAAGTTACTTAAATTATCACAAAAAAACATTAGAAAGCTAATAAAAAAATTAGATAATCATAGCATTTTATGGTATTTTATGAAAATTTTATTAATAGTGGAAGTGCAAAATGCAAATTTTAGTGTTAATTGTTTAATTGAGTGAATTTCTGCTGCAGTAAACTCAAAAGTTACTTAAGTTATCACAAAAAAACATTCGAAAATTAATAAAAAAATGAATAATCATAGCATTTTATGGTGTTTCATGAAAATTTTATTATTAGTAGAGGCGCAAAATGCAAAATTTGGTGTAAATTGCTTAATTGAGTGAGTTTCTACCGTAGTAAACTCACAAGTTACTTAAGTTATAACAAAAAAACATCAGAAAACTAATAAAAAATTAGATAATCATAGCATTCTATGGTGTTTTATGAAAATTTTATTATTAGTGGATGTGCAAGATGCAAAATTTGATGTAAATTGTTTAATTGAGCGAGTTTTTACTGCAGTAAACTCACAAGTTACCTAAGTTATCACAGAAAAACATTAGTAAACTAATAATAAAATTGGAGATTTATAACATTTTATGATCTTTCATAAAAAGCTCAAAAATAATGGAGGCGCCAAATGCAATTTTTTTAGTAAATTGTATAATTGAGTCAGTTTCGGTTGTAGTAGGCTCACAAGTTACCTAAGATATCACAAAAAAGTATTAGGAAACTAATAAAAAGTTGGTTATTTATAACATTTCATAATCTTTCATAAAAAGCTCAAAAATGGTAAAACTGCCAAAGTTGAGTCAGTTTCTATTGTAGTAGACTCACAAGTTACTTCAGTTATCATAAAAAAACGTTAATTAACTAATAAAAAGTTGGATATTCATAACATTTTATGATATTTCAATGAAAAGTTTAAAAATGGTGAAGACGCCAATTGCAAAGTTTTTTTCTAAATTGTTACTTGAGTCAGTTTCATTATTTTTTCTGTTATTTTTATTATATTTTCTTCCTTTTCCAATGGGTCCTATTTTACTATTATTTGTTTTCTTTCTCTTTTTATTAATTTCACAGTTTTTATTCCGCACTGGTGTAAAATACAACGTTTTCAAACAATGGAAGTAATACTTTCATCTTTTCTTTTAATCAAAGCTGTTTAGTTTATTATTTTTGTAAACTACCAGATACAAACAAACATTTTTTGTCCGCGCTCGAATTCAAAGAAAAGCAGATGTTTTGCTCAAAATTAAAACTCATTATTTACTGTCTTATTAAATAGATTTATACTCACATAATTATTTCTAAGCTTAAAATAAAAGATCAAACATAACACCTAAAACATTTGTAATAATTATTTAAAAATAGAGAATTATTTATTTGTAATCAAAACTCTAAAAGCACAACTCCTCACATTACTTATAAAGTTCTTTGAAATTTAAAACTGAAAAAATGTGCCTGTTATGCATAAACTTCCTCCATTTGATTATGTTTGTTTATTTCCCGCCCAATTTATGAACAACAATAAACAATAATTCTCTTTTCATTCCTAATTTTTATTTTATTGCCTCTCCTCTTCTTTGGCATGTTTTAAAAATACATGGAGGTATTGAGGTGGCTGCGCAAGTGTGAGTTTATATTTAAATGCAAAGAATATCTGAAATCTAAATCTAAAAACATAACGAGGAAATTTACATTTATTCCGAAATTCTCATGAGGTCTTTTCTGCCACGAGTGACGGTTTAGCAAAAAAGAAATGAACTAAAACCAGCCTCTAATTACACAAATCCAACTGCTACAAATGTATTTAGTAAAATGATGAATTCGTCGGTTTCTGGGGATAGATTCTCGACTCATCGGAAATATAGAAAAAACGATCAACAAGGCAACACCAGTGAATAGAATTTCTTCAAAAAGTTTTTTTGCAAGGAAAGAAGATACACTTCAAATGAATTTACCTCTATTGAAGAAATTGCGACAGTTTTGACAGATTGAGCTTACAATATGAAGAAACTCTGATTATTAAGGACTTGTGGAAGCTGTAGCAAAACAGCTGGTTAGCAGACATTTTGAGAATTATTATTACATTTAATCCATTAATTACTGACGTAAGATTTATTCGTGTACAAGCGTGAGATGCCAAAAAAACCCGCTTAAAGCTAATCTAGAAAAAAAAAGTGTAGCTCTTCTTCTCTAACAAATGAAGATTATCAAAAAATAAAGTTCCTTTATAGCAAAGATTCTCCTTCAAATTTTCAAAAAAAAGTTTTATTGTACAGCTGTCTATGCTTTCTTCCTTGTTCCTTTTCCAAAAATTCAGTATCCGTCCTCTTTGGATTCTTCAAATTTCTTGGTTGAAGAGGAAATTCTAAGAAAAAATGGGAGGAAATAAGGTGGATGAAAGGGGTATGGGAGAGGAGAAAAAGGAAAAATGAAGACAGAAGAAGAAAACACAAATAAAAAACAAGAAAGAGAGTATAAAAAAAAAGATAGTGAACTTTCAATAAATGCATATTATATAGAAAAAATAATAAATTTACAGAAATAAAAAGTGTAGCTTTTCTTCTCTGACAAATGAAGATTATCAAAAAATAAAGTTCTTTTATAGCAAAAATCTTCAAATCTTCAAAAAAAGTTTTATTATTGTATAGCTACTCTATGCTTTCTTCTTTGTTTCTTTTCCAAAAATTCAGTATTCATCTTCTTTGGATTCTTCAGATTTCTTGGTTAAAGAGGAAATACTGAGAAAAAATGAAAAGAAATAAGGTGGATGGGAGAGGAGAAAAAGGAAAATGAAGATAGAAGAAGAAAACACAAAAAAAGAACAAGAAAGAGAGTATAGAAAAAGAAGATAGTGAACTGTAAATAAATGTAAATCTAGTGAAAATAGTAAATCTACAGAAAAAAAGTGTAGCTCTTCTTCTCTAACAAATGAAGATTATCAAAAAATAAAGTTCCTTTATAGCAAAGATTCTCCTTCAAATTTTCAAAAAAAAGTTTTATTGTACAGCTGCCTATGCTTTCTTCCTTGTTCCTTTTCCAAAAATTCAGTATTCATCTTCTTTAGATTCTTCAGATTTCTTGGTTGAAGAGGAAATACTGAGAGAAAATGGGAGGAAATAAGGTGGATGAAAGGGGTATGGGAGAGAAGAAAAAGGAAAAATGAAGACAGAAGAAGAAAACACAAATAAAGAACAAGAAAGAGAGTATAAAAAAATGATAGTGAACTGTAAATAAATGTATATCTAGAGAAAATAATAAATCTACAGAAAAAAAAGTGTAGCTCTTCTTCTCTAACAAATGAAGATTATTAAAAAATAAAGTTCCTTTATAGCAAAGATCTTCAAATCTTCAAAAAAAGTTTTATTGTATAGCTGCCTATGCTTTCTTCTTTGTTCCTTTTCTAAAAATTTAGTATTCATCCTCTTTGGATTCTTCAGATTTGTTGGTTGAAGAAAAAATACTAAAAAAAAATGGAAGGAAATAGAGTGAATGAAAGAGATATGGAAGAAGAAAAAAAAAGAAAAATGAAGACAGAAGAAGAAAACACAAATAAAGAACAAGAAAGAGAGTATAAAAAAAAGGATAGTGAACTATAAATAAATGTATATCTAGAGAAAATAATAAATCTACAGAAGAAAAAAGTGTAGTTTTTCTACTCTAAAAAATGAAGATTATCAAAAAATAAAGTTTCTTTATAGCAAAGATTCTCCTTCAAATCTTCAAAAAAAAGATTTATTATATAGCTGCCTATGCTTTCTTCCTTGTTCCTTTTCCGAAAATTCAGTATCCGTCCTCTTTGGATTCTTCAAATTTGTTGGTTGAAGAAAAAATACTGAGAGAAAATAGAAGGAAATAAGGTGTATGGGAGAGGAGAAAAAGGAAAAATGAAGACAGAAGATGAAAGCACAAATAAAGAACAAGAAAGAGAGTATAGAAAAAAAAATGTATTTATTTTAAGCCTGATTTTAATCCATAAAAAAAGTAATTACATATCTACAATAATTGTACATATGGTTATGTTTTTTGTAGATATTAATACGTTCTATAATATTGTAGAACATTTTTTTGATCTATCATCAATACTTTCCGCAGCGCATGCGTTGAAAGACATTTTATAGCTAATTTTTGTACGTCAGATTTAGATTTATTAGAGATTTCTAAAGATCTATTAGATAATAGAGCTCAAGCGGCTAGGCTGCTAACCTATTTGCCGTAGTAGGCTGAATAGAAAAGACAATGTTACTGTAACATGAGCTACTGGCTGTGCGGTTCTGAGCTTAAGCGGCTAGGCTGCTAAGATTATAGTAGACAAAGTAGTCAAAACAATGTAACTGTAATATACTGTGCAAATAACAAAGTTTCTGAGTTCAAGCGGCTAGGTTGCTAAGCTAGAGAAGTTGTTGATATAACACAAATAGTAGAAAATTGATTCACATAATAAAGCTAAAGCGGCTAGACCGCTAAACTCAGTAGGCAAAATAGAAAAGACAATATTAATCTAAAATGAACAACTGGCTGTGCGGTTCTGAGCTCAAGCGGCTAGGCTGCCAAGCTTGAAAGTTTGTTGATAAAAATAGCATACATTTACTTAAGTGACATATAATAGAGCTCAAGCGGCTAGGTTGCTAAACTCAAGAAGTTCTTACTGAAAACAGTATGCAGTCGAATACCGGTTTACGTAAATTGCAAAATAGAGCTCAAGCGGCTAGGCTGCTAAGCTTAAAAAGTTGTAGATAAAAACAGCATCCAGTACGAGATTGAGTCATCCTCTTTGGATTCTTCAGATTTGTTGATTGAAGAGGAAATACTGAGAAAAAATGAAAGGAAATAAGGTGAATGGGAGAGGAGAAAAAGGAAAAATGAAGACAGAAAATGAAAACACAAATAAAGAACAAGAAACAGAGTATAGAAAAAACAATAGTGAACTGTAAATAAATGTATATATTTTAAGCCTGATTTTAATCCATGAAAAAAGTAATTACATATTATCTACAATAGTTGTACATATGGTCACGTTTTTTGTAGATATTGATATGTTCTATAATATTGTAGAACTTTATTTTGTACTATTATCAATACTTTCCTCAGCGCATGCGTTGAAAGACATTTTATAGCTAATTTTTGTACGTCAGATTTAGATTTAATAGAGATTTCTAAAGATCTATTAGATAATAGAGTTCAAGCGGCTAGGCTGCTAACCTATTTGCCGTAGTAGGCTAAATAGAAAAGACAATGTTACTGTAAAATGAGCAGCTACTGGCTGTGCGGTTCTGAGCTTAAGCGGCTAGGCTGCTAAGATTATAGTAAGAAAAATAATCAAAACAATGTAACTGTAATATACTGTGCAAATAAAGTTTTTGAGTTCAAGCGACTAGGTCGCTATTAAGCTTGAGAAGTATCACAGTAGAAAATTGATTTACATAATAGAGCTTAAGCGGCTAGGCTGCTAAACTCAGTAGGCAAAATAGAAAAGACAATATTAATCTAAAATGAACAACTGGCTGTGCGGTTCTGAGCTCAAGCGGCTAGGTTGCCAAGCTTGAAAGGTTGTTGATAAAAATAGCATACATTAAAATATTGATTTATTTAAGCGACATATAATAGAGCTCAAGCGGCTAGGTTGCTAAACTCAAGATGTTCTTAATGAACACAGTATGCAGTCGATTACCGGTTTACATAAATTACAAAATAGAGCTCAAACGGCTAGGCTGCTGCTAAGCTTAAAAAGTTGTAGATAAAAACAGCATTCAGTACAAGATTGATTCATCCTCTTTGGATTCTTCAGATTTGTTAGTTGAAGAGGAAATACTGAGAAAAAATGAAAGGAAATAAGGTGAATGGGAGAGTAGAAAAAAGAAAAATGAAGACAGAAGAAGAAAACACAAATAAAGAACAGGAAAGATGTATATATTTTAAGCCTGATTTTAATCCATGAAAGTAATTACATATCTACAATAGTTGTACATATGGTCACGTTTTTTGTAGATATGTTCTATAATATTGTAGAACATTTTTTTGTTCTATCATCACTACTTTACTTTCCGCAGTGCAAAATACTGACGCAGCACTAATTTTTGTGCGTCAGGGTTGGATTTAATAGGGATTTCTAAAAATGTCTATTTTTTTCAAGTAATAAGCGTAGCCTATGTTACTCAGTGATAATGTAGCTTTCTAACGGTGAAAGAATTTTCGAAATCGGTCCAGTATTTTTGAAGTTTATCCGCTACAAACAAATTTTTTTCTTTACAAAATTAACATAGATTAGTAGTAAATTTTACAATAAATCATAAAAATAGTTGTACCTACTCAAAGTGATACAGTAAATGATTAAATTTCCGATATTTGGGTCATGGATTCGAGTTATTGATCAAATTACATTAGAAAGATCTAAATAGCTCCTATTACATGCTCCATTCATGGAATAAAAACTGAAATTAAAACCCACGGTAATTGTACAGCATTATACAAACGCGAGTTCCCATAACCAAATTTAGAAGGCTTTTATATGCTAATCCGGTTTATTACTTGCCATCAATCATCAACCAATTATTGTGTAGATTGACAAAAATACTTATAATTCGCTTTAATCCATTGTAGGCACCAAAAACGGAAATAAAGCCTGAAAGAGGATTTAAAAACAGCACCAATTTGTACTCGGATTGGACATCATGGAGCCGCTGCATGGATTGTTACCAAAGAAGGATTAAGAAATGTTCCTCGCCGCTTTGTGAGGATTCGAGGATATCCGAAGAACGATTATGTAACAAGAAACGTTGCAAAAGAAAAGTGAGGTTTAAGAAGGAGTTTCATATACTTCACATCAATAAAGTGAGTTGACTGTTGCCAAAAAGTAAATAATTTTTTATAGTCACTTTAGGATAGCGCACATTTAACGCGACAAGCTCCGTCAAAAATTTGGAGCAAATGGTCAGTTTGGTCGCCGTGTACCAAACACTGCCGGACACAAAGGATTAGAATATGCAGGAAACCAGGGCGTTGCAAGAAAAAACATCAAGAGCAAACTGCCTATTGTTATCAAGAGAAGTCAATGTGCGAAAATTATGTACTTAATCTACTAGATAACCAAAATGACACAACTGGTAAGTTATAAATAGATCACAACCCTGTACCATGTAATCACTACCATGTAATTGTTTATTCTTTGTTAACTCATAGTACTTTGTAACTAAGTTACCGTTGAAAATGATCGCTCAGCAGTCTATGGTTAAGACTTGGTAGACCAGTTGGCCAAACGAAAGTACGTAGGAGACTGAACAAGAACGTTTTTCTACAAGGAGAATTGCTTTTGTCTGGCTCATGGGTGTGTGTGTGAATATATAACATATAAAAAAAGATCACAGAGTATTATCTGCCATGGTTAAGACAAATTTTCATTAATTTTTTTGACTTTGGTATCATTGGGATTTCTGGTTTAGGAAACGATCGCTCTCTGTGGCATCGCTTTAAAAGTTCTGAGCTCAAGCGGCTAGGCTGCGAAGCTTTAGAGGTTGTTAATCGTAACACTAGACGGAAAAATACTTAGTTACTTGAGCTAACCTCAAGCGGCTAGGCTGCTAAGCTTAAAAAGTTGTAGATAAAAACAGCATTCAGTACAAGATTGATTTACTTAAGTTACATAATTGGGCTCAAGCGGCTAGGCTGCTTTAGAGGTTGTTGATCGTAGCACTAGACTGAAAAATACTAAGATACTTAAGCTAACCTCAAGCGGCTATGCTGCTAAGCTTAAAAAGTTGTAGATAAAAACAGCATTCAGTACGAGATTGATTTACTTAAGTTACATAATTAAGCTCAAGCAGCTAGGCTGCTTTGGAGGTTGTTGATCGTAACACTAGACTGGAAAATACTGAGTTACTTAAGCTACCCTCAAGCGGCTAGGCTGCTAAGCTTGTATCAGGAAAAATACGCAAAACAATATTATTTAAAGATGGGCTATTACTGTGTAAATAAACAAAATTTTTGAGCTCATGCGGCTAGGCTGTTAAGCTTTGTGACGTTCTTAATAAAAACAGTATAGAATAGGATTTTAATTTACTTAAGTTACATAATAGAGCTTAAGCGGCTAGGCTGTTAAGCTCATACTAGGGAAAATATGCAAACAATGTTACACTTAAAGTGATAAATTAACAAGATTTCTGAGATTAAGCGGCTAGGTTGCTAAGTTCAATACAGCATGCTGTTAAAAAAACATTATGCAGTCGGATACTGCTTTACGTTAGTTACAAAAGATAGATTTCTAACCTAGAGAAGCAGTTGATAAACACAACATGCAATAGGAGATTGTCAAATTACATAACAGAGCTCAAGCGGCTAGGCTGCTTTAGAGGTTGTTGATCGTAACACTAGACTGAAAAATACTGAGTTACTTGAGCTACCCTCAAGCGGCTAAGCTGCTAAGCTCGTATCAGGGAAGATACGCAAATCAATATCATTTAAAAATGGGCTATTACTGTGTAAATTGACAAAATTTTTGAGCTCATGCGGCTAGGCTGTCAAGCTTGGGACGTTCTTAATAAAAACAGTATAGAATAGGATTTTAATTTACTTAAGTTACATAATAGAGCTTAAGCGGCTAGGCTGTTAAGCTTATACTAGGGAAAATATGCAAACAATATTACACTTAAAGTGATAAATTAACAAGAGTTCTAAGCTTAAGCGGCTAGGTTGCTAAATTCAATGCTGCATGCTGTTAAAAAAAACATTATGCAGTCGGATACTGATTTACGTAAGTTTTAAAAGTTAGATTGCTAAGCTAGAGAGGTTGTTGATAAAAACACCATGCAGTAGAAGATTGTTAAATTACATAATAGAACTCAAGCGGTTAGGCTGCTTTAGAGGTTGTTGTTCGTAACACTAGACTGAAAAATACTGAGTTACTTCAGCTACCTTCAAGCGGCTAGGCTGCTAAGCTTGTATCAGGAAAAATACGCAAAACAATATTATTTAAAAATGGGCTATTACTGTGTAAATTGACAAAAATTTTGAGCTTATGCGGCTAGGCTGTTAAGCTTGAGAGGTTCTTAATAAAAACAGTATAGAATAGGATTTTAATTTACTTAAGTTACACAATAGAGCTTAAGCGGCTAGGCTGTTAAGCTCATACTAGGGAAAATATGCAAACAATGTTACACTTAAAGTGATAAATTAACAAGATTTCTGAGATTAAGCGGCTAGGTTGCTAAATTCAATGCTGCATGCTGTTAAAAAAAACATTATGCAATCGGATACTGATTTACGTAAGTTTTAAAAGTTAGATTGCTAAGCTAGAGAGGTTGTTGATAAAAACACTATGCAGTAGAAGATTGTTAAATTACATAATAGAACTCAAGCGGTTAGGCTGCTTTAGAGGTTGTTGATCGTAACACTAGACTGAAAAATACTGAGTTACTTAAGCTACCTTCAAGCGGCTAGGCTGCTAAGCTTGTATCAGGAAAAATACGCAAAACAATATTATTTAAAAATGGGCTATTACTGTGTAAATTAACAAAAATTTTGAGCTTATGCGGCTAGGCTGTTAAGCTTGAGAGGTTCTTAATAAAAACAGTATAGAATAGGATGTTAATTTACTTAAGTTACATAATAGAGCTCAAGCTAGGCTAGGCTATTAGGCTCATACTAGGGAAAATATGCAAAACAATATTACTCTTAAAGTGATAAATTAACAATATTTCTGAGCTTAAGCGGCTAGGTTGCTAAGCTCAATACTGCATGCTGTTAATAAAAACAGTATGCAGTCGGATACTGATTTACGTTAGTTACAAAAGTTAGATTGCTAAGCTAGAGAGGTTGTTGATAAAAACACCATGCAGTAGGAGATTGTTAAATTACATAATAGAGCTCCAGCGGTTAGGCTGCTTTAGAGGTTGTTGATCGTAACACTAGACTGACAAATACTGATTTACTTAAGCTACCCTCAAGCGGCTAGGCTGCTAAGCTTGTATCAGGAAAAATACGCAAAACAATATTATTTAAAGATGGGCTATTACTGTGTAAATTAACAAAAATTTTGAGCTCATGCGGCTAGGCTGTTTGAGAGGTTTTTAATAAAAACAGAATAGGATGTTAATTTACCTAAGTTACATAATAGGGCTCAAGCGGCTAGGTTGTTAAGCTCATACTAGGGAAAATATGCAAAACAATATTACTCTTAAAGTGATAAATTAACAAGATTTCTGAGCTTAAGCGGCTAGGTTGCTAAGCTCATGGTGTTAATGAAAACAGTACGCAGTCGGATACCGATTTACGTAAATTACAAAATAGAGTTCAAGCGGCTGGTTGCTAAGCTCGTATCAGGGAAATTACGCAAAACAATATTATGCTGCAAGACGTCGCTAAAGAAGGTTTCTATGATGGAAAGTCTTTTCTTGGCTCAGCGATCTTGTTTTATAGGGCTTCTTCTCTCCATGAAAGCTTCCGTTCTCATGACGGCTCGTTTTTTTTTAATTACAGGAGAGGTGCGGCTTTTTATTAAATTCGTTTGGCGGTAAAGTCCAAATGTAAATGTATTTTTTTTTATATTTAAGAAAGAAACCGATACTACTACAGCAAGCCCCAACATCATCGCCAACTATCACGTCACTATAATCTCTTTAAAAAATGTGGTCAACCTTCCCGCAGAAGTCGTATGCTAAAAATTATCGGTGGCGTTGAATCAACAAAACACAAATGGCCTTGGCACGTAGCCATCCTAAACAAATACTACGTAAGTTTGTTTAAAATTTTAGTTGTAAAGTAATAACTTAAAACAATCAAAGCAAATTCATTCAAACTACGTCTGTAAACTTGAACATGTTTCGTTCCTATTGGAACTCGCAACAGATTTGAATGAATTTGCTGTGACAAATTGGGGCTTCTATTTATCCAAGTGCCTGTATAATTCCAGGAAGTATTTTGTGGAGGTACTTTAATAGCACCACGATGGGTCCTTACCGCTAGTCATTGTATACGTCCATATTTACGTGTAAGACTGAACGAACATGATTTACGAGCTCGAGATGGACGCGAGCTGGAAATGACTGTATATAAGATTTTTCAACATCCTAGATTTAATCATAGAACAGTGGATAACGATATAGCGCTCTTGCAATTGCCAAAGAAAGTCAATTTACCTATAGCGTGTCTACCTAATCGCAGCCCTAAACCTGCAGAGCTCTGCCATGTGATGGGCTGGGGGAAAATCAGCTCCAGCGATACATATGGAACTACAACATTGCACGAAGCCAAGGTATACACAACCAACTGATTTAAAGCCATTACTTACTCGCCAGTCAATTTTATTGCTCATAATAAGAGAGGCAAAGCCGCAATGTTAAAAAAGATTTACAACCCAAAGTGTCCCGAGTACCACGTTGAACAGAAACCTGTAGTTTCGGGTGTCAAACTGTCTGATGGATTAGTGCAATAATAAATGCAATTAATGTATACATTTTTTTTTCAGTTACCTATAGTACCTGCTAATGTCTGCAAAAAATCCTACAAACACTTTTTCATTACTGAAAACATGCTGTGTGCTGGCTGGCAATCGGGAAAGTCCGACACTTGCGCGGGAGACAGTGGTGGAGGTCTTTTTTGTCCAGTTAAAAGAAAAAACAAGTCGCTGTACAACATTCAGGGTATCACAAGTTTCGGGGACGGATGTGGCCTCCGGAATAAATATGGCATTTACACTACTGTGTTCAATTATCTTAAATGGATCTACTACATTATGGACCATTACTCTTAAGCTTGAGGAATTCAATGATAAAAATACATTAGATCATTACAGTATTTAATGATTTTGTAGATAGTAACAATTTGATTCAAGTAGATAATAAATAAAAGTTGGGAAAGTAAGCTAAGGAGCTATTTCATTCCAAATGCAGATGGACATTCAAAAAATTATGGTTGTAAGCTACTGTCCATCCAAGCAAACATGAGCACCAAAGAGGCGTGATCTGACAGCGCTTTAGCTTTCATCTCACCTCTTTTTTGAGCTTCTGATTGGTTAATCTACTAATTTAGTTCGCTTATTTTCCGTCGCTCATGTTTGCTTGGGAGCGCTGTATATGCTAACAGGACATAGGATAACACAAGAATGAATCAATGTGTGCTGAATTTCAAAATCTCTTTTATTTACGAAATATACAACTATTACTCAACATAAAATTAAATTATCGGCACTTCACAACACTCGCACAATCAACGCATTTGTAATCGTTAAAAGTTCTCAGCTCCTGACACTTGATTTTCTTCAGGAATGCAATCAAGCAAATAGTTTACATCCAATATTGCTCCGGAGTCGCTGCACACTCCCGAATTGTTCAAACAATCAAATTTTTCTATCACACTTAATTGTTATGTTAGACCGTTTTTTTATAAATCCAATTCTTCAAGCAATGAACCATCTGATTCAGTTGTTATACTTGACCAACTCTCAGAATCACTTTCAAAATTGTTATCCTCTTCATCGTTGTTTTCATTATTCTCATTGCTATTATCATTTCTGCTTTCATTGTTAAGATCTATCCCTACTTGATTTAGAAAAATGGTATCACCTATAAAACAGAAACAAAGAACGATATATATAGCAGAAGCATCAGACAGGTAAAAGAAAGGATAAAAATAATAATAAGAGAAAGATAAAAAAAAACGAAATCAATGTATTTACCATCATTATCCGAGCCTTCATCATCACTGCCGTCAAGATCATCATCGTCATCATCGTCGTCATCATCATCATCCTCATCTCGCTCATCTTCATCATCACGCTTTCTGCCGACGTCATAAATTCTCACAACAGATTCTTGAATCGATTGATACATTCCCTGATTTTCAACTATCACAATTTGAGTATCAAATCGATTGACAGCAAGATCATAAATATTTTTTTTAACATCAATTGTAGCAATGCTTGAATAATCGATTGAATCAACAGTTTTAAAACTAGAATCGAATGTAGAATCTCCATCATCCATTTCTTGTTCAATTGAAATTGCATAGATTGCACTGTTTACTGGAGAAAAAACGGCATTCCGCTGATTTAGTACAGGAACAGTTTTTAGAAGTTGAAAAGTACGAACGTCCCATATTTCAGTATTTGATACAATCTGTAAAAAATACAGTCATTTCATTTTTAAGCTATTACTGTTTATACAGCGCGTTCATAAATTATTTAGATCAAGGTAATTTTTTGATTAGTTCATACGCAGAAACGCACTGTCTAGCTAAATTACACAGCAAGAGTTGATCTAAATAATTTATGTGGTAATCGCAGCCCTCAACATACCTCTAAGCCATTAGGATGAAACACACCACTCTGAGTTTGATTTAGCTTATCTAATTTATGAATTTGTTTCCCTGAAGCGACATCAAACAGCACTCCATCGGAAAGAACTAAATCATCAAATGGACTAAATGTTGCCTTATTTCGTGTGTATTGATTACTGATTGTTGGTGTTAACCTCATTGTTGATTGGCCAGTATTAATGTCATAAATCTAAAAAAAAAAAAATTTCAAAAATCACAATAAATCTGCAGACTATAAACTCACTGTTGCTGTTTCTAATTTTGTAGCGAGAATTTTATCTTGTGACACTTTACTGAATTCCACATGTTCTTCGTCATCCAAAGCAAACCTAAACAATAATATACAATACACTAAAACAACAATTGAGAATGGATTCGCAGTTTAGACTTCATAGCATGTACTTGAGTCAGAGACCTCTACCATAAGTTTTAAGAAACAACCACCATTTTGGGCAGCACTCCTAATCACCAAAGACTAAATCATAACGTCCAAATAAATTGCTATTTCCCAATACTAAATGCATTAATTCGAGTTTTTATGACACACATGTTCTTGTTATTGTAAAATTTAGCCTATAATTAACAAATATTCCATACACTGGCATCATATTTATTATTTTAAAATAAATTCAATATGTAAACAGTTTTTTTATTTATGAACCGATTGACATGAAACGAACGCTAAGTGAAGCTATAGACAGCGATCTCTTACATTTTTATAATATCTTTTGATATGTTATCACAAAACCATCAAATATGAGTATATGATTAAAAGCACTTACTTCAATACAAGATTCTTGATCGACCATAGAGCCGATAGAGGTCTGCCCCACGTAGAACTGGTTAAAAGAAACTCGCCGGTTCTATTCGGCTCTAAATTTACAATATAATTATCGTGTGTTTGAAACATAAATTCTTCATTTCCCGTATGCAAATTGAATATTCGAATATCACCACTATAATCACCCACAACGATGCTTTGATCATTTGGCAAAAATTTGGCACATGTGAAATAGTCTCCATCAGATGATGATCTAATTGTTTGAATTGGACAGAAACGGGAATGGATAAACTTTCTATTCATTGATTTGCATTGATATCCTATTGCACGGCGTGCACATCTAACTACAAAATTATTGGCAGATGTGATTTTTGGCTTTGGATCTGGACATTTGTGAGGACTGAAACAAATTCAAAAACAATAGTTATTTATGTGTCAAGCTGAGGTTAAAGTATGAAGTAAACGCACCCACATTATACTTACACAAATAAGTTAAATTTAGGACAATTAGCCATTGGATTTTTGCATAAAGCATGTTGATTCGTTAAATATTCAGTAATTATCGAATCTAAAGATACCCTCGGCTGTTCCGCTGGAGTCGCAGGCTCTTCCAGCAAATTTTGCGTTGGAATTCGTACAACCAAATCACTATTTGTCTGTTTTTGCAAACGAGAATTCGGCACCGGGACGGGCGACGTAGGAATTGAATTTTTTCTACAAAAAAACACAAAACATCTTTTATATAACATTACATTATACATTTGAAAATAAAAACACTCTGTGTTACATCCTGTTTAAATAAATATTCACCTATACCATCAAAATCCTTACTTTATCAATTTAATAGTTGGGGGGCTTGATACAGTAGATGGCGTTCCATTTGTAATTGCTTCCTCTCTTTGGACAATAGTAGAAGATCGATGCTGCGACGAAAAGGTTAGTTTAAGCTAAAATATGAATTTGAAAAATAAAACCCACCCCAAATGTAAAAAATAATGTACTTACTCGTGCGGGCGTTAACGTATTTGTATACCGAAACTTTGTTGGATGCGACGCTATAGGAGTAACTGCATGTCCTAGATTCGCCTCTTTCACCAAATGTGCGGCAGTGTCTGTGAATCCTTTATTAATCAAATGTTGATGAATTAATTGCAATAACTGGCGATCGTTGAATTGAATTCTTGTTTGCGCAACAACATTTGCCTGTAAAGTCAGATATTTATTTGAGATAAGCCTAAACTATATTATAGATTTAAATACCCGATGAATATCAGCCAAAGATACTTCCAAGTCGCTTCCTTTATATTTTGTTTTGCCAGAAAGACGTTCTAGAAGTTCCAGCGCAAATTTTTGAAAAGTAACATGCTCTTGACGCTTTTCTTGAAGAATCGGATCCCTCATTAAGTCTATAAACAAGAAATTTAGTCAGAAGTGTGCTAAGTCTCGCTAAATCAAAATATTTCATAGTCATTTTCTGACAATTATTAAAGTATTGACGTTATGACAAAATGTAGAATAAATTGTAAACAAGAGATAAAAAATTTACAATTTTACAAAAAGTTACAATTCAAAATTACTCACTTTGTAATTGACCGCTTGTAAACAGTGGTAATTTTGAAACAATCTGCTTAACCGTTTCTGATCTAGCCAATCCTGCTAATGCTTTACAGGCTAAAGTACGAATGCAATCTGCATCAGTAATTGGTGTTTTAATATTCATCAATTGTAGCAAAACCATAATTCCACTATTAGATCGAACACAATCCCACACTTTTTGAATTAAATCTTCGCTACTTTTAAATTTCATTTTTTTACTTGGCGAGTTAAGAGTTGTAGAATATCGGGCTAAATTGCCACCAATCTAAAAACAGTAATCTAAATTTTAGCTCATATTCTATCATTTTACTAATCAAATTACTTACCCGACAGATAGGGGCGCAGACGCAGTTAACTATAACTCTAAGAGCCGCTTTTTGTACATCAGCATCTGCAACAATTTCACCCTCGGCCGCCCCCAATATGATATTGATACCTAAATCAAATACATAAAAGTTTACAACAATAAAACTATGAGAAACACTTACCAACTGTAGCGCTTTCGTCTGGTAAGTCAACCCTTTCACAAAATAATAATTGCACACGAGGCATAACACAAGCAACTGCTAAAACATCAAGAGCAGATCTGACTGTTTCTGCTCTGCCACTATAATTCCATTCATAAGCAAAAGCAATAATTTTTAACAATAATGTTATTGCCCCTAATTTTAAAAGTTGATCAACTGGTATCCAATGACCTTTAAATGGCATATTTTGAAGAAGCGTCTCTACTTGCTGTTGAATTTCTTCAGGTAGCGACTTAATTGCTTTATAGCTTGGCTGTGCTTGAAATAAAGACGGCGATGGTCTGTCGCTCGGTCGCATTTGAGAACGCCGAATTGGATCTACTTTTGCGGCTAAATGAGATTCCAAATACCGTCTATATGCAACACATACATGGCGAACTATTTGTCTTGCAGCACATTCCTGATCTTCGTTAAACTGCGTAGTATCAGCATCAGGAAGAAGAATATATAAAGTTGAAATAACATTATGCAATTTTCTTAGACCATCCTGAGCATCAAATTCTTCCAAAATTATTTTAAATTGAAAAGTTAAACTAAAAAACATAATTGCGTGGCATCGTCCCGAATCATGGGAACATTCAAGAAGCCATAAAGCATATTTTACTAGATTGTTAATAATATACTTTGGAAGTAAACACACTCTTTCCATAGCTTCTTCACAGTAACCTAAATAGTACAGACAAATAGACACGCCAGTAGCTGCTATAGACGGTCTAGGAACTTCCAACATCGCCTCAAGTCCTGCCATCTGAATAAACTCAATTGAAAATTTTTTATGACATAACAAAGCAGCTAAATATTTGAGAGCTTCAAAAGCGAGCCTTGCTTCTTTTGTGATCCGAACATTTACGTATCGTAAAATCAAACTTAAGGCATCATTCTCAAAGACATGACTTAAAAATTCTTGATATTCACCCATTGGAGATAAATATTTTAATATAAGTATCTGTCGTGTAGCAAGAGTCGGTGGAAATATTTGTACAGTACCAATCATAAAACTTTCAAGTTCTGCCCAAGATGAATTGCTTGTTTCGCCGCAGAGAAGCATCTTAGACAGGCTCATTACTACGTTCGATGATGGCTCATGATCTAATTTAATTTTTTTACGCTTTGAACCATTTTCTGAATCGGATAAATCGGTGGATAAATTCATTACGTCCGTTGATTTTGCGCTCACTATTCCATTCTCGCGCGCTGTAAACAATTAAAGAATATTATCACTATATTCTCACTTTTAAAAAATTAATAAGTAAGATATATCATCCAGAGTCCTTAAATAGCATCGCATCTATTTTTCAACAACCTTTTTGATGCAAGGCAGTTTCTAATAGATGTCGCTTATTTTACCATATTACGAAAGTGACAGACACTTGAATAAATATAAGCCCAAATCGGTCACTGCAAATTTATTCAAAACTGAATCTGATGAGACTTGCTGAAGAGTTCATATCTAAGTCAACGAATCTAGTTAAAAATTTAAATAAATTTACCTCTTTCTCTCTTCAAATTATATTATTAAGATTTTATTTTTCATTATTCTACTAGTACAATAAAGTAATTTCATTATTCCACTAGTGAATAAACTAGTACTTTATACGCTATATTGAACACATTTTTTCTGTAAAATGTATATTTTTACTTACGTCTTTTTGAAGGCAATGTTGCTGGTGTTCTTATGATACCTTCTCCTCTATTATAAGGTGGTGATCGCATCGAAGATAAATGAGCAAAAGGACGAACATTATTGCATGAACCTCCAATTTCGGAAGATTGCAATCTTCGCAATCTTTGAAGTAATAAAGGCACTAATTGTCCATTTTGTTCTCGAAAACGAGTTGCTATGTCTGGAATTTCCATAGCAGCGGCAAGTAGACCAGTTGCATAACTTTGCAGTGGTTCGATTGAATTTGTAGTCCATTTAACTAAACGATGTATTAGATTATCCATATCAGGCTAAAACATTAATTTATTGTTGATTAGGTCAAAAATAACAATAGTAGTAGGCATTTGTCAAAGCTTGTCTATAATATCGTACGTTTCTCCGTATAAACTAATCAAAAATTGAAATTCCTTGGCAAGAGTAGATCTAAATAATTTATGAAAGCACTGATGCTTAACAGCTCATTTTTCAATTAATACACCAACCTGAAAAACGACTGAAGTCTCCAAACCAGGCATTACATCCAGCATAAGCCTGCATGCTGCGATATTCAATTGATCCACATCTTTCCCCTCAATTCCAGACCGGGAATAATAGGAATCGCGCAAATAATCATTTACTAGCTACAAAAAATTACATTAACAAGCTGAATTAATATAAATGACCATAGAAACATTACTTTGTTCATAAAATTATCTTTTTTAAATAAAGCTTTTAGTATTTGGCCAAGTTTACATTCTGGATCTGTCCTAGACGGATGACGTTCATCGAAAGGATCTGGATCCATTTTGAGATAGTTTTCCGTCTCCACTTCGCATATTTCAGCTAGCCTGCAATACAACATAAAATGAACAAGGACAATTTGGAGAAACACAAAGACATGTACCTGGACAGTGTTGGGATAGGGTCATAATTGGCATCGGAATGTTCATCTTCCCAACTTTTTATTAAAGAAGTTACTTCACTCATCACAGAAGAGGCATTACTATTGTCTCCCATAATTATTTTTAACAAAATTTTATTAATAAATAAAGTGCATGAGGTAGTTTAACATAACCTAAAAATTGTTATATGATCTTAACAAAGTTTTCACTTTTTATTATCTATTAAGAATTTTAATTTTATATATTATTCTGATTGAATCACGCAATCGGTACTATTTCACAACTTTTAATAACGTAATATAATAATAATATCGATGCATTATCACACTGTCAACTCAAATAAACACCATTTTACTTGTTATGTCAATGTCATAAATGTCAAATGACTGTCAATGCCAATTATAGATGTATCAATCGCAGACTTGATACACCCATCATCTATGTATCTGATACACTAATGTATTTTATTTATTTATCATGTACTAATTAAAGTAAATAATTTTTGGTAATTTAAAAAAGTAATCTTTGGTTGCTCAAATAATATTGTTTTTTATGAGTGTAAATTTTATTGTGCTATTGTTGGTTAGGTATTAATTACTTTTTTGTCGAATTGTTGTAAGATCTGCTGTATTTTGTTAAAAATTTTAAGAATATCTTTGAGCATAAAATATTTGTTTTATTGTTTCTCATAGTACTGCAAGCGAGCTCACATTACAATTATTAGAATTGTAGGGAACTGTCAAACTAAATGTCACTTGTCAATGGTATTAAATTGCTTATTTTCTGACTGTCGAAATCTGTCACTTGTCACTGTATTGTCAGAAACAAATCTGTCAAAAACATAGAGCTAAGGAAAATTTATTGTATGGATTAAATCAATTAGGATTTCTTGCGGCATATTAAAAAAAAATTGAGCAAAAAATCGCACAAATAATAGCTATCAACAGTTGAAGCAATTTTAAATACAAAAGTGTCAAAATTTAGGGTATTCTTAGGGAATTGGAAATAATCGGTTGGCGACATTGTTTTATTGGTATTGGTATACTGCACCCCCATTTTTAAAGTCGTAGAAAAATATTTAAGCTAAGCATTGTGCACACTTCTCTAGATTCTTTTTTATCTAAAATAGTCAAAGAAGCGAATTCTAAAATGAGTGTAGACCAAAAACAGCTCGAGCAATTTGATACTCTTTTTTTATCAATAGCGCAGCACCACCCTCATGGGGCGTCTCAGGTAAACTTCACTTTGTTTATCCTAACCTCAAAACTAATTTATTTGATTGTTTAATAGTTATTGGACACTTTTGTAAGCTTTCTAAGCCGTAAAACTGATTTTTTCACCGGCGGTGAAGAAGGAGCTTGGGAGAAGGTACGTAATTTCAATTGTCGGAACGAAGAATCAATTGTTATTGTTTTGTTGTTTAGTTAGTCATGGGCACTTTCACCAAGTACGAGAAAATATCGCGAGCAAAAAACGATGCTGAGTTAAAGGAGCGCCGAGATCGCGAGGCAGCCAAAAAAGCGAAAAAAGCTGAAGAGGAGAAGGTTAAATCTGCTGAAATAACGGAGTTGACTGATGCGGAAGCCGACAAATTGCAAGCGGAACTGGATTTGCAGAAAAATGGAACTTCAGAGACTAATGTTCCAGAGAAAATTGAAGAAGATGAAGATAAGTCTGAAATAGGAAAATTGAAGCCAAATAACGGCAATGGTTGTGATTTGGACAAGTATAAATGGACCCAAACTTTGCAAGATATTGAGGTAAGTTGTTTAAATTGTAACAAGACACGGAGACCTTTTAAAAGTGTAGATACAAACTTTTCAGAAAAAAGTTTGTTATTAGATTGTGAGGCCTCGGTGGATCAGCTGGCCAAACGAAAGTACGTTGGAGACTGGTCTGACGAATAGTGAGCTCGATTCCCAGCCAGACAGTGTTCTGGCTTATAAGTATATGTGTGTGTGTGTGTATATTTGTGAATGTAGGGAGTACAATAGAACCTTAAAAGGGTGGTAATCTATCTATAACAAATATCCAAAATATGCAGATATACAGCATGTCCCCGTATTGAGTTCACAAGAGGAAACATATTTATTTTTAATTTTTATTATGACAACTTAATTCCAGAAAAAAAAACAGAGGCTTTTAGTTTTTGGGCTACTCTAGTGGACATATATAAAAAATATGGAAAATAGGGGTTGAAAAAGAAAACAACAATATACGAAACAGATTTTATTACAGCTTTTTACAATAATTTAAAAATCTACATTTATATCAAAAGTTTTCATCTTATAAAACAGCTTACATCTTTTTGTAAAAATTACAAACTGAGTTACAAATACTACATTAAGATGAAAACTTTTAATTATTATTATACACTCTTTTATTATTTTACTGATTTCCACACCACCTTAAAGAGGTACAGTAAATGGTGCGTTTTTTTTATAGTGGTATCCCCAGTAGGCCTAATCCACTGTTAAAATAAAAGAAATATTGCAAAACCAAACAAATGTTTGTTGCAATCTCACAATCCGTTTTCTCCCCACAGAAAACGATACCAGCCGCATTACAACTACAAAACTCAAAAATAAACGCTGTTTGCTTAGATCTTACATCCGTTTTCTCCCCTCAGAAAACGACACCAGTCACTTGTGCGCATTTTAAAATCTGACCGAAATATCCGCATTTTTATAGATCGCAACACAAAACGTCAGTAAAAATAAAAAAGAAACATTTAATACAAAAACATCTTTATTTACAATAATCAGTAAAAAGCTTATATTTATTTGGCTTAAAATAGTCTGTTACTTACGGTTAAGCACTTATAGTTAATTAATTATCTCTAGACGCCATCTTGTCATAGAGATAATCTATTAAAAAATGTTCTGGACGTGACACTTTAAAATAAATGAATACCCATCATACTAAAATCAAATAATATTAATAAACAAGTTTTTAAACAGTTTTTATCTTTTATTTTTTTGTTCCCATTTTATTTTTGTATCTGGAGCTCATTCCCATATTATTATTTGCAGCTCATCTTCTATGTGACCATATTGTTATTTTTTTTTCACTTTTAACTAGTTTGGTTTTTCTACAACTAATTTTTACATGCACATATTTAAAGATGCCGTAACAGGCCAAAAAAATATATATTTAAAAAAATTACGCGTTTGCAATCTATACAAAAAAGTCATTTCTTTAAAAAAAAAGAAGGTTGCCCAATTCGACCGTATATATAATGTTTATGTGTTCGCGAATAAGTTTGTTATTTATAAACCGATTTTGATAATTCTTCTTTGTTAGAAAAGAGATATCTCAAAGGAAGTACTATAATAAGGAAATTGAGATGTGATAATGGCATTTTAGATAAATCAAGAAAAACCTTCGAAAATTGTAGTGGAAATGAAATACATAAACAGCAAAAAGCATCAAATGTATATTAATTACCCCACAATGCTGACTCCCCTCACATGCCCTCACATATGTATGTACAAGACATATTCACAGAGAGACCATGCCGATTCCTTCTTGCCGCAGCAAGAAACAATCGTTATAAGAAACACTATTATACCTAACTCCTTAACGATCCCCAACGAGTTTTGGAGGCTCGGAATTTTACAAAGAATCAGAGTTGGTACGATCCTCAGTGAGGATTTATCGTGCCCTTACGCGAAGCCAAACAAAGTTAAAGGTGATAAATATACATTTAACACCAATCACTGCAAATGTTTCCATTGATAAAAAGAAAAACGGGGAACAGCAAAAACTCACTCTATTTATTTTAAACAAAAGTATTGGTTTTTATTTAAAAAAAAACTTGATACCTAATTATCTAATCATGAAAATAATTTTAATCTACATATACCGTTTGGAAGGAAAAATCTTGCAAAGAATACGTGGTTTTTAACTATATTAAACATAAAATTGAGTTAAAGAAGTATCTAGCACTTGTAAAAACAACAGGAAACTATTACATAAGATTACAAAAAAGATGATAACAAAGAATAAAATCCTTGGTTTTTATAAGAAAAAATTGAATTACCTAATCCAGCAAATAATTTCAATATTTCGGTACTGATTGAAAAGAAGAATGTAAACTTGTTTGTTTTTCTTAAATGTTCTTAAAAATTTAATACAAATTATTAGTAAATTTTTATAAGACAAAAAGTAAAACTATCTTTTTCAAACAAAACAAAAATGATCAAAATCGGTCTTTAAATAAACTGACATATATATGTGCAAAGTGACTCACTCTGTATATTGAAAAACTGGACATCGTCCCCATGGATAAAATTAAGAAACAAAATAGCATTGCTGCATTGCACTTTACAATAATTATGACAAATATATTTATTATTTTATTTTTACACACAAACATTCGTGGTATACTGTACGAAGGTTGGAACTACACTGAAATAGATAGCACTGTTGAAAGCAACAGAAAAACATTATATAAGACTACAAAAAAGATGATAACGAAGAATTGTTTTCAATAGTTTTTTTTCTTTTTGGACAAAGGAAAACTGATAAACAGGTTATATAAGTAACTTGATTTTATATACAAATTCTACTAAATTTTTAAGCATATTTTGGAAGATTTTTGTAAAATTTGCTCTTAATTCTTATGGATCCACCTCTAAAGAGATCTCTTCCACAAAAAAAAAAAAATTAAAGTCGGTCAATAAACAAAGAAGTTATGCGCAGATATTTACATTACCACAAAAATTTGTGTTTTTTTAAGCGATTTTTTAATTAGGATCTGAAGGAAAAATGCAATTTTATTAAATTCCATTACCAAAATTAATTAATTTTATTTTTATAAAAAAGGAAGCGGTTATTATGTTTTATTATTATCAAATGAGAGCATCGTATTACCCTCCTCTTCTCGGTATGGGGGTTGCTTGCGGCAACATGTATAAATGTTAGAGGGTTGTCTTCGGCAACATGTATTTTATGGTTCTGACACTCTGCATAATAAAAACCTATATTTTCCTTCTATTTTCTAATTGTTTCTTACTCTTTTCGTTTCTTTTTCTTTTTTTATCTCTTTATTTTTCTGGTTCTGACACGCTCTGCATTATGAAACATATCTTCCTTTCTTTTTTTTTCTTTGTTCTAATTTCTCTTTATTCCTCTTTTATGTCTCTTTTTGTTTTATTTATTTACATTGTATTTTTTGTTTTTATTTTTCATTGAACACCACGGCATGTATTGTAAGAAAAAAAATTTGAAAATGGTTCATAATATTATAGTAAACGCTTAGTTTATTTTATTTATTTAATTTGTTTTCTCTCTTTTGCTTTTAGTTCATTTTCTTATTACTTATACTATTTTATCTAAATTGTTTTAATGTAGTAATTTTAATTTATTAAAATATGTTAGTGATAATCTTTCTCCTCTAATAAAAAGTTTTGAATAGGAAAGAATTGGATAATGTCTTTTCTATTCAAAACTTTTTATTATCATTTTTCTTTTTTTAAGTTTTCACTTTAATTGCATATTAAAGTGAAATATACTCTTACTATAAATTCTTAATGTTTTTTATCTCTCATCTATTTAACATTATTTTTTTCTTATTATTTTTTTAAATTTTGTTATCTATCCATACGCTCTTGTTTTTCTTCATTTTATTCCAGTTTCTCCAATGTAGCTTTTTAATCTAAACATTTTCTTTTCTATAAATTAATTTTTTATGTTTGTAATCTTTGTTTCCATTGTTTTTTTTCTTTTGTTACTGTTTTCTCTTTTTTGCATTTTGAACATTTTAATTATTCGTTTTTTTTCTATCATATGTTTAATGTAAACATTTTCTTTCCTTTATGTTTTATCTTATCTTTGTTTATGTCTTACCTATGCTTCTGTTGTCTTTTTTATTTTGGTGCGATTTTATTATGAAATTCTGCTCCATCAAAGACATTTCTTTTTCTTTCTTATGCACATATAAATTTTGTACATTATTGATTTAGCTTTATTTAAGTTTATTTTTTTCTTTATTGTTTCTTTTTTCTCTTCTGTTTGTTTATTTTCGAGTTTTCAATCTTTAATATATTTCTTATAATAACAAATCAGTAATATTGACCGATAAAAAATTAATTTTATTTACATGTTTCGCTTCATGTTTAAATAACTTTTGTAAAAAAGATTTAAGAAAAAAATGTATTGTAAGCAAATTGTAGACAATTCAATTATTAATAACATTGCTCTGTTAATTATTAATTATATAATAAATAATTATATAATATAATATAATAAATAAATTAACTTTGATAAAATATTTAGATAAATGATAAAATTTAGAAAAAATGTATAAACAATAATTTTTTTTCAAATCTTTATTAAGAATATTATTTTAAAAGAAAATATCTATTTTCTTTTATTATTTTTTTTTTATATATTTTTCCAAATTCAAAATTTTTCGTACTTTCAAAATTCGTATGTCCAAAAATATCATCTTTATTGGAAAAAGTCATAGAACCTATATAATTTGAATTTTAATAAAGAAAATATAAAAAAAGAACAACAATTCCTTGCAATTTTTTTTAAATCAGAGATTATAATAGGGTTTTGATAGTATTGACATTTGTTTTTTATTGTTATGTTTAGAGAAAATATTATTAAATAATTAGAAATTAATTTTTGTATAAATAATTTGAAAAATATATCTTTTTTCTTTTATTATTTTTTTTCTATATATTTTTCCAAATTCAAAATTTTTCGTACTTTTAAAATTCGTATGTCCAAAAATATCATCTTTATTGGAAAAAGTCATAGAACCTATATAATTTGAATTTTAATAAAGAAAATCAAAAAAAAGTTGTACGGGTAGAAAACAACAATTCCATGCAATTTTTTAACCAAATTTTTTAAAATCAGAGATTATAATAGGGTTTTGATAGTATTGACATTTGTTTTTTATTGGTATGTTTAGAGAAAATATTATTAAATAATTAGAAACTATTTTTTTTATAAATAATTTAAAAAAATATATCTTTTTTCTTTTATTTTTTTTTTATATATTTTTCTAAATTCAAAATTTTTCGTACTTTCAAAATTCGTATGTCCAAAAATATCATCTTGATTGGAAAAAGTCATAGAACCTATACAATTTGAATTTTAATAAAGAAAATAAAAAAAAAGTTGTACGGGTAGAAAACAACAATTCCATGCAATTTTTTAATCAAATTTTTTAAAATCAGAGATTATAATAGGGTTTTGATAGTATTGACATTTGTTTTTTATTGGTATGTTTAAAGAAAATATTATTAAATAATTAGAAATTAATTTTTGTATAAATAATTTAAAAAATATATCTTTTTTCTTTTATTATTTTTTTTCTATATATTTTTCCAAATTCAAAATTTTTCGTACTTTTTCAATTCGTATGTCCAAAAATATCATCTTTATTGGAAAAAGTCATAGAACCTATATAATTTGAATTTTAATAAACAAAATAAAAAAAAATTGTACGGGTAGAAAACAACAATTCCTTGCCACTTTTTAACCAAATTTTTTAAAATCAGAGATTATAATAGGGTTTTTCATAGTATTGACATTTGTTTTTTATTGGTATGTTTAAAGAAAATAGTATTAAATAATTAGAAATTAATTGATTGATTTGGAATCTTTGGCACTATAAACTATTAACACAGTTTTACCACTTGCCAAAAAGTTTATTTTAGATCTCGAGAGCTCTTTCGACCACCATGTGGTCATCATCAGGAGATGAATAAAACTGAACAATTACCTGTTCAATTTTACCTGTTTTGGTAAAGGTTGGTTATAAATAAACAAAAATTTAGAGCAAATTTAAAAAATTGCACAACTTTTCAAACAAACAAAAAAGAATTAAAATTCATTTCAATACCCCATGAGCCTAAGATAACCAACGGACTTGAGAGTGTGCTTAAAAATTTAGGATTTAGAACGGTTTATCAGTCAGGGTCAAAATTAAAAAATTTGCTAGGAAGTCCGAAAGACAAAACACCATTTTTAGAAAAATCAGGAATTTATCGCATAGACTGTGATAACTGTGAGAAATGTTATATAGGGCAAACGCGTAGAACAGTTCAGACTAGGTACAAAGAGCACTTATCTCATTTAAAATTCGGCAGATTAGAAAAGTCGAGTATAGCCGAACACGTCTTTAATAACAATCACCAAATTAGTATTAACAGCGTAAAATTAATTAAGCCATTGAACAACTATAGGCATCTTGACGCCGCTGAGCTGATCGAAATTTACAAAAATAAAGCGGATGCTCTAAACAAAGATGACGGTCCTCTTTTCAGCTGCTTAATCGGTTTACTAGAAAAAAAAAACCCAAAAACCCAACCTTTACCAAAACAGGTAAAATTGAACAGGTAATTGTTCAGTTTTATTCATCTCCTGATGATGACCACATGGTGGTCGAAAGAGCTCTCGAGATCTAAAATAAACTTTTTGGCAAGTGGTAAAACTGTGTTAATAATAATTAGAAATTAATTTTTGTATAAATAATTTAAAAAAATATATCTTTTTTCTTTTATTATTTTTTTTCTATATATTTTTCCAAATTCAAAATTTTTCGTACTTTTTCAATTCGTATGTCCAAAAATATCATCTTTATTGGAAAAAGTCATAGAACCTATATAATTTGAATTTTAATAAACAAAATAAAAAAAAATTGTACGGGTAGAAAACAACAATTCCTTGCCACTTTTTAACCAAATTTTTTAAAATCAGAGATTATAATAGGGTTTTTCATAGTATTGACATTTGTTTTTTATTGGTATGTTTAAAGAAAATAGTATTAATTAATTAGAAATTAATTTTTGTATAAATAATTTAAAAAAATATATCTTTTTTCTTTTATTATTTTTTTTATGTTTTTCTATTTTTCGTACTTTTAAAATTCGTATGTCCAAAAATATCATCTTTATTGGAAAAAGTCATAGAACCTATACAATTAGAATTTTAATAAAGAAAATTAAAAAAAAGTTGTACGGGTAGAAAACAACAATTTCTTGCAATTTTTCAACCAAATTGTTTAAAATCAGAGATTATAATAGGGTTTTTGATAGTATTGACATTTGTTTTTTATTGGTATGTTTAAAGAAAATAGTATTAAATAATTAAAAATTAATTTATTGACATAATTTAATTTAAAGGCGGTACAACCAGCCTACTACCATCGATTATAAATACTATACAATTTCTATTATGATTGTTTTATTATATCACAGAGTACGATGGGATTAACCTTATTTAAAACAATCACAATTGGTCCAGTTAAAATTATCAATTTAAATAAAGAAATTAAATAACTAGATGGATTTGCATAATTTGTTTATAAAAGGAATCTAGCCTCTTAATTGTCATTGACCTAGCTTCAATTTCGTTGTCGTTTTGCTCTCACTGGAAGAAAAAAATTAGTATATTGTGTAAATTTTTTTGTGGTATAATACTTACTTTCTAAAAGAAATATAGCGGTCATAATTCCTATTGTAAACAATGCTGACATGGATAAAATTAAAATTGTTAATTGATGTTTTCGGCAGAAACTTCGCTGTCGTACGGTAGGTTTTGTATTCATATTGACTACAGTAAAATGCATTGAACTAGCCACCGATAAGGCGTCTGGCTCAATTTTTTTTGTATTATTAATTCCTGGCAGTGATATGTGATCATTGTTGTTGGTTCGTTCTAGAAAATATTGAATATTTTGTTGTCTTGTCAATATTTGATCGGCGGACGTGACTTCGGTCTGAATTTGAGCCAAGTTTGCTGCTGTTAAAAGGAGGGAACCAGATTTTGCACTCTAAGACAGAGAAATTAATTTAATTTACTATTATACTAGATATTATAAATGATTATAACATTGTAGGGGGCTGTGAAATGTGCCACTCTTCGTACACAGAGCTTTTTTGATTAATTGGTTGCATAAGGAATTTACAAGTCTTTACATTTGAAATTAACGCAATATCATTTATAATACTCCTGTATTTTTTTGGGAGACATTTAAGTAAAAAAAAAGCAGGGGGCTTTTTTTTCCAAATTAAGTGGGAGGTATTTTCTTACATTTTTGCATTAGGTTTATAATGATTCTATGTAAATATTTGATAACATTTTTTTTAGATTTTAATAATTTTTTTCATATTTTTATGCAAGGAAATGCTTTAATAATAACCTATAAAATGTATTAGATTGGTTTTTGCAAATTTTGAAGGTTTTAAACGAATGTCTATAGTAGAATCAAGACAATTGTAATTTTATTATATAATAATGTGACGTACAGGATCTCTATCACTTATGGACGGTCGGTTTTTGTAATGGAAAGAATTCGACTAATGGGTTTTTTTTTTTAATTTGGGCGTCGAAGCTTGCCATGAATGTTTAACTTTAAACTGTGAACGTACCATTACCATTGAATCGAAGTCACAGTTATTAATTTGACATCTGAACCTAACCTCACTTCTACTTTAATGAATCGATAGTTCAATACGTTAATGCGATTAGATTGAAATTACTAGCAGTGTTTTCATTCTTGAATTCTTGAAAGTTACATTACAAAAACCGACTAACACATGTTAGAATGATAATATAATTACTAGTTTTTTTATTATTTTATTACTATTTATGGAGTTTTATGAGTACTTACTTGTGTGCTGTTGCTTGAAGTTGATCCATCTGAACTTTTTGAGCTACGAGCTAGTGTGGGTCTGGGAATGTGCCAACTCTTGCTGAGATCTGCTGGGATCTGCAATAGTTTATACGTTTAACTTTATTTCTGCAGCAAAAAACAATGTTAATTGTTTAGTTTTAAATGAAGGATAATGTAGATTGTGTTAATTCATTGAGTTATGCAACAGTAACTATGTTGTAGCAAGCTAAAGTGTCAAAACAAATTCAAACAGGGTGATACTGAGCTACCGCAACAGTTTCAAGGATTGCTATTCAATTTCAGACAAGAAAATTAAGACCAACAATATTAAACATTCTCTTTACGTCTTTCTGATTAGCAAAGGTGCGGTTTCAGTTTCAGGATTTTGAGCAAGGGACATCTATGTTAATTTTTTACATTCATTGGCCTCGCTTGCAATTTCCTTACTGAATGAGCTTTATATCTCTAGGGAAAACGTTAATTTTTTTATGTGTTCTAAGAGAAATTTCAATCAATAAGAAATTTGGATGTTTAGCTATAAATTTTTATCTCGGTCATGGTAAGCTTGACCTAAAGGGTACTTTTCATTTAATTGGACCGATAATGACGTGTACATTGACCTTTCCTTATTCTTCTAATGTATGATTCGTTAAATTACAGGAAATATTGATGAAAACTTATTTAAACCTGATAATGAGAATAGCCTTTTTTTTTAGAATTTTTCAATTATTTAAAAACGGTGTCATTTATTAATAATAACTAAATGAATACATGATGTCTTCAAGGTGTGCATCTATTAAATCTTCTATAATTTATAAGTTTTTTTTATAATTGGTCAAATAAACAATAGGGTCAAAGACGACGATCTTCGTAATGTTAGTCAAATATGATAATTAGGCGATGCAGATTACATATTCTCATAGACAAACATTTAACATTTGTATTTCTTGTGTGTCTTGATTGTGATCAATGTCACACACCAATGGAACGAGCGATATATGTAATGCATGAAAAGTTATACTTTTATGAGACGCTCAGAGATATAAACCTTTCATGCATTATACGAAAATTCAATACAAATATCTATATTGATCAATTAATAAATAGTTTTGAACACAAAACTGTTGAAATTGTTAATCACAGTCTGTACATGAAGCCAGCAATCAGACCGAAAACCTTTTTTTGCATTTTTATTTCGAATAATACAATTTGGTGTTATATAATACGTGAAGATGTAATACTTACACCTCTTGTTGAGACATCATGTTTTTTAATTTATAAAGATGATTAATTGAAATTGTGCAGTTATATATTCGAACATGATTTTGAAAGTATAAAATGTTGAAAAGAATTTTGTTCAGTTTTTTGTATAATCACAAATAAAAATTACAGTTCTGGTACCAATAGGATAATACCTTTTCTATCTACAAATTTTTTCGAATTTCAGTCTTTAATAAGCTTACTAATGTTGTCAATTTGGAGTGTTTTATAGATATGTTTTTAAAGGTTGGTATACATATCTCCCAAAAAAATAATTATGTCAATGTCATCATTTGTTTACTATTGCTATATCTTTGAAAGAAAATTCGTATTTATTTGAAATTGTTTAAAGGTTTAAATTAGAGACAAAGTGGCGTCAAGCAGAGCTGCCAAAAAAACCTCACTACATTTTTAAAATACTATTTCTTCATTTTTTGAAACAATTATTTTCTTGTTTTAAAAGACAGGAATCTATTTAGGCTAATTTACAAAATGTCAGTTGCAATTCCTGGTTTAAGCACTATGGCTCTTCCTAAATTTATTGTCTTTTTTTATTGGAGATTTAAATAAAATAGTTTCACACTTGTTTTTTTTTTTATTTAATTATTATTATTAATGGGTCAGCTAAAACTAATAATTATGAATATAGACTAAATAAGAAATGGTTTGTCTAATTGTCCCATAATGAAATAAAAAGCTTTTATACAGCGTGGTCAACAATGACTGTTTGAGTTGGCAATACTTATTAGAGACTTTGTTTATTTGCATAGTTGCAACACTGTAAACGGTTATGCGCTTGTTTGACAAATATTTGACATAAAAAAATTGTAGGTTAGGTCATAGCGACTAACTTTTAAATTGGTATTTGTCAATGATGTTGTCAGGCCACAAAAGGAAGTGGTTGCAGTTGTACCATTTTAAAATGGTACAACAGTCATTGTTGACCACCCTGTAATCGACTAAAGCCTTTAAGAGTGTTTGAATGGTTACACTTGTTTTTTTATTAAAAATAGGAAATAGCAAAACGACTGTATTACTAGTTGTAGAAAAACAAATAAAAATACGAAAACAATAAAAACAGAAGTAATTGAATTTGACATATTTAAAAATTAAATTAAAGCACGAGACACCAAAAAAAAATTATATTAATTTCTCACTTACAATTATTACATTACAATAATCATATTACTATTGTAATGTAATTACTGTTAAAAAATCATAATTTTTTAATTCTTTAAATTTATTTATTTTTTTAAAATAAACATTTAAATAACAAAAATTAATTTTTTCTGTTGTTGTAAACTTTTAACACAATAATAGTCAATTATTAGAATTCAAACTATTTTTTTGCTAGATTTTTTGGCTTTAAAAGTATAGATGTCTTGGAAACTGGAAAATTTGAAGCGACTTTTAAATATTAAAATTTTGACTTATAATTTTTAGGATTTTTATCTTTTTTCTACAAGAAAAGTACTTAATGAGAAAAACAAGTTAAAAAAATGTTGATAGTTGATTTAAAAACATTTTAATAATTTGGTGTACTCTTTAAAACTTTTTTTTTTGACCCATCGTTTAGAGTAAACTCTTAAAACAAAATTTTGGTACGAGACTCAAAAAAAAATATATATATATACATATATATATTTTGAGTTGACTTAATACATATAAAATACGTATATGTACAGTAAGAGGTGTAATAGACTACAATTTGTTAAATTTAGTTTTAAAATTTGAAAAAAAAAATTAAGAATATTTTCTGTTTTTGAAAAACAAATTGGCTTTGACAGCGAAGCGAAAACTGTTTTCTTTTCAGGTAAAGTACCATTTTTGTTTATAGTACAGCAAAATGTTACTCAAAAAGTTCTTTAGAAAAAGAAATTATGGGCTAAATACAATATTTGGGGAAGATCGATTTACTTTGAATAATAAAATAAATTATATATATTAATAATTTTATTTGTACAACATTGACCAAAACAAAAAGTATTTACATCAAATTTAACTTGCGAAAAGTAAAAATATCATTGATCTTAAATAAATTTATTAAAAATAAAGAAAACAAGAGGAGGCCAGGAAAAGAGAATCATTGACTAATCTGTCAACAATTATATTTATTCTAAACAATTTTTTTAGTAACATTTTGCTTTACTATAAATAAAAATTGTACTTTATCTGAAAAAAAAACAGTTTTCAGTTGGCTGTCAAAGCAAACAAGTTTTTCAAAAACTAAAAATATTCTTGAAATTTTTTTTATACCAAACAGATTTTAATTTTACAATTGTAAATAAAAATTCAAAAATTTTTAGTTTATTACATCTCTTTAAGATTAATCCTGGGACACACTGTATATATATAATTGTTTGAAAAATGTGCTTTTAGGTCAATGACAAACTATTTTCAATAATGGGAAAACTAAAGGATGCACGTTTACATAAGAATATTCTCATTGCCTACAAGTTGCGTTACTTACTTCATTAGCCGCCACTCTCACTTTATTCAAATTATTGTAATTTGTTGAAGATGTATTTCTGTGTAGCAAATGGAAATAATTAATTATTAATAATTAATATAATTTTTTAACGGAAATAGCTTTCACGGTAAACAATCTAGGTACCTATATCTTTAATCGAATTTAGTTAATTTCTGTAATTACGAATTAATGTCAAGGAATTTTTTTATTTTAATTTTTTAATTATAGGAATTTTTATAATTTAAATATAATAGCTTAAAAAAATTGATTAAAAAAGCAAAGTTGTGTGGTGGTTGTTTTTTGTTTAGCTTTTTATTTACAAGTTTTAGCCTTATACTTATTGATTTGAAAGAAAGAATACCACCATCAGCTCTACAAGATCAATGTCAAGTATATATTTAGCAAAGTTATTATTATGGTTACTATTTACTATTTATTTTACAATAAACAAATGAATAAATGATTTTAGTTTATTTTATATAGTACTTTTTTAAATTAAGTGTAGGGGGTAATATTGAAATTCTATTATTTTAATTTTTTTTTAATCTTTTTATTTGAAAAAAAAATTTTAATAAAAAACTTACGTTATCTGTTTCAAAGCCTTGGTTTTCCATTTTTTTGTAAATAAATATTTATAAGGAGAAATCAATATATCATCCACTGACCACACCACTCTCAGAACTCCAATGTTAAACTAAACTGTCGGCGCGAACCGTGCCTACTGTTTCAGCATCCTTTGGAGTTATTTCTTAAATATGTATAGCAGGTACCACAATTAGTCGGACTAGCGGCGTGCGGCAAACTATACAATTCTGGATCCCCGGATTTTGAAATAATCTTTATTAAAGTATTTTTCAGTACATATGTATGTACTGAATTGTATAATGATATTTAATTCAATTCTGTACATTGTGATCATCTATTACTAGAAAAAATTAAAAATTTTTAGATACCTCGACTAAAGCTAACCCAAAGTGTAAAAAAATTACTATACCTAACTACTTTTCCACATTTTAAAAGTTGATAAAAGATATTAGGAAATAATAATACAAAATTGAAAAAAAAACAGGCTGGCGTACTTGATGTGGCGCCCGTGCGAAGCCGGTACGAGCCGCTAGGGATTTATAAAACAATTTTTTTGGATCATAAATAGTTTTTCTACAAATAAATAAGTATTTGATAAAAATAAAGATTTGGTGAATTCTTGAACCGTACTTGAAATTGAATTGAATTTTTACTTTTAATACTACTAACTATAGTATGAATTTAATAGTAGTATAGTAAGCAATATTACTATATCGGGCCTATCAGAATTGGCGCACGAAAATGAACGATCTTCTGGATATAAGATTTTTTTTAAATTTATTTTTGCTGGATTTCAAAATAAAAAAATGTTTTGTAATGGACCAATCGTATTGCAGATGTGAAATTATCTTAATAAAAGGTGTTTAGCCATGCAGATTAAAAAATTAGATCTTAATATAAAACTGAACTATTATTTGATTAATTTCACCTGGTTTAGGAAATTTTTGTGTTTTTTTTTTTCTAATAATCTGACTAAAGAGCTGAAAACAGGATATGAGCATTATAACTTTATTTTTATAGATTTTGATGTAATCAGCGGCGTTCAGATGATGTCTATAGTATTTTAGTTGCTTGACTGATTTTAAGCTGTTAATAATAATATGATGATTGTTATTGAAGGCGTGCTCGGCTATACTCGACTTGTCCAATCTGCCGTATTTTAAGTGAGCTGAATGCTTTTTGTATCTTGTTTAAACTGATCTATATAACATTTGTCACAGTTCTATGCGATAAATTCCAGACTTTTTTAGAAATGATGTTTTGTCTTTTGGTCTTCCTGGCAAATTTTTTAATTTTGATTTTGACTGATAAACCGCTCTAAATCCTAAATGTCCGTTCTGTTGGTTATCTTAGGTGCAAAGCGTATTGAAATAAAATACTATTTTATCTATGACTTTTTGCGTGAAATGGTTTGTCAACATTTTTTCACTTAGATTTTACTCTATTTCTTAACCTATAATTGTATTTGGTCAAATATTGTTTTCAAATGTTGTTATTGTTGGTTTGGGATGACGTTAAGCATTTTAATTATGAAACTTAATTCAAATTAAGCAAAAATTTTTAAAATCTACAGTAGTTTTTAGTTAAAAAAAACTTTTTATACGTTTTTAAATTGGAAAGGATAAATTCGAAATAGCTTCAATATCTTAAAGTTACAAATTATACAGCAAGTTTTAATGTCGAATCTAAATTTAGATTTTTTTTTTTCAGTAATTGCATTGTCATGAACTACAGTAGGTATCATTATAAATAATGTTTTTGGTGGTATAATGAATAACCTTGTTATTAAACCTGTGATTTACTGTATCCTATTTTAATGGACGAGGCATGGCCTTAAGATATAATTGTTAACATAGCCTAGTTACATGTTTGATTTCGGAAGTAGTGTAATTTCGGAAGAAAGATTTAGTAGGATGTTTTATTTATTTATTTTTGATTTGTTTAATTAGTTATGTATTGCAAAAGATTACCGAAGTTTAATGTACCATGATTTCTATAGCATTTTCAAGTTAAAGACGAAGTGGAGGTAAACAATATCACATGCTCACGCCTGTCAAGCTAGCCAATCAATGCACTTTCTGCTAGGTTATGTGATAGTTCAACCAATAGAAACGCTAATGATCTCTAATCACGTGAACTACATGCACCTTTTGGTGTTATATCCACTTTATCTTTAACTTCAAAGTACTATAGATCATTACTAAGCAGTATTTGGTTTTATTAAAATATAGTTTAATTAATCAGGTTCAGTCATTCAAAAAAAATAGTTTTTGGAGACTTTAGATCAGTTTCTTTTAGAATAGAATAAAATGAGTTTTTATAAAAGTATTTTGGGCATGATATTTACAGCATAGAGTGTAATAATTGTGACAAATTTTATATAGGGAAAACGGGTAGAACGGTTGAAACTAGATACAATGAGTACTTTGGTGCAACCAGCTAAGTACCTAATGGGGTGGGTCCTGAAGGGTATGAAATGGGGGCGTCATATTTTCGTACTGTAAGTTCTCTAATTTAAAATAAAAATTCACCTGTTGCAGTTTTTTAAAAGCAGCTTGTTTATTTTATGAATATTTATATATTTTATTGTATAATAATATAAAATAATTTATTTATGAAGTCGTAGATTTGAGATTTATTAATATAGTAGATGAATTTAATTACTAGGATCAATTTTTGTTTGCAGAAATGTCGATTTTAAAGCAGCGTTCGGATCCGAAATTTAATTAATTTTTGAAATGAGGCAGCTTTCTTGATTTGACTACTTTTTATTTTAGGAATAAAAAGACTTTTTGTCTATTTTCACCTATTTTTTTAAATAGATTAAGAGGTAAAATCTAAGATGCATACAGTAGTTGTGACACTATCGCATAAAATTGCGGAAGCATAGAGTTGCTAATTATTTTTTTAAACATGTGTGTATGTTGTGCGTAAGTAAGAAAGTATTGTTTATTTACATTGATTTTGTAAGATGTCTGCGACAGAATTTTCCGATATATATCTGATTCAAAATTTTTCGTAATGTTACAAAGAAGCGGTTTTTTAATTAGGTTTTTGAACAAGATTGTACAATGCCTTGAAGGTACTTGAATCATGCCCATGACAATAATTAATCTTTTAGATCGTTATTTGTTGGTTTAGTATTTTTATGACGACTATGTGATTGCTATAGTATGACGAATCCTTGATTTTTTTGCTGCTCTTACACTCTGTTTTCTTAAATAAGGAAGTACAAACATTTTTTTGTGTGTGCCAAAATAAGTTACAGTACAGGGTGTATAATATTAACATTAATCAAGTGTGGCTATGCTTTTTTAGCAGCAGGTCTTAGATCGGTTTGTACTAAAGCCAAAAGTTTTGTGACATTGAATATATTAATTTAATTAGTTTGCATTATTGTTTTGAAATTTTGAAAAATATGAAATACATATTTTTATCTTGTTTGAGAATTTCTCGTTTTTTTTTTTTTAATTTATTTTACATACAGACAATGGCGTAAATATCTGTGGCAGGCATTGTGCTATAAACTGTCAATGTCAGTTGTGAATAGACACCTGTAATACCGGCACTTACCGCTTAAACATTTAAGCTCACTTTTTATTAGATTAATCTTTATTAATCACCTTCACATCGATTATTAATTATTCGATAAAATTATTCAAGTGAAGTGGTGTAAAATGGCATTTACTCTTCAAGAAAAAACGATCTTACTATAAAATAGGTGAATCAAGCTAAGACAATTGTTTTATTTTCCAAAGCCACTCTTGATTAATGTTAATATTATACACCCTGTATAGCATTTTATAAATTATATGGCAATTAAAATTAATATCAATGAACTTTATATATTTTGAGAATGGTAAATAAATTTTGAGCTAAATTTAAATTTTCAATTTTTAAAGTGTTTAGCTGATTAAATTCTTTACATGATTTTGTTACTTAGCAAATTAAAAGTTATTAATATAACCTTTAATTTGAGTTTTTTTTCAATAGTTTCTCTAATTTTAGAAATTTTTAAACAGTCACGTCACTATTTATATTTTTAATTTTAGTATATTTGAACTATTCCGAACTAAGTTTTTTGCGAAATGAAATATTTTTTTCTAGTTTTTTCTAGACATGTTTCTAGATCGTTATGTACACCACAGATCTGCTAATGCAGTGGCCGGTGTACATAACTAGATTTTCAAGTTTAAGATATGTAGCAATTTTTTCAGAAATTTTTGAAAAGCAATGAATTACTTTTGATTTCTGTATGATCCAACATGGGCCGGTCTTAACTTTCATCAGGAACGACCAAACATGGCAAAACTTGTGACAATTTTTTTCAATTCAATGTAAACAAAATTAGTCTTTGTTTAAAAATTGCTTGCTTTGACGATACGATAAAGCTGTGAATATAATAATAATTAGCTATAAAAATATAATTTAATTTGTGTGAATTAATAGCTATAAAAATATGATTTGTTATAAAGGCAAGCTATTTCAGCAAGGAACAATATTTTCCCAATTGCGATAATTGAATTTTGTTTTCAAGTGTTATTTTTCCACGACTTTTATTTAAAAAAATTGTTAGTTAATTATGAACCGATTATAATTTGGTTTTTTAAGTAAATTGGTTTTTCAAAAAAATAATGCTGCCGTTTTCAATAATTGGTTTATTTTTTGGATGATTTTTTCCTCGCTTTAATAATGAGTAGTTTTTTGTGCAAAATTTTCTCTGATACTTAAAACGAATAACTTATAGTATAATATTGTGGCATTTTACTGAAAAAGCAATATTAATTTATTATTTTATTTGTCAATAAAACGTTACTTTACTAGTAAAACATGTACTATTAATTTTAACAATAACTACAAAATGCTTTCATTTTTAGTTTCCTTAATTATCTGATTGACGCCAAAAAAAAAACGATCATTCACAATAAAATTTACCTTAATTGGTATTTAGTAAACAACTAGTAGTGAGTTTATTTTTAGTCATACCATTTTTGTAGACAGAAGAAGTTAAAAGTTACGAAACCCGGTAGGCAATTTAATAAGCTTTTTAGAATTGTCTGAGTCATTTGCCTTGAAAAATTTTTAGGTTTTTGCTTATTATTATTATTATTAACCGGTATGTTTTCAGATCTGAAACGGATATTCTATGAAAACAGTACTATTAAGGCAAAAATTTATTTATAAAATGAAATTTTAGTTTTAATATTGGAAATTATTAGAGTAAATTCTTGTTTCTATTAAATGATCGGTTTGGTTTTAAAATGAATGCGTGTGGTCTTGAACTTGTTCATTTTAAAGGTGGTTTTATTTAATTGAGCTTATCAATTAAAAAATTATTGAAAGAAACAAGTTTTTTCGAGTATTTATTTTAATTTTATCAAATATTTTAAATTTGTTTCATACCAACATTTTGTTTGGCATGACAAAATAAACCATAAATAAATTATATCATCAATTCTTGGATTGATACATCTTTATTGACAACAAAATGGCGTTGATCATATACTTTTAATCGTATAAAGCGCCCAACAGTAATTTGTCACACAAAACTCAAAACTGCACTACTAAAATGGCAATTCTTGCTATATTTGTCCTTTAACCTGCATTCATACTGCCTCATGTACGTATAGCTTGCCTTACCAGATGCTTGTAACATGAATTACTCTCTGGTGACAACCTCCCCTGCACTGTAGCTAAAATGATGTTGCTTTTTTGATGGTCATCTTCTGATTCTAACTGATGGTTTAATTGGTGCTTTGGTGCGTTTAGGTGTGCAGGATGGCTCTGGCATGTTTCTTTGGAATTATATCGTACAGTTGATATTGGGTAAATGATGGATTATACCAACAGCATGACTAATATAGTCGGATAAACCATCAACGTTTCTAATTTCTTTTTCTAAATTGCCGGAAAATATTGTTTGTTTCAGATTACTCATAATCTATTACAAATTAAACAGTCGGATTGTTTTATAATTTTCTAAACAATCGACAGCTATCACCTTTGAGGGATTACGTGAAAAAGAACTATCTTCTTTTTTACATTTTAAATTGTCAATTTGAAGTTTAGTTAAAACGTTTTTTAGCAAGCTACCACTTATTCAACCGTCTTGTACATCTTTAAATCGCGAAAGTACAAGATTGAAACAAAAATAAAGATTAAATAGGGGTTAACTGAAAAGTTGTGCGAGAGTTTTTTTTGGGTTTGTGGGTGAGTATTTTGTCTTTTTAATTATTGTTGTCATTGAGCTTGTTTTTTTTTTTAATGGCCAACCTCCCCTTTACCAAAATCTTGCGTGTATATAATAGTAATTTGAATAAATTATTATTATTGATCGCAATCGATGGGCCTTGATCAATTTCGACATTGCTTTCCTCTATCTGTTGCAGATGCATATGTGACCATACGCATATAAATCTAATTGCTACTTTTCTTATCATCAATCACTGTTTGCCTTGATCAATTAAGAGAATTATTACAACAAAGTTAAGCAGATATAAGGAGCATAGGTAACTCAATATCGGCCTTGATTAAATACTATTAACTCTTATTATAATAAATTGATAAATGGTTTGTTATGACATTAAAGATGCCTAATGTATTATAAATTGCTGGAATAGATTTGAATATTAAATAGGCCCACATCGTTTTTGATTAGTAGCCGAATTCAAATTTGGCGTCATAGTCGGCTATGCTTATGAATTTGTGTAAACGGACCATAATTTTTAAAACAAGTATTATGTACTTTAAATGTCAAATAATGAAATAAATGGTTTTCTCTCAAAAACAGAAAATTTTTGTGGGGGACTCTTGTAGCGGCCACCGAGTTATTGGTGGTGAATTGTTAATTATTGGGTCAATTTCTTTTAATGAGAGGAGATTGTGGACGGGTATTTTCAGCAAAACTACTTATGAGACTTTGAATATGATACAAGAATTTTATGATCGTCAAGTTATCGCACTTATCATAAAGCAATTGTTCAAAGAGCTTGGAAATGTCTTGTGGTTGATGGACGACGTTTTGATTATTTATTATAAACCTTATTGCTTTATTAAAGTAATTTTTTTTGTTTGTTATAACACTACAAATGCTTTCAATTTAATCTCATTAACGTGTTGATCTATGAATTCATTAAATTAAAAGTGAGGTGTCAAATTAATAACTGTCACTTTAATTCCATGGTAAAGGTACAGTTCAAAGTTAAACATTTATGGCACGCTTTGACGCCAAAATCAAAGAAGTTGGCTCTGGCTAGAAAATAAATTAAAAAATAATTATTCTAATTTTAGCTGTTTTTGAGATTTTTAATATTCGCAAACGATCTCTAAAAAGAGCTCGATCGAGCTGATTATTTGGAACATGATAAGCGAACAAATTTTCACAAAAATTCAGTCAGTTTTTTGGGGCCACGGTAATAATTGTGCTGAATTTTTAAAAAATATTGTTTTAAATTATCGAAAAATTGATAATTTTCTTGTCGAAATGTTTGAAAAAATTGACATTTTTTTTCAAACATTTCGACACATTATTCTCCGAAAGATTTCAATACAAAATTCAAAAATTGAAAACCTTGAATTAGAAAATAAAAAAAATTAAAAGAGCTAAGAATCGGTTAACAAAACTGAAAATTAAAAAAAATTAAAATGCTAAAATTGAATGCTTTTTGAAAAATGAATCAAGATTATTTTTGCTTTATATAGTTCATCTGAAAGTATTAAAAAGTTATAGCTTTTTTAAATATAATGAAATAACAAATAATAGCGATAAGTTCAAGAAAAAGCCGATTATATCACAAAATAATGACTCATTTGTATCAAAATTAAAGAAAAGCGTTTTTTTTGTTATTTCTGCTTACTTTTATGATTTAAGAATGATACCGTCATTTTTTAAAATCTATAATGAATATTAAAATGCAGTTTTCCATTAGTTTTTCACTGATTTTTTTTGATAAAGCGCAACAATTAACAAAATTATAATAGCTTATTTGCTGAAATTAAATGTTTTTTGATAAGTCACTCAAGAAAGCCTGTATTTATCTGAAAGAATTACAGTAGTCGAAAAACTAATAAAATTACAAAAAATTGATAGAATTTTATCAAAAATTACGTTATATCATAAAATAATGACTCATTTGAACAAAAATTGAAGAAAATTATCTTCTTTTTGTTATTTTTTCTTACGAATGATAACGATTGATACAGAAACGATAGAGAGCTTAAAGATTAATGCAAAAACTATAGTTTTTTTACAATAGAATTAGTCATTTCTGAAAAACTGAGAAGAATATTAAGCTGCAGTTTTCTCTGTTTGTTTTTTATTAGTATTTCTGTGAATTTTTTAAAGTAAAACACAACAATCAACCTTGATTTAAAGATGTTTAAAAATTCCAGGAGTTGAAAATCGGTTAAAAAATTTAAATAATTGCCATATTTTGTCTTTTTAATAAAATTATTTTTGCTTTATATAGTCTATCTGAAAGTATTATAAAATTGCAAAAAATAGCGATTATTTCAAGAAAAAGCCGGTTATATCACAAAATAATGACTCATTTGTACCAAAATTAAAGAAAAGCGTTTTTTTTGTTATTTCTCCTTACTTTTATGATTTAAGAATGATACCGTCATTTTTCAAAATCTATAATGAATATTAAAATGCAGTTTTTCATTAATTTTTCACTGATTTTTTTTGATAAAGCGCAACAATTAACAAAATTATAATAGCTTATTTGCTGAAATTGAATCTTTTTTGATAAGTGACTCAAGAAAGTCTGTATTTATCGGAAAGAATTACAGTAGTCTAAAAACTAATAAAATTACAAAAAATTGATAAAATTTTATCAAAAATTACGTTGTATCATAAAATAATGACTCATTTAAACAAAAATTAAAGAAAATTATCTTCTTTTTGTTATTTTTTCTTACGAATGATAACGATTGATACAAAACTATAGTTTTTTTTCAATAGAATTTGACATTTCTGAAAAAATTGAGAGGAATATTAAGATGCATTTTTCTCTGTTTGTTTTCTATTAGTATTTTTGTGAATTTTTTAAAGTAAAACACAACAATCAACCTTGATTTAAAGATGTTCAAAAATTCCAAGACTTGAAAATCGGTTAAAAACTTTAAATAATTGCCTTATTTTGTCTTTTAAATAAAATTATTTTTGCTTTATATAGTCTATCTGAAAGTATTATAAAATTGCAAAAAATAGCGATTATTTCAAGAAAAAACCGGTTATATCACAAAATAATGACTCATTTGTATCAAAATAAAGAAAAGCGTTTTTTTTGTTATTTCTGCTTACTTTTATCATTTAAGAATGATACCGTCATTTTTCAAAATCTATAATGAATATTAAAATGCAGTTTTTCATTAATTTTTCACTGATTTTTTTTGATAAAGCGCAACAATTAACAAAATTATAATAGCTTATTTGCTGAAATTGGATGTTTTTTGATAAGTCACTCAAGAAAGTCTGTATTTATCTGAAAGAATTACAGTAGTCTAAAAACTAATAAAATTACAAAAAATTGATAGAATTTTATCAAAAATTATGTTGTATCATAAAATAATGACTCATTTGAACAAAAATTGAAGAAAATTATCTTCTTTTTGTTATTTTTTCTTACGAATGACAACGATTGATACAAAACTATAGATTTTTTTCAATAGAATTAGTCATTTCTGAAAAAATTGAGAGGAATATTAAGATGCATTTTTCTCTGTTTGTTTTCTATTAGTATTTTTGGGAATTTTTTAAAGTAAAACACAACAATCAACCTTGATTTAAAGATGTTCAAAAATTCCAAGAGTTGAAAATCGGTTAAGAAATTTCAATATTTGCCATATTTTGTCTTTTTAATAAAATTATTTTTGCTTTATATAGACTATTTGAAAGAATTGAGAACTAACAGCACTTTAAAACCTAAATAAGGGGCTTCAAGGCTGTGAAAGCCTTTCTTCTTCGATAAATTAAACAATTTATATTATTTAAATTATATTAATGTTGGAATTTGATTAATTATCTTGAGTTTTTATTGCAGTATTATTGTAAGATTAATGTTTACATTTTTCTTAATCCGTTCGTGTGGATTATACAGAATTCTCTTTTACTTTTATATATGACATCCTGTTCTATATCCTCTATATGTTTGCCTAACTCTTGTGACAAGATGATTAAACAAGAGAAGGTAAATCCATATTTGTTACGTAAACAGATGTCATAATAAATAACGCTGTATTACAGAAACAAATTGTAGATATTTAGAAAAAAGCATCAAGTGGCATGACTTCAATCATTTCTAATATTATTCAAGGGTGTTAGCTTTCAGTCTATCAAACTTCGACCTCTAAAAATAGATAGCATCTATTTTGCTCCAATTTAATAATTAATAATTAAAAAACAATTTTCTTGTAAATCTAATAGCCGTGATAACAGAGTTTATGTGGATAGGATTGAATGGCCAGGCCAGCCAGCACACCTTTTGATATTATTATTTATTTGCATGTGATTACTCATAGATGGAATTGAATATTCAATCGATATATATCTTTTAAGGCTATTGATAATTTTTACAAACTTGAGGAAAAAAAATTATTGTTTACTGCCAACACCAACTACCGGAAGTTTAGAATTTAGCAGTCTTAATAAATGTTTTTTCAATTTAGTTGCTGTAATGGATACTAAGGTATACAGGCAGGCTATTGTCATCAGTGGTGTATGGATTAGAGAAATTTGATCGTAAATCTGAAAGGTTTTTTCAAATCTTATTTTTTTGAATTTGCCATGCTTTGCGAGTCTTTTCTTTTTAATTTTATTTAAATAAAAAAATATTTGTCTATGACTGCTTTGATAAATGCATTTTATAATAATAATAATAATAAAGTTTATTAGCCCAACAGTGCAGAAGCACCAATTACAGGACAAAACAAAAGAAATATTTTACAATAGTACTTATTCTAACAAATTAAATAAAATTACAAATCAAAAATCAGAATCAGTGACAGACAGTAGCTCAATTACAAATTGCTTAAATAAATAATAATCTAAATAAAATATATCAACCTCGTGGCAGATGCAGTTTAAAAGAGGAATTTTCCATTCTTAGGGTATGAACCTAATAGCTTAATTTAGCTTATCTTTTACATTTTAATATAATTATGATGTATAAAAATTTTTGATATTTTAAAAAATAGTTTAATTCTATTAAATGTAATAAGAGTAAAATTACATAATTTATCCCTGAGGAACTCCTGAGCTAGCATCATATGGCGAGGATGAGAAACCATTGTAGCACACAAATTGTGATCTAGATGTGGAATACGATTGAAAAAGATCTAGTAGTTTCCTACTGAAACCAATTTGAAATAGTTTTTTTAAATGTGGTCAATCTGATCGAAAGCTTTTGTTAGGTCTGTATATATGGTGTCGAACTGAGACTGCTCTTCCAGTTTTTGAGACACAAATTGTGAGAACGCCATTAAGTTTGTTACAGTTGACCTGCGATCTACAAAACCATGTTGATCTAAGAAAATGTAATTCCTAACGGAAGGGTATATATATGAATTTTTGTAGAATTAGAAGCAAGCGAGATAGGCCTGTAGTTCTTAGAGGCATCTCCAGATTTTAAGACAGGACAAACTTTAGATACCTTCCATTTATCGGGAAACGTGCCACTCTCAGGTGATTTATTATAAATGGTTAAAAGCGGCTTTTATGTTGAATATTGGAGTGAAGTAAAGTAACATATTACTTCACTAGTTACGTAATAAATCAAAAATTTACAACTGCTGTCGATGCTGTACTTCTGTTAAACTTGGTATTTTTGTCATCCAGAATTTTTGAAGCAATTGGTTTTTTATTGTATACTTGAGCAAACGCTCTTGTTATCTGTAATTATCTAACTAATAATATAAATAACTACAGTGTGTTTATAAATTATTTACATTCTATATCTACTCTTGCTATGGAATTTCAAACGTATGTTTAATTATTGATATACGGAGAAACGTACGATATTATAGGCAAACTTGGACATTTGTTGGAAATTATACCATCAAAAACAATAAAAATCTATCAAGTTAAATTACACAGCAAGACTAGATCTAAATAAATACTTTATGAACGCATTGTCAGTTAGACGGTAAACAACGTACATGTTGTTTATATAAAATATAATTCAAAAACCTTGATTACATCAATTAAATTCTTCGATGGTACTTTTAAACACTTTCATAACAACTCGGAAGTAAATAAAAAAAAATAGTTTAATAATTTATGGGATGTCACACAAGGTACATAATCTAATCAATTATAGTAAAATCGTGAAGGAAGAAACGAAACTTTTTTCCATATTATAGTCCTTGCAGAGTTCGCTTTGAGCGAAGTGGTTTTAATCTGGTTTCAACCACAACGCCTTTCTTCGATCTTGAAACGTGTCAGACAAGTATAATAGATAAATTTTACTACTGATGGCTAAAAAAAAAATGCGTAAGAATTTACTATTGACACTTTCATTGATTGATATATGATCAAATTATAATAATAGAACAACTAATGAAGATTTTATGATATATATCACTAAATCAAACGATTTGACAATATATTTTTTGAATGCCAAGACCTTCAGATTATTTAGTTCTTCCGCATTTTTCCAATCTATTTTAAGATATTAACATCTTTGTTTAAAAAATATTTGAACTCTAATAAAAGATCCATGACACTGGGTTATGCAATAATCCGGCACGGTTGTTGATCAAATCAAAACATCATCTAAAGATTTTTGACGTCATTGTGATTTCCATTCAAATTTCCTACATAGAATTATCCTGATGAGGAGTTAACCTACGTTAACCGAATTCATGTTTAGAATTTAAAAAAACAGCCACATTGTAGACAAATAAATTCAAGAATGAAGTAAATTACAGAAACTAGTACCTAACGTAGTCCCGTTTCTCTTTTTAACTCATATTTACGTCGCCCCAAATAAGCGTCATTGAAATTAAACATATGCAGATATCAAATCTGTCAAAACGCGGTTTATGAAACAAATAGATACATTGCTAATAGAAAAAACTCATATTACTAGAGAACGATTTTTCATAGATGGGGACAGCTTATTATTCACATTAGATGCGCAGTGGTACTGTTACTTAGTTGATATTATTAAATTTCTGCCACAAGCTCCGGATAAGTTAGGAGTGTCTAGATAGTCGTTCCGTTATTTGACACTAAAACCAAGCAGGATAGGTGGTTTTGTATTACGGACAATGAATGTGCACTGTTTTTTTTTAAATTGTGAGGAAGTACATTGCCTTGCGTATCTCACAATAAGTTTTTTTGTCAAGTACCGCCGGTAAAAGTGCTTTACTCAACCAGTGGGGGTTAGGATCCTCAAGAAGATTACGGATTTTCTGAAGTTACCAAATGCAGAAATGTACACGGGGCATTGTTTCCGTCGTTCTGCAGCTGCCATATTGGCAAACTCTGATCTGGTAACTGTGAAACGCTTAGGTGGATGGAAATCGTCATCTATTGCAGAAACGTACATTGAAGAGTCGGCAGGCAGTAAAATTGCTCTGTTCAACCCTTGGAGTTAAAATGCTACTTTATCTACTTAAAAAACGTTGATAAAGAAATAGTTTAAGAAGAAAAAAATTGTTTGGTTACTGTTAATCAAGAGCATATAAACTGAATATTGATTTAATACGCAATTAATTACACAATATTAAATAACTAATAATAACTACAACGCAGTCAATAGTTTTTGTTTTACTATTATCCGTAATTAAAAATTTAAACATAAAATTTGTCTCAAACGTGTAAAACACGTTGCTATAAATTTGGTTTTACCTCATTTTGAAGATTATAGGTTGATTCTGTTCCGAAGTGCATTAAACTATTTATTTTTATTTTTGAGGAATATTTCCTCAACTACTATAACTTATCTTCTATATACATAAAAGAAAGTCGTGTTAGTTACACTATTTATAACTCAAGAACGGCTTTACCGATATGGCTGAAAATTGGTGAGGAGGTAGCTTAGAGCCAGGAGACGGACATAGGATACTTTTTATTCCGTAAACCACCCTCAAAAAGAGGGGTGAAAGTTAAAATTGGTATATGGGAAGTTGTCTCATGCTATGTCGGAAACGTTCGATGAGTCTCGGCAAATTACCGTTTATGACGTAGGCGCTAGACATCCAGGACAATTTTTTCGAATTAAACAGCGAAGATTCTTGATGACTGGATTTGAATGAAAAGAATAGGATACTTTTTATTAGCAAAGGGATGAAAAGGGGTGGGATAGGGATAAAAAATTACAAGTATTAATATTAGTATGATTTTCAAAGATTTTGGTTTGTTTATAATATCTATGTTTAAATCCAAAATTTTAGAAGTAAAATATTATCATTCCTTAATGGGGCGATAAGAGGTCGAAATGTCTAAAGATCAACATTGTTGTCGTTTTCATAATTTTTCGAATAAATTGCCTAAGTTTTTTAAAAAAAATTAATATGTATATGTTTCCTGCTTTCTAAAAAATTACCCTTAGGGGGATGAACAGAGAGTTTTCTAGGGATAAAAATGTATAAAAACGATATGGGTATTATTTTCGAGGAATTTCAGGTCGTTGATTTTGAAAATGATACATATTTATGTTAAAGAGGGTTGCAAAATGAATGTGATAAGGGTAATAAATGTGAATAATTAATTTGGGTATTAATTTAAAAGTTTTTGGGGTCGTTTATTTTAAAAATCTATATCTATTTATGACCGATTTGGCTGAAAATTGGTGGAGTGGTTGTTTAGAACCAGTAGCCCAACAAAGAATACTTTTTTTTTATCCCGTTCCGTGTGACGTGACATAAAACGTGACATAAAACGTAAAATATAAAACGTAAACGCATCTGACATAGAATAAGAAAACAAATGACAAAAGAAAAAAAAATGAAAAATAAAATAACAAAACTAAAGCGGAACAAAGTTTGCTGGGCCGGCTAGTATTTGATAAAACAAAAATTTTTAAATAGCGCTTGTCTATAAAATGTTGTTTTTGATTAATAGATTAATAGCTATTTATTATGCAAGTGTCTTATAAGGCAAATAAGTCACGAAAGAACTGTTTATCCACGAGAGCTTTCCTGAGTGGCTTGATTTTTTTTGAGTGACTTATTTGCTGTTAAGACACGAGTACAATACATAGTTTTATCCAACATCTCTCTCTGTAAGAGTTCTTAAAAAATCATCAAAACTGAAAATTTTTATATCTACAAATATTAGTAGTAGTCTATGATTTGGTTGCCATGTTGTTGTTGTTGACAATAACATGAGAAAAATTTTGTAAACTGTTTCGGCGCTTGTAACATTGTTGAAAATGAAAAGAATTAATACTCTTTCTGGAAACATTGCGAAAGATGTTGAAGAGTTAGTTTGCTACCCAAGAAATATCTAGGGACGCTTATTACAGAGAATTGAGTGAGTTCAATAACTGGTGGAAACAAAAAAACGATGTTAGTGGGGTAAGCCAAGAAGAAGAAGTTGGGTGACTTCTTCAACGTCAAAAAAAGATTTGCGGTTTCTTCAATGTGAACGAATTACAGCATGATAAGATTGACATTTACGTTTTTGAAAGAGAGCTTATTCAACAGTTTCTAGCAGAAGCACCTAATAAAAAATATTCGATGTCGATTTTGTTATTATTTTTATTTATCTTTTCATATAAATGCTAACGTCATCTCATTTTTATTAGATCAGATTGATAAAATTCCATCTAGTTTTATTTTAAATCTAGTTCGGTAGTTTTGAATCTAATCTAGTTAGATTTATAACTGTTATTACCAAGTAAAAAGTACAATAGATCAAGCTAAACCAGATCAGGCTAAACTAGACTAAAAAGTATCATTAATTTATAATTTTAATAAAATTAAGATTATTCTATAATGAAACGAGCTAATCCCGAAATAATATAGATTTTATTAGATTATTGTAGTCTAAATTTTATATCAGACCGAACTAGTCTAAGTTAAGCGATTCCAAACTTATGATAACAGTACTATAGTTTAGTTTTACTTCAAATTTTGCAGTAATTCAACACTTAAAGACTGTCATAAAAACTTATCTAGTTCAGCTCACTTTGAAAAAAAGCTAGTTTGACTAGTTTATTATACATTTTTCTACAGTAAAATAGATTAATATAATTAGTTCTGTAATAAAATCTGATCTGGCTAGACTTTTGGCCGGTACTAACTAGTAAAAAACAAAATAGTACAATCCGAACTAGATCAAGCTATACTAGATAAAATAAACTAGTTTTATAACTATGTTTGTCTAGTTTATTTCAGATAGAACTAGACTAAGTAAACAACTAGTTCGAGTATTAAATATTAAGGCTTAAACTAAACAAAACCGAACTAGACTAGATATAGCAATAAAAAAACTAAACCAAAAAAAACTAATCAACATTATATTTTATCAGAAAAGATATTAAAATGTAGGAAATAAACTAGATCGAACTAAACCACCAATCAAACCCTAGGGAATAAACTAAACTATATTTAGTTTCAGTAAATTAAACTATTAATAAAAATAGTTTTTTATAGTTTTATCTAAATTAGACTGAACTAGACTCACCAGACTTTGCTTAATAATCAATTAATTGTTGATAAAGATAATTGTTGAAAATATTTCTTATCAAAATCCTCTTATCAAAGTAGCTATGATAATACACCTAATTGGAAAATTAGTAATTATAAGATAATATTAGAGTATTTAGATAATAGAATGTTTAGCATTTAATCTAAACGTCAGCGTAATCTCAACAAATGATTTCATCTGAGATTTCAGTTAATTGTAATTGTATTTTTTGATGTTCAATAAATTGTTCTATTTTCTGTCAAAAACATCATTTTTATAACGTCATAATCAAGAGGTGTTGGATAAATTATCAAATGTACCACGACAAACCGAGTAAAAGATTCGAAAAACTCTGAAAATAGCTAAAGGTATTTCATTTATGTTTATTCTTCACTTAATATAAAACAAATTAATTTGTATGGTTCACATAGCACGAGGTCTCTGATTGGTGTCATGAACTTTTTTGTAATTAGTAAATTAACATAATGATTGCGTGAAAAGTAATGTTTCATTTAGTGCATCCGTACATTGAAAAATAAGATTGATCATATCTATTACAAAAAAAAAAAAACAATTCCCAAAAATGTTGCAATATTATGAATAATATTTGCCCACACAATCATTTTCAAGTACACCTTGAAAATAGAAACAAATAAAAATTTTTCAACGGTTTTCGATTGTACGACGTCAGTGGTGACAAAATCTTACGTTATTCGCACATTATAACGCGTCTGATATGACGTACGCGCGCAATATGCTAATATCCATCTAATTTAAGTATTATGTTGTTATATTGCTAATATTAAAATGTTTGTATACAAAAACAAACAACTAATTTTTTATATACATATTTATCAAATTTATATAGTTATGCAAATTATTTTTGTTTGTGGTTTGTAACAAAACTTGTAAAATTGTCATTAATTATTTCTACATCTGATTTATAATTAAGATTAATTTTGAACTGCACTCAAACATTCTACCTAAATAACATAAAGGGGGCCAAGCAAAAATTGTTATACAAATTCATTTAGAAAGCTCATCATAATTCTGACTGTTTGTTTTCTTTTTATAATTCAGCTGAACTTACAACTTTGCCAACCCTTAACCTGAATACAGCCCTAGCGTAGTATCTGAGGTTCTGCACAGGCAAGAAATTTTGCGGTGAACCCCTCATGAAGATTAGTGAAGGTTAAGTAGGAATAAAAACTTATTTGCACAAAATGCTTAGTCAAGCTATATCTTTTATTATTTGCAAGCGATATGGACATATTGGAATGAAAATAGTTAAAATGCCAAACATCAATAATTGGCATTTAAATTTTTATAGACGTTAAAAAGGCAATTTTGACAAGTATAAATAAAAAACTGGTGTTTTTATAATAAAAGAGACAACACCCAAAAAACAACAAAAGGCTAGTGACATCTGCGCTTTTTAGACTTTTCCGTATTCATTATATAAGCCGGATTAAAAACTCTGCTAGAAAAAATTTGGACAAGGTCGGGTTCTTGATCTCACCTGTGCAACAACGCCTATCTTCTATTTATAAATTTTGAGCTTTTGTGTTTTGAACCCGGACATTGAACGGGTCAGTTATATTGATGACTTGCTGAATTTTAAAAGGTTGTATCATTTTGAATGTCAGGTATTCATCAAATCAAAGCAAGTGATATAGTAGTATATACCAAAAAAAAAAACAGACAGACGTCATTGGTTTAGAATGACGTCTAAAATTATTTTTTTTAACGTAGGCTTGCAATGAATTTTTCAAGGATAAACAACAGGCATTTAATAATTGATTTTGATTTAATCTAAAATAATCACTAATTTCTAAGTAATTAATTATAAGTCTTAAATGTCTGAAGCTTCATATAATGATTCATCTCATATATTGTTCTACGAACAGCACTTATATCGAAAGCTGTTTTTTGGAAAATGTGTTTTTTTACCTCAACTAATAACGGGTGTTTTTTAAAGTTTAGCGTCATAGTCGGCCATGTCTATGAGTTTTTGGGGATTGCTTCAAATGTCAAAATAATTATCAAAATGATTTTCTCACAAGAACAGAAATTTTTTGGAAGTGGAAGCTTATTTTTGTAACGGCCATCGAGTTGATATGGTGAATGGCAATACCCAATTCTAGCTTGTAATTTAATCACATTGATTTATTACATTAAAAATGAGGTTAGATTAGGTTTACATGTCAAATTAATAGCTGTCAGTTCGATTCGATGACAATTACAAGTTAAACATTCATGGCAATCTTTGACGCCAAATCTAAAACAGTATAGTAACTCTTGTTACTATTGTGTAACGTGCTTTTATAAATTATTTAGATCAGCTCTTGCTGTGTAATTTAGCTTGACACTTTTTTATTGTCTTTGATTGTATGATTCCCTACAAATGTCTAAGCTCGTGTACGTTTCTGCGTATGAAAATTGCAAAGCTGTCTCAGAAATTTGACATAGCAGAATAAAGCTGTCTATAAAATAGACAAAATAATAAAAATATGAAAGTAGTTCGTGTTTTGGGATATTTTTAAAAAGATCTAAAAAAAATTGCAATGTTCCACAAATAACCATTATTCATTAATTAACAATTTTAATGGTTTAGCGCGTTTATTGAAAGGTTTAAATTTTGTCGGTGAATTGGTTGATAATCGTAAGAAGCGCAACATTCTTGAAATTTTCGAAATGGTGGGTAATTCACAAATTAACATTTATTTAGATTTAGACAAATATTTTAAATTAGTATGTATGAGTCGCAAGGGCAAGGCTTCTAATAAAATATTTTGGGTGGATTATCAACTATTATATTACATAATTACTTTTAAAATAATTGATGAAGGTCAATCAATACAGATTTGATTAGAATTTTAATGAAATTGTATTTCGGTATCCACAAATTAACATTTATTATGATAAGCGGTAATTTTACATAATTCAATTAATTATGAATTTGTTGCAATCAGAACACATCATGTCATGCTCACCAATCTCTCCCAATGAATTTAAAAAGGTTATTAAATAATAAAGCATTATCAAGGGTGGTATTCTCGACCATAGGTGATGAAATGAGATGATGAAATAACTCCGTATGGGCGTGGCTTATTGACACATAGTAGTATGTTATACACAAAATATATTTTAGGCTACGACGTATTTCTCTAGACTAACTTTGCTATATTTACAATTTTAACGAGATTGAAATTAGTAAATTACGTTTAATTTACTCTGTATAAATTTATTTTGTGTGTATAACAATTTGTGTTGTTTATTGTGTTCTAAAAGACAAAATTTTGTTAAAAAAGATGCCACTTTGTACCAAATTTTAAAGTTAACTTTGGCATTTTGTGGTATTAAGAGGAATAAAACACTTTTTGAAAACATTTTTTAACGAACAATTTTATTAAAATAAATGTAGAAGTTAATACTGTATTTATTGTGTCAAGGTTCGGACTTGAAAAGAATAATATGTAATTTGATTCATGCTCTTATAGGGATAATTACCGCAAATTTGTTTCGATTTGGGGCAAATCTTTTTGTTATTTTTTTGATTCTGAGTTGTTAAACGACTTTAAAAAATCAGGAGGTTTTTTTAACATTTTTATCAAAGTCTATGAAATATTACAAAATAATGATTCGTTTGAACCAAAATTGAAGAAAAGCAAATTATTTTTTCTTTATTTTAAAGATTAAAAATAGTCTTGACAGCTATTATTTAATCTACTAAAAATTTTGTATGTGGCGCATCCACTATTTTTTGACATTTCTATCAGTCTATGAAATATTACAAAATTATGACTTATTTAGACCAAAATTGAAGAGAAGTAATTTTTTTTTTGTTATTTTTTCATAATTTTAAAGAATAAGAATAGTAGCGACTGTCATAAAACAATTTAGTAAAAAATATGTATTTGGCGCATCCACCATTTTTCATCATTTTCATCAAAATCTATAAAATACTACAAAATAATGACTCATTTGAATCAAAATTATAAAGAACCGTCTTTTTTTTGTTATTTCTTCCTTATTTTAAAGATTAAAAATAGTAGCGACTGTCATAAAACAATTTAGTAAAAAAATTGTATTTGGCGCATCTACCATTTTTCATCATTTTCATCAAAATCTATAAAATATTACAAAATTATGACTCATTTGAATCAAAATTATAAAGAACCGTCTTTTTTTTGTTATTTCTTCCTTATTTTAAAGATTAAAAATAGTAGCGACTGTCATATAACAATTTAGTAAAAAAATTGTATTTGGCGCATCCACCATTTTTCATCATTTTCATCAAAATCTATAAAATATTACAAAATTATGACTCATTTGAATCAAAATTATAAAGAACCGTCTTTTTTTTGTTATTTCTTCCTTATTTTAAAGATTAAAAATAGTAGCGACTGTCATAAAACAATTTAGTAAAAAAATTGTATTTGGCGCATCTACCATTTTTCATCATTTTCATCAAAATCTATAAAATATTACAAAATAATGACTCATTTGAATCAAAATTATAAAGAACCGTCTTTTTTTTGTTATTTTTTCTTAATTTTAAAGATTAAGAATAGTAGCGACTGTCATAAAACAATTTAGTAAAAAATTTGTATTTGGCGCATCTACCATTTTTTGACAATTTTATAAAAATCTTTAAAATATTACAAAATTATGACTCATTTGAATCAAAATTATAAAGAACCGCCTTTTTTTTGTTATTTCTTCTTAATTTTAAAGATTAAGAATAGTAGCGACTGTCATAAAACAATTTAGTAAAAAATTTGTATTTGGCGCATCTACCATTTTTTGACAATTTTATCAAAATCTTTAAAATATTACAAAATTATGACTCATTTGAATCAAAATTATAAAGAACTGTCTTTTTTTTGTTATTTCTTCTTAATTTTAAAGATTAAAAATAGTAGCGACTGTCATAAAACAATTTAGTAAAAAAATTGTATTTGGCGCATCTACCATTTTTCATCATTTTCATCAAAATCTTTAAAATATTACAAAATTATGACTCATTTGAATCAAAATTATAAAGAACCGTCTTTTTTTTGTTATTTTTTCTTAATTTTAAAGATTAAGAATAGTAGCGACTGTCATAAAACAATTTAGTAAAAAATTTGTATTTGGCGCATTCACCATTTTTCATCATTTTTATCAAAATCTTTAAAATATTACAAAATAATGACTCATTTGAACCAAAATGACATTATTTTTGAAATAAAATAAAAATTAATCATATTTCTTTTATAATTATGTTATAATATCTTTTTCTTCTTTTGTTCCTTTTATACATCTATTTTATATTTTGAATTATATTGTTGTTGTAATAAATATATTTATTTATTAACAACTGTTGACACCACAATTTTATATTTAAGCTTTATGAATGTTTGTAATTAATTGTTTCGTACCCTAGAGCTGAATTATTGTCTTGTAAATAATACACAAGCTCAAATTGCAATATCTTATCTGACACTAACCTTCAGGTTTTTGCAAAAATAGATTTTTTTTTGCAATTACGTACATTTTTGGACATAATCTTATTCGATTCGACTATGTGAAATCCTCTCCTTGAAGCAAATTTGGTTAAACATAAATATATTGCAAATGAAGGTAATTAATTACTATATATAGGTGGTCATATTTTTTATCCAAAATGTTGAAATCAAAATCCCATATCAAAAAAAAAGTGTTGATAATTGACGCTTTTTTTAGGTTTTTTTATCAGGTCCTTGACTTTATTTTTAATAAATAATAACAATAAATGCATTAAATAATTGGGCAATAGGCAAGAAAAGAAAAAGAAAGGTCACATGGATAAACATTTAGCGCAATGATATGGTTTAAGAAGTTTATGAGACCGATCGCTTATCGATATTGTAAGAATATTGTAGGCTGTGGTGCTATTTGCATGGATAAATTCAATAATTTTTTTATAAGTCATCTAATAGGGAGTTTAAATGAGTACAGGACCTTTCTGACATGTTGAAGGAAAATCTGATAACGTTAATTGTTATTTATTTGCTAGAAATAACATCAAAAGTTAGCTACCATTAATAATTGCAATTGTTAGCAACATTTATATTAAAATAGAAATGTTTTTTTGAAAAATGTTACTTTATTGTCTTCTTTAAGTAGAGTGAACAAAACCACCCAAAATAATATCTTCCGCGTTCACAATGTTTTTCTCATCTTCTAGGTTTTTTTCCTTACGTCGAAATAAATTAAAATATCTGACAAAGACAGCTTAAGTTGTGGCATTATGATATAATAATTCGAAAAGCCTATTAACAAAACAATGACACTGACACTAATGACAGGACAATGGCAGAATTGACAGAGATAAGCGTGTTTGAAACAGTTGACTATTGTGTTTTTCTATTTTTTTTATTGTTACTTCAAATATAGGTAGTGTGACTTTTCGATATTTTGGAATGTTTTATCTTTTGGTATTATATAGTCAATTACAGCCTCTCTCTCTCTTCATGTGTATTCCCCTTCTTTATCTCGTTTCCATTTACTACTTTTTACTCATTTTCTTCTAACATATTTTTGAGTTCTTTTCCTTCTACGTTATTCTTTGTGCGTTTTGTATTCCTCTTCTTTACTACTCTTTTTTTTTGCTGTGATTTTATTTTATTTACTCTTTATTGTATCAATTTTGCATTGAAAACGTTTCCTATTATATGCTAGTTTTTTTTTTCTTCATTTACTCTTTCGTTGTTTTAATCACTTTGTACTTTTTTCTGTCTACGATTATTTTGTTTTCTATTACTTCTTCTTTTTTATGCTGTTTTACTTTTTTCTTTCTCTCTCTGTCTATCATTTTTTTTTAGCGGTTTTTATATCTTTTTTTTGGTCTTCTTTATAAGTATAAGCTACGATTGTACAAAAAATTGCATAGTTAATGTAGGTAGTCTATAATTACGTTTTTAGAAAAAAATATTTCAATGTTTTCTCTGAAAACAAAGGTCATCTTTGTGTGATGAAATTATACAAACATCCAATTGACTTTTATTCAATGAAACACATGATGTGTTGGTTAAAATAGTATCAAAGTGTCACCAAAAAGGACACTTTATAATGTAGTACCTACCCACTTATTTAAATTAAATTCTTCTCATTTGTTTTGGCATTTATTAGAAAATATTTGTAATTTTGTAATTTAAATTAATTGCTAATTAGATGTGTAAAATATACATATTTTATTTTAAAACATTATTATAATTAATAGTATTAATTATAGTTGTCTACCAATCGCCTGACTTTTTTTTTATTATGGTGACTATTGTTTTAGCAAGAATTAAGTCAATCAAAGCGCTTAAATTTTCAAAATGTTCGATCATGCCCTAATTGTCATTTTCTTTTCAACATCGCTTAATTATTTTACCATCTTTTTTACTCTTTTTTCTTCAAATTCTGTCTTTTTCAACTTTTTCCTATATATATTTTTTGACTTTTTGTGTCACTTTATTGTTAATGTCTCTTTTCTTTCTTCTATTATTTGTTTTCTATAATTTTTTATCTCTTAGCGGCATATGGTCTGGTTCAATCCTTTCGCCTATCTCAAATTTTTTCCTATGCTTTCTGGTTAACTATTCCGTAGTCAATTACCGTTTCTGCCTGTGTTTGTCTATCGTCCTTTCTCATCCGTATTTTTTCTACCATTTGCATTAAAATTATTTCTTCTCTGTTTTTTTTTTATCTTCTGTTGTTCGTATGTTTGTTTTTTGTTTTTTCGTTCTCCATTTTTGTTCATTCTTGCATTGAAATTACTCCCAATTAGTAAATTTATGTTATTTTTGTTTCTGTTCTATTTCTTTTCTCTTTCTTTTATCATGCTGATGCCTCAGCTATATATTGTTATTTCTCATTGTCCTTCAGCAATTTTTATTTTTTTTTCATTTTCTCTTCTTCTTCTTCTATTTTTTGTTTGTTTTGTTTTTGAATATTGGTTCTGCTGATGTCTCTGCTATATATTGTTCTTATTTCTCATTGTCCTTCAGCAATTTTTATCGTTTTTTTCGTTTTCTCTTCTTTTTCTTCTTCTATTTCTTTTTTTGTTTTGTTTTTGAATGTTTGTTCTGCTGATGCCTCTGCTATATATTGTTCTTATTTCTCATTGTCCTTTAGCAATTTTCTTTTGTTTTATTTTCTCTTCTCCTTCTTCTATTTCTTTTTTTTGTTTTGTTTTTAAATGTTGGTTCTTTGTGGGATTTTATTGTTTTTAAACCGGAATGTTGTATTGTAGATAGTCTGATTATCTGAGTCTGGGTTTTTTTTTTATCATTTCTGTTGATCTTATGTTGTTTGTCTTTTGTTTTTTCGTTCTCTATTTTTTTTCTCTTCTTCTTCTTCTATTCTTGCATTGAAATTACTCCCAATTAGTAAATTTATGTTATTTTTGTTTCTGTTTTATTTCTCTTTCTTTTATCATGCTGATGCCTCTGCTATATATTGTTCTTATTTCTCATTGTCCTTCAGCAATTTTTATCTTTTTTTTTTTCATTTTCTTTTCTTCTATTTCTTTTTTTTTTTGTTTTGTTTTTGAATGTTTGTTCTGCTGATGCCTCTGCTATATATTGTTCTTATTTCTCATTGTCCTTTAGCAATTTTTATCTTTTGTTTTATTTTCTCTTCTTCTTCTTCTATTTCTTTTTTTGTTTTGTTTTTAAATGTTGGTTCTTTGTGGGTTTTTTTTTGTTTTTAAACCGGAATGTTGTATTGTAGAAAGTCTGATTATTTAAATAAAAGTAATTATGTTGTACAATTTACAATAATTGTTTGGCGAATAGGTAATTTTATCTATAATAAAATTCTGAGTAGAAACTATTTGTTTGGAATTAAAAGAAGGATTTGCACAATCCTAAGTAAGCACCTATCTCCTATAGTATTATTTTTACTATTTACACGTGCTTCAAATTACAAAAGTGGCTGACTACACTTCTTCCTATAGAAAAAACTAATTAAGCATCTGCATGGTTCTTCAACTTGTAATTATTGAAGGTTATCTCAATTATTTTGCAATGTTTTTATCGGTACCTACTTGTTGTCTTGTAAAAATAGCAACAATCAAACTTAAATGAGTATGTAGGTAGAATTAGGTGTTCCCTCAAGTAACCTTGCATCTCTTGACGTTTGATCAAGTAATAGTTACTAATTACTTTCAATATAATAAGCAGAAGAATTTAAGGAATTTGACTAATAGATGTGTTCATCGTAGACAAAAAGTAGTATCAAGGATAAGCTACTTTACAAAAAAAAAAAAATTATCTAAAACTAAAATCGCGTCGTTTTTTTCATTATTAAGTAACTTTAATTTATAATAGATAAGTTTTTGCTTTAAAAACGTAACGTTATACGCTTTTGAATCTTGATTATTATACAGAAGAAAGTTATAATAAAAATAAAGTAAAACGATACTATAAAATAGTCAGAAGAAAAACAGACACAATTTGGTGTCGTTTCTAAATGAGAGATTTTTAGAAATTTCTATTAAAACCGACTAAAGGTGTAAAAAAATTAGTCTTTTTATCGCATGCGCTGCGGAAAAAACACGCTTGTGTGGTGTGGCTCCCGTGCGAAGTCGTTACGAAGCGCTAGTTTAAAAAACGTAGATAACACTACGAAAAACTTAAAACGACAATTAATTCTATTTAAAAAAAAAAGAACATAAGATGTATTTTTTTGCTTTGCAGAAGAATAATGCAGAAAAACTGCTTTTTCGCATTGTGGTGGTTTTTATTTTTAGAAATTACTATAGCAACAATGCAATATTTCTGTACAATTCTATGGGCCATAATAGCATAGAAATCTCCTAACATAGTAGAAAATTAATTTTGGAAATTTATTTCATTATGTCCACTGCCACATCTCCTGCAGCTTTCCCAAATAAGTCAGCACACATTTACATTTATTCTTTATCTTTCTCCACCCAACTTTTGCAGTCCTAACATGTTCCACCGGCGTTTTACAATCATGGCCGCTGCAGATCTTCTAATGCAGTGGCCGGTGTACATAGCTGGATTTCCGAGTTTGAGATATGAAGCAATTTTTTTCGAAATTTTGTTTATCAACTTGTTCTTTCGTCAGTATTGAAGATTTTTCATGTCGGTATGATCCAACATTCTTCTTTTTGATAAATCATATTTGTCAATTTTGATTCTTTCTTTTACTTTCAAACAAGCTTGAAGCCTAGATTATTTAGGTCATAATGATGAACAGGAATACTAGACTTGTCTGGCAGCAAACTCATTTCCACACTTTCTGCTAACTTTAAAATACGTGCGGAGACACCAAAATGTGGCAAAACTTTTACAAACTTTTCTAATTCAATGTGCACAAAATCAGTGTTTTGTTTTAAAATTTGCCTTATAAGACACTTGTATAATAAATAGCCTATTATATCTTCTTTGTAAGATTAAGGGCGGCTTTTATAAAGATAAAAAGCTTGCTTTGTATAATTTGTGTAAAAATAAAGAATAAATAAACTTGAATTACGAACCGATTGTCGATTGTAGTCTTTAATTGGGAAAAGGTGTTTTTCAAAGACATGAGAGTTGAATACGTCGTTAAAACAACTAAAATAAAAATTCAAGGTACTCAAGACTTCATCGCAAAAACCTGTGTATTATAGAAATACAAAACCGATATTATGCATTCAACGGCTACTATTAGGTGTGGTATACTTAAGATATTAAATATTTTATAGAGAAATTGTCGCACAGGCAGGCAGCCTTCCTTCTTTCTTTCTGCATTCTTACCATAGGTCACGGTTGACTTTACCGAACCGATAGTTTTGTAATAATTGCACTGATGTGTAAGTTGTTATTACACATGCTACAGGTGCTGATTTATTGATTATGAAAGACGCACTTGAAATACGCAGACATAAGAAAACCTTGATCTTCATTTTTTTGATATAAAGAAAATAATTTTGGTATGAATAACCAATATTCAAGGATCTATGCAAAGAATCGAATTTCCTACATTATTAGTTAGGTATGTCACAAACCATGGTACGTACATATATAAGTTCTTTGTTTTCGTCAATAATTGGTAATAATTAGGTGATTTGACTCAGCGGATACAAAATGTATGTGAATAAATCTATAAAGGGGCTATTAGCTTAAAGCTCATTTAAAGTCTTGCTTAACGAAACAGGGCTTGACTAAGTACGTTTCCGTTATAGGATGGTTTTGCTGAATAAGATGAAGAGCATACATTTTTTGAATACAACCCTGTAATAACAGACACGCCTATTTTGTTGGGAGATCACGTAAAACGCACGTGATGCTCTTTACTTCATCATCTTTAACGTGAAAATAGTATAATAGTTTATGACGGTTCCATGTTAACCAGATATTAGGTTCCGTCATGAGATATTTCTATGAAGATGAATCGTAATGAATTTTAAAGTAAACAGCGATCTTCTAGGAAAATAATAATTGAGTTTTCAAACGTAAAGGATAAAAATAAAATGAAAGATGATCTTTAGCAGACTTTAATCCCACAATTTAAAAATTTTTAGTCCTGGGACACACTGTATATGCTTTTTGATAAGTGAATCAAGATTCACATATCCCATACTTTTATTTTATATAGATTGTCTGAAAGAATAAAAAAGTTACAGCACTTTAAAAACTGATTAAATTGCGAAAAATAGAGATAATTTTAACAAAAAGAACGTCATATCACAAAAAAATAACTTATTTGAATCAAAATTTAGAAAAAACGTGGTTTTTTTGTTGTTTTTTTTTTAGACTTGAAGAATGATAACGATTGATATAAAACTGATAGAGAACTTAAAGATTCATAAAAAAACTAATAGAGTTAAGTAATTTTTCAAAAGCTAAAAGTTTTCTTTGTTTGTTTTCAGCGATTTTTTTAATAAATTGGATTGAGGCAAAACAAAATGAAAAATTCTAAATCGAACATTGTCAAAAATGAAAATGGCTTATATGCTTAAATTGAATGCTTTTTGATAAATAAATCAAGATTATCACAAGTTACAGCACTTTAAAGCCTAATAAAATAAAATAAAAAGCCCAAGAAAAAAAGCAACTATAGTGAAGACTGACCAAAATACTATGGAAAACTCAAGTAAAAGTAAAAAAACAAGAAAAAAAAACAAAAGTAGCAAAAAAAAGAAACAAACTTTTTGGATTATATTATATTTGATGTGAAATATATGAAAAAATAGACAGAAAAGTACAAAAGGCAGCTGCTGCATGCTTTAAGAGAGAAAAAAAGCAAAAAGTATAATTAAAAGACATTAATTAATAAAAATAGGAACAATACAAAAGTATAAAAATTGCAAAAAAGTAAAAAATAAAATAAAAATTGATAAGAAAGAAACTTTTGAAAAGAGAAAAAAACAGTACTAGCAGAATAAAAAAAAAGAATAACAAAGAGCTAAAAAAAAAATCATTTACATAGATGACAACTTAAAAAAAAATAAATTAAAAAGATGAGCTAAGTAGCACAAAAAAAAAGAATAACAAAGACAAAAAAGCAAAAGTTGGGCGTGGGAAATTATTTATAAACGGATAGAAATTTTAATAAATTAAAAAAGGGCTAAATATTGCTGCAAATGTTTTAAAAGATTAAGCGAAAAAACAATGATGAAAACACACAAAGAAAAATACAATAAAAAATAAAAAAAACAAAAAGAAAAAGAAATAATGAAAGAAGCTGAAAAGAAAAAAAGTAAACAAAAATGACGGTTCAACAAAGAGTAAGAAAATAATATAAAAAAAATTGAGAGAAACAAAAAAAGAAAAAACAAAAAAACGCAAAAGTTGTTGAAAAGACGAAAAAAAAAATAAAAGTGCTAATTTTTTTAAAAAAATATGCAAGAGAAAAAAGAAACAATAGTGAAGACAGACTAAAATCCTAGGGAAAACTCAAGAAAAAGTAAAAAAAAAAGAGTAGCAAGAAAAAGAAACAAACATTTTGGAACATATTATATTTGATGTGAAATATATGAAAAAATAGACAGAAACGTACAAAAGGCAGCTGCTGCATGATTAAAAAAAAAAAAGCAAAAAGTATAATTAAAAGACATCAATTAATAAAAAGAGAAAAGACAGAATTAGAACAAAATAAAAAAAATAGAAAGATAAATAAAATAAGAAGTAGAGGGATCAATAAAAAACAAAAAATAGGAACAATACACAAGTATAAAAATTGCAAAAAAAAAAGTAAAAAATAAAATAAAAATTGATAAGAAAAAAAGTTTTGAAAAGAGAAATAAAAAGTACTACCAGAATAAAAAAGAGCTAAAAAGAAAAAAAAACATTTACATAGATGACAACTTAAAAAAAAAATAAAATAAAAAGATGAGCCAAGTAGCACATAAAAAAAGAATAACAAAGACAAAAAAGCAAAAGTTGGGCGTGGGAAATTATTTATAAACGGATAGAAATTTTAATAAATCAAAAAAGGGCTAAATATTGCTGCAAATGTTTTAAAAGATTAAGCGAAAAAACAATGATGAAAACACACAAAGAAAAATACAATAAAAAAAAACCAACAAGTAAAACAAAAAAAAGAAATAATGAAAGAAGCTGAAAAGAAAAAAAGTAAACAAAAATGACGGTTCAACAAAGAGTCAGAAAATAATATAAAAAATAATTGAGAGAAACAAAAAAATAAAAAACAAAAAAAACGCAAAAGTTGTTGAAAAGACGAAAAAAAATATAAAAGTGCTAATTTTTTTAAAAAAATATGCAAGAGAAAAAAGGAACAATAGTGAAGACAGACTAAAATACTAGGAAAATCTCAAAAAAAAGAGTAGCAAGAAAAACAAACAAACATTCTGGAACATATTATATTTGATGTGAAATATATGAAAAAATAGACAGAAAAGTACAAAAGGCAGCTGCTGCATGCTTTAAGAGAGAAAAAAAGCAAAAAGTATAATTAAAAGACATCAATTAATAAAAATAGGAACAATACAAAAGTATAAAAATTGCAAAAAAGTAAAAAATAAAATAAAAATTTATAAGAAAGAAACTTTTGAAAAGAGAAAAAAACAGTACTAGCAGAATAAAAAAAAAGAATAAAAAAGAGCTAAAAAAAAAATCATTTACATAGATGACAACTTAAAAAAAAATAAAATAAAAAGATGAGCTAAGTAGCACAAAAAAAAAGAATAACAAAAACAAAAAAGCAAAAGTTGGGCGTGGGAAATTATTTATAAACGGATAGAAATTTTAATAAATTAAAAAAGGGCTAAATATTGCTGCAAATGTTTTAAAAGATTAAGCGAAAAAACAATGATGAAAACACACAAAGAAAAATACAATAAAAAATAAAAAAAACAAAAAGAAAAAGAAATAATGAAAGAAGCTGAAAAGAAAAAAAGTAAACAAAAATGACGGTTCAACAAAGAGTAAGAAAATAATATAAAAAAAATTGAGAGAAACAAAAAAAGAAAAAACAAAAAAACGCAAAAGTTGTTGAAAAGACGAAAAAAAAAATAAAAGTGCTAATTTTTTTAAAAAAATATGCAAGAGAAAAAAGAAACAATAGTGAAGACAGACTAAAATCCTAGGGAAAACTCAAGAAAAAGTAAAAAAAAAAGAGTAGCAAGAAAAAGAAACAAACATTTTGGAACATATTATATTTGATGTGAAATATATGAAAAAATAGACAGAAACGTACAAAAGGCAGCTGCTGCATGATTAAAAAAAAAAAAGCAAAAAGTATAATTAAAAGACATCAATTAATAAAAAGAGAAAAGACAGAATTAGAACAAAATAAAAAAAATAGAAAGATAAATAAAATAAGAAGTAGAGGGATCAATAAAAAACAAAAAATAGGAACAATACACAAGTATAAAAATTGCAAAAAAAAAAGTAAAAAATAAAATAAAAATTGATAAGAAAAAAAGTTTTGAAAAGAGAAATAAAAAGTACTACCAGAATAAAAAAGAGCTAAAAAGAAAAAAAAACATTTACATAGATGACAACTTAAAAAAAAAATAAAATAAAAAGATGAGCCAAGTAGCACATAAAAAAAGAATAACAAAGACAAAAAAGCAAAAGTTGGGCGTGGGAAATTATTTATAAACGGATAGAAATTTTAATAAATCAAAAAAGGGCTAAATATTGCTGCAAATGTTTTAAAAGATTAAGCGAAAAAACAATGATGAAAACACACAAAGAAAAATACAATAAAAAAAAACCAACAAGTAAAACAAAAAAAAGAAATAATGAAAGAAGCTGAAAAGAAAAAAAGTAAACAAAAATGACGGTTCAACAAAGAGTCAGAAAATAATATAAAAAATAATTGAGAGAAACAAAAAAATAAAAAACAAAAAAAACGCAAAAGTTGTTGAAAAGACGAAAAAAAATATAAAAGTGCTAATTTTTTTAAAAAAATATGCAAGAGAAAAAAGGAACAATAGTGAAGACAGACTAAAATACTAGGAAAATCTCAAAAAAAAGAGTAGCAAGAAAAACAAACAAACATTCTGGAACATATTATATTTGATGTGAAATATATGAAAAAATAGACAGAAAAGTACAAAAGGCAGCTGCTGCATGCTTTAAGAGAGAAAAAAAGCAAAAAGTATAATTAAAAGACATCAATTAATAAAAATAGGAACAATACAAAAGTATAAAAATTGCAAAAAAGTAAAAAATAAAATAAAAATTTATAAGAAAGAAACTTTTGAAAAGAGAAAAAAACAGTACTAGCAGAATAAAAAAAAAGAATAAAAAAGAGCTAAAAAAAAAATCATTTACATAGATGACAACTTAAAAAAAAATAAAATAAAAAGATGAGCTAAGTAGCACAAAAAAAAAGAATAACAAAAACAAAAAAGCAAAAGTTGGGCGTGGGAAATTATTTATAAACGGATAGAAATTTTAATAAATCAAAAAAGTGCTAAATATTGCTGCAAATGTTTTAAAAGATTAAGCGAAAAAACAATGATGAAAACACACAAAGAAAAATACAATAAAAAAAAACCAACAAGTAAAACAAAAAAAAGAAATAATGAAAGAAGCTGAAAAGAAAAAAAGTAAACAAAAATGACGGTTCAACAAAGAGTCAGAAAATAATATAAAAAAAAATTGAGAGAAACAAAAAAACGCAAAAGTTGTTGAAAAGACGAAAAAAAAAAATAAAAGTGCTAATTTTTTTAAAAAAATATGCAAGAGAAAAAAGAAACAATAGTGAAGACAGACTAAAATACTAGGAAAATCTCAAAAAAAAGAGTAGCAAGAAAAAGAAACAAACATTTTGGAACATATTATATTTGATGTGAAATATATGAAAAAATAGACAGAAAAGTACAAAAGGCAGCTGCTGCATGATTTAAAAAAAAAAGCAAAAAGTATAATTAAAAGACATCAATTAATAATATAGAAAAGACAGAATTAGAACAAAATATAAAAATTAGAAAGATAAGTTAAGAAGTAGACGGATCAGTAAAAAACATAAAAAATAGGAACAATACACAAGTATAAAAATTGCAAAAAAAAGTGAAAAATAAAATAAAAATTGATAAGAAAAAATCTTTTAAAAAGAGAAATAAAAAGTACTAGCAGAATAAAAAAAAAACTAAAAAAAAAGAATAAAAAGGAGCTAAAAAGAAAAAAAACATTTACATAGATGACAACTTAAAAAAAAATAAAATAAAAAGATGCGCCAAGTAGCACAAAATAAAGAATAACAAAGACAAAAAAGCAAAAGTTGGGCGTGGGAAATTCTTTAGCAAAAAAAAGACATAATTTGAGCAAAAAGCCGGTTATATCACAAAATAATAACTCATTTGAATCAAACGTTTTTTCTAATTATTAGCCTATTATTTAGAGATTTATTTTTAAAGGCCATTTCTAGTGGGATTAAGCATATTATTTATTATTATTAATATTTTAAAATGGGTGCATCGGCCTTTCTACCGGATCTAGGATTAATATTCAGAAAATCCAGATTGAGACCGGATTTAACCCATTCGCAAAATAAAGGATTGTCTAAATCTAATTGGAAGCAATTACATCAATGAAAGCAATAAAAATTATTCAAAATTTGTTAAGTTTAAGTGTGAGCTTGAATCGTTTCCCAGATTAATGACAAATTAGGATAAATGACATTGAATTACTTTTTACGAATTTTCAGCGATAACCTTTGTTTGGTTTCATTGAAATAAAATAATTCAACATGTTAATTAATTAATAGAATTTATAAGTTTGGGTTAAGTGTACAGGGTCCGCCATTACTTATGGTCAGTCGGTTTTTTAGAATTTGACTTGAGATTTTGCACATAGATAATCGTACTATATAAATGTAAACTCTTCTGTCGGTAAACCTAAAATAAACCTTTCGCTGAAGATGCATTTCGGTCGCTTTGGCATTACTACAGCCGCGGGATTAATCTGACGGCTTATTCCCCTGGCACAAACATAACTATTTATGCGTTGTTTATGAAATAATTTAAGCTTTATAATTTTTAACCTAAGTTAATTGTTAATAATAAAGCGAAAATTAGCAATGAGACTAAGCTTTTATGGACTATTATGAGTTATAAAATTAATTTTTCTTGCTACTCCGGTCGAAAGTACGTGGTTTCGGCTGAGATTCCACGGCAGAAAGTGTATCTTTCATGCACTGGTAGAGCTGCACTTTCTGCCCTTGTAGTGTAATATACTATTTTTTGTGGAATAAAAAATGTATTTTTTATAAGTGGAATATTTTGCTCAAATTTATGAGATTTTTAATTTGATTATTGATGAGGATGTTAAGTTTACTCCGGAACTTTGAAAAAAAAAATCTAAATTATTCAAAATTTCGTTAAACTTCAAAAAATAGTAGGCGGTGGATTTGAAAACCGGTCCATTCTACCTTCAGTTATCTCAAAGCCGATTAGATTTTATAGATTAATGGAGGTGATACAACACACAAATTCTATCAATTTTATGTTAATTTTAAATTTATGTTTTATTTCCGCTTTTATTAAAATGATTAAGTGCTATTAGTCTACTAAAATTTATTGAAAAATTTATTCGAATATTTTCATAAATTCTGGATAATAATAATAATCCTTTTAAATTATCAATGTTTTACGTGAATGCTATTTGTATGTTTAGTAAATAAATCGAAATAAAATGTTAAAAATATCGAATGCAATATTATACTGGAATATTATGTCGTGAATAAATTAGACATTTGCGACGTTAATATTCTATAGTGACTCTGACTGGATTGACAGACATAATTTGTAATGATTCAATGCGACCAATCAATTTGACATTATTTTTTTAATTAAATCATTTGTTGTATATTGAAGTAGCTTGATATATTTTCCTTAGTTTACATATACATGTTTCGAGGTTTTTACCTCTCATCAGTAACACTCAATATACTATAAGATTAAATCACCTGAACTGATTTTAATTGAAAAGAAAGTAGACATAGCGTTATTTGGGGCGAATAATGTCGACTCTAACTATACTTTTTATAGAGTTGAGCCATTGTTTGCTGCAAAATTTTTTTTTTTGTTTAGAACTAGTTTTAAACCGAAATTCTGTCTTAATTATGAATGACAGATGAATTTGATTTTCGTCATTGTTTGGCAATAATAATTGCTAATTTATTATTTGTGTCACAATTTCAATAGAATAGGTTGCTTCCAAATAAGTCAAATGGTCTTCTAAGTATCATTACTATAAACAATTGGACGGACTTGATCTAATTCTAATTTGCCATTGTTTAGCTAGCTGCACCTTATTTCAGCGGGAGGTTGTTTTCCTAATATACCACTATATAGTATATTAATTAATTACATTCAATTATAAAATTAAAAATTAATTAAGGGTCACTCATACCCGACAAAGAGCTAATTTTTAATTACCAACCTTGTTTATTTATAAGGTAAGATTAACAATTGATTTCAATGATTTGAAAGTATCTGGTTTAAATAAGTAAGGGATACTGTTGAAATAATTAAATATTTCTTTCTTTTCAATTTTTGACTATTTTTTAATATTCTTAAGCAAATTTTGAATACGCAGTTGTCTATTATATAGGGTTAACAATGACTGTTTGAGTTAGCAACACTTTTTAGAGACTTTTTTTATTTGCATAGTTGCAACACTGTAAACGGTTATGCGCTTGTTTGACAAATATTTGACATACAAAAATTGTAGGTTATGTCATAGCGACTATTTTTTAAATTGGTATTTGTCAATGATGTTGTCAGTCCACAAAAGGAAGTGGTTGCAGTTGTACCACGCTGTATTTCTAGCTATTAACAATATGAGGAATTGGTCTTTTCTGTAATAATGATTGTCAAGAAATAAATATCGTTTGTATTATTTTTCTTAAGAGAATTTGTACCTTAATTGATATTATTGCTGTTTTTGTTTAAAAAAATTAATATGTTATACCAACCTGAGAAAAAACTCACTATACTCTATTCAATTTCAAGAAAGAGTGCATGAAAACAAATGCATGTAGACTCCACGTGATCACATCTATGAAGTAGGAGATGGTTGACGATTTTTCGGACAGGGCAGGCCGCAGAAAAAATCGTATAATTCATTTTAAACCAATTTTGAATGGTTTAAAAACTATTCAACATTCAAATGACCAAAATACTTTTTCTTGAATCTGAACAGACTATAGATTATTAATATAGTATTGGAATATACGTTATTTTATACCAGTTTTGAATAATTGCAGCATGCCACTGATTACACCGTGTATTTTATTGCAATTTATCGGAAAGCTCTTATAAATTATAGCTAACGAGTTAATTAATCTATCCTTTTGACATTAATAATGTCATGTTTATGATATATGAACCAGCTGTTAGAATCAAACGCTCGCTGTAAAAAAATTGTAGGTTATGTCATAACGACTAACTTTTAAATTGGCATCTGTCAATGATGTTGTCAGTCAACAACAAAAAGTGGTTGCGGTTGTACCATTTTAAAATGAAATGTAGGATTGCCAACTCAAACACTCAATGTTGACCACGCTGTATTTGTAGGTATTAACAATATGAGGAATTAGTCTTTCCTTTAATAATGATTGTCAAAAAGTAAATATCGTTTGTGCTATTTTTCTTAAGAGACTTTATACCTTAATTGATATTATTGCTGTTTTTGTTTAAAAAAATTAATATGTTATACCAACCTGAGAAAAAACTTACTAGATTATTAATATAGTATAGGAATATACGTTATTTTATTACAGTCTTGAATAATTGCAGCCTGCCACTGATTACACCGTGTATTTTATTGCAATTTATCGGAAAGCTCTTATAAATTATAGCTAACGAGTTAATTAATCTATCCTTTCGACATTAATAATGTCATGTTTATGATATATGAACCTGCTGTTGGAATCAAACGCTCGCTGTCTGCCAAAATGAATAAACTTGCCAAACCTAGTTGAAATAACAAAATTATAATTTTTTTCTATAGTACACGGTATTTTTATATTTTGAAAAGTAATAGTTACTTTTTGCATTTTTAGCTATTAACCCCACTAACTGTGCTGTTAATAGCGTTATTAACTTTATTCTTGAGCAATAATTATTATTTGATTGTATTATAATCATTTGGAAACAATAATTGCGGAATAACCTCTACTTGAGAAATAATTGATTAAGTGTGTAAGGTGATGAACATTATCAGACATGATGTATCTGATTTTTATCTTTAAGAGCGTTTTAAAAGACGAAACACTTTCCCTTAGGATTTTACACGTCAGCCGAGGGGCGGAGCTTAACTCTGCTGATAAAAATAAATGTCCTCTTACCGGAAAAAATACAGCTATCTGGGTTTTTTTTTTAATAATTTTCTACTATGGAATGGGTGTTTTTTTTTTAAATTGGCGTCGAAGCTTGCCATGAGCGTTTAACTTTGAATTATGAACGTATCTTCACTATTGAATTGAAATGACAGTCATTAATTTGACATCTCAACCTAACCTCACGTTCAATTTAATGAATCGATAGTTCAACACGTTAATGGGACTAAATTCAACTTACTTGCTGAAAGTATCCTTCACAATTTCATTTTCATGAAGCTGTGCAAAGAATGGCTGTAAAGTTTTCTCTCGGTATCTTGCAGTAGTCAATGTTTCATTAAAAAAAATTGGCCCAATAGTTTACCATCAACTTGACATTTGAAGCAATTGTTTTAAAAATGTTGGTATGGCCAACTATGACGCCAATTTTTAAAAAACTGTGTGGTGTTTGATCTGATGTTTATTTGTTTTATTGAATTTGACTTTTGTTCTAAACTGTATAAAATTTTATTGTCCTGACTAGCCCTCTTATTATGGTTTGTCTGTTTTCGCAACATTGCAGTGGAATTTATGGCAATTTAAGTCCGTATCCCTTTTACGCAATAGCTGACGTAGTCGCGGTCTAATAATTGTTGTTAAAGGTCGTCCAGATAATTCTTGATCCAACAGCAGCAGACCCACAATAATATTAATAATTTACACCCAACCCCGGTAGATATTAGTGAAGGTCATTTTGAGCATCTTCTATATTTATTTTTTATTATTAGTGAAGAGGTTGAAATCGTGGCCATTGGCATGCACGCCAATCGTTTGTTGACCATACACGAAATAGAAAGGTTAAAGACATTTACGACATCGCCGCCTCAGATCATCGTTAACAATGACGCTAAACCTTGACCTAATCACACTAATTTTTCTTTTTTTTTTTTGTTTCAGATCAGAATACCACTCAATATTAATTTCCGAGCTAAACAAAAAGATTTAGCAGTGTCGCTCACCAAAAAACATCTTACCTGCGGAATTAAAGGACAGCCGCCCATTGTTGATGATGATTTTCCCCATGAAATTAAACTGGAAGAATCAACTTGGGTTATTGAAGATGGACGTACTGTTCTCATTACTTTGGAAAAGGTAAATCTTACATTATTGTTAAACAAACAGGAAAATAATAAATAATGCGGAACAAACATTCGAAAGCAGTGGACTGTGCACATAGCTGGATTTTTGAGTTTGAGATATGTAGATATGTTTTTTCTTAGAAAAAAAAAACGATATTACTATATATATTTTTTTAATTTTTGCAATAAACTGGAAACCGATACCACTTTTGCATAGAGAATAAAAAGAGTTTTAAAATAAATAAATAGAATTTAATCCATTTGGCTTTTGCGTGAAATAATTTCAAGCTTCTGTGTGTTTCCGTTATAGAATGAGGGCGCTTGTGTTACCACATCGAATATAGATAATAATTTTGATGTACCCACACGAGCGCCCTCATTCTATAACGGAACAACGCAGAAGCTGGATATTATTGTATATATTGTGCGTAAAACTAATATTATTTTCGTTTCATATATAGCAACTTTACGTAATCTGTGATGTTACGTTATTGTTGGCTTAACCTTGAATTATACAATTTAGATACAGCCAAAAACCCTTTATGTTTTTTTGCTTTCTGTAGTTACATTTAATTGGATTTCTACTTTAAGATAAACAAAATGAATTGGTGGTCTAAACTGGTTCTGTCCGATCCAGAAATTAGCACACGAAAAATTAATCCAGAGCCTTCAAAACTCAGTGACTTGGATGGTGAAACTCGGGGTCTAGTTGAGAAAATGATGTACGATCAAAGGCAGAAGGAATTAGGTTTGCCCACTAGTGAAGAACAGAAGAAACAAGATGTGATCAAAAAGTAGGTTTGCTGCTTGATTCAATTTCTCTAATTAATACCTAATTCTATTTTTTAGATTCATGCAGCAGCACCCAGAAATGGACTTTTCCAAATGCAAATTCAACTAAGACTAGCGATTTTAAATGTGTGTCTCACCAAACGTTGTTTAATTTCGCTTACATATCGCAAAAGCCGGGCAGAAATTATTGTAAAACTTCTTTAATAAAACTTTATTGAATAGAAAATATAAATGCAAATTCAACATTAAAAACAATTTCATCCATTATTCGTCTTTGATGAAATGTATCACAAGTGATATAATTAACACAAGTAAGGCTAATCCCAGCCCAATCAAATATAATGTTTTGCTCTCCGAGTTTGCTTTTTTAATCAACGTTTCATCATTAATCGGACCAGAAGTCTCACTGTAGAACTGAGTTAGATCTGAAAATAGAAATGTCATTACCCATCACATAATTATTAGCGAAAATTTGTGGCAACTTTGGAATCTTTTATAAAAAATTAAGTACCTGCTTGTCCCTCAACATCTTGAACATGTGCTTCATCATTCAATTTAATATCCAGCATTTCCTCCAACGATATTTTGGCATCATGTGGTCCCTCCCCAGGAAAAAGATAGTCAGAGATGGCTATGTTAGTATTTGGCAAAGCAACCAAAACCCTGCGTGGCGGTTCATGAACGCTATTAATATCTAAATATAACACAATTTCATCATAAGCTGCTTATAGAAATGAATCTCCTGCTCACCTTCTCCATGCTCTTCTTCAGTTAAGGAATCCCAATGCATTTCAAATCTTGTGGAAAGGCTTCTCATGATATCGTGTCTTAGAGCAATTGAAGCTTGACGAATTGACATTTTCGGATTCAACCATAATTTCGATACAACGCGTCCAAAAATTCGGATTTGGTTGCTAACTTCACTAATTTCAAACGAGCTAGAATCTTCGGCCGTTTTCTAAAAAAAATTACATTATTATATCAATTTTTGTAGTTTATTTTTTGACATATTCTTTATAGTCTGTTCAGATTCAAGAAAGAGTATTTTGGTCATTTGAATTTTGAATGATTGTTAAACACTCTTTCTTGAAAGTTAATAGAGTATAGACTTTTTGATCCCACCGTATTTTCAAAATACGTAGCTACTTACATATGGTTGTAACACAGACACTTGTATGGGTTTTTTGTGATCCTCTTGAAAGTTACCTTTAACATTTTTGCCAGCTTTTTTTTTACCCACAGAATCAATCGTTTCATCCTCCTCTTTAAGCTCGCCATCAAACAAGTATAAAGATGAAGTTAAATTTTTGTTCAAAGTATCTAATATACACTGAAGAGAAAAAAATACAGTCAGTGATTGAAATTTATTAAAAAAGAATCTACCCCTATATGTTTCTGTAATGAATAATCAGTGTCAGTCTCTGCTATCGGATAAACTTGATCCATCAAATATATACACTTCAATTGTATCCATTTAATTGAATTATTCAAGAATTTGAACTCGGCGGGCTTAACGCTTCCAGTTATCACGTCGTAGCTTTTGCATGTAAATTGCTGGCTCTTTGAGCAGTAATTTAAAACCAATTTTTCGTTTGAATCAGATGTTGCAAACAAATACTCTTGCTTCTCCAAAAACTTGTGCGTTCTCGACAAAATACTTTTAATTTTTGGTGAAAAAGGATTTAATGAATCTTCAGCACTAACAAAGAACAGGCCTAGGACAAACATACCACCTGGCAGCATTCGGGTGGCTTGTCTTGCATGATCGACTACCAAATCATCATCTATCTCACTAATATTAAGTGGAGGCTTGGTCGTCTCCTTATCGTCTTGAAACTGGTAAAAGGGCGTTTTCGCTACATGAATTATAAAATCTTTATTCAATAACGACTAAAATAACCGAATTAATATACAATTGAAAACAGATGTTTAAATGTGAGGTTAGATTACCTGACCCAAAATCAACCCAATAGTGAACCTATTCTCCTTGGCAAGATTGTGGAAATAAGGCAGTAAACTTTCGTCTGCAACGGCACTTCGAACCATTTTCAAAATTAGAATAATCTAACAGAGTACAAAAATATAAAATAAATTTTGATGAGATTTAAGAGAACATGACAGATAAGAATGTGACTTTTGAATTTGTTGACATCCAGTCAAATACAAATGTGCAGCCAACCCAATGAAACGAAATGTCTGTCAGTGACTAAAAAATTATTTGACAATTTAGGAAACTGCCAAACTAACTGTCAATAATGCGCGAAATTCAAATAGTGCAAAAAAGGCCATAATTTCAGTCCTTTCTACCAACAAACAGTTATGTAGCATCTAGACTAAACTGAGGCCTTTGTATAATTAAAATATTTTTGAAAAATGTATAATTAGATATTAAAGCCCAAAATAATATTTTTTTATTTTTCCTTTTAATAGAATCCTTTTGTATTTTTGTATACTTTTTTAATTTTTTTAAATTTTTTTTTAACAATCTATTCTCCCACTAATAGATGCCATTAGTGGTGGTTAATAAGACATAGAGGCTCATTTCCGCCAATAAATGATCAATGCGCATACAAAATTGCCTCATTTTTTTTCCTTTTTTTTAAAGAGATATTGGTACAGAATTATTTGCAAGCGAGCACGTTGCCCGTCGTCGTCGGCGGCATTTTATTGAAATTCAATCTCATTGCGGTGATAAGAAGTAATGGCAACGATTATTTTGAATAAACCAAAGGCTCGCAATTCCATATCGGCCGATAATTGGTTGGATTCCTTAGGTTTGTACCGAAAAAACGTCGCCCACGATGAGACTTGTCTCTTCAGAGCCGTTAGTGAACATGTAAGTTTCGCGCCTAATTTTTTTCGAATTGGTCTTCAATTCGCTTTTTTTTCGATTTCAGCTCTTCCAGTGCCAGATCTACCACGAAAAGGTGAGGAAAGAGTGCGTCGAATATGGGAAAAGGAACTTTTTTGAGTTTTTTCATGTCTTTGAATCCATTGACGATTGGTTCAACCACATGGAGTTGCTGGAAAAACACATGGTGGTGTGTGGGAATATCGAGATGAACATTGTTAGCGCTAAATATGAGTAAGTACCGTTTGTTTATTCCATTTGGTACCAATTTTGACAACATTTTCTGTGCCATTTGTTCCGAATTTTGTCAAATAGAGACAGATTTTCGAAATTTTTGAGTTGGAGCTTTGTAGGTACTTCAAAGTACCAAACTTATATCACCATTTGCTTCACTAAACCATGATTTTATAAGTCTTTTTGGTTTTTGAGGTACAGTTTGACGTTTTGAACTATACCTACAAGTCCCAGTGAAATAACGCTATATGGCAGTACTTATAATTCTGCTTTAATAATCCCTTATCCAAATAATAATCTTTATATCTCCACTGTCCAGTGTTTTAATACATAATATAAAAAATAAAAGCAAAAAAACTCTAATTTGATCTGTCTTGTTTTTTTTCTTCTTTGTTTCCTGCTTTTCTTTTTCTTTCATTCATCCAGTTTAATCTTGTTCTTTGTATCATTTTCATTTATTCTATTCTTTTTTCCTTTTCTTTCATTATGTTTTGTTTTTTTTATCTTCACGCATTCCTTCGTCATGTGCTCTAGTGTTTCTCTTTCTCTTCTACACCCTGCATTTTTTTTTATTTTCCTACATCCAAAATCTGCTTTCTCTCTATTTAGTCCCACATCTGAATGTCTCTTTTCAGTTCATCTATTATCAGAATCTCATATTTTTCGTTATATCTGCTTTCTCAAATTTCTCTCTTCTTTTCTTGTTTCTCTGTCTTTCTGTTTCATTTCTTTATTCACCTATTGCCTCGCTTCTCTATTTCTCTCACTAAACCCTTTTCTTCCATAGTTTCATAGTATTCCTTTCTCTTTTTTTTATTTCTGTTCTGCCTTTCTGTTCATCATTTTATCTTCAAACTTTACTGCTCTCTTTCTACTTCTATTCTTACTTTTTTCCTTTTTTCTTCCTCTCTCACTATATATCCTGGAGTCTCACCAGACCCTAGCACCCATCCATATTGTTCTTGCACTTTTTCTATCTCTATTCTCTGTTTCCATTCTTCTCATTCCACTCATTTCTCTTTCTTCTCTTACCACAATTCTATAACATCTAGATTATCTTTTTTCCTACTACTACTCCTTCTTCTTGCTATTTTTCTAACTCAGGACCTCAGGACACTTAGGCTCCTCTTTGTCCACAGCCATTCGTTCTCACTTTGCTCTTTGTTTTCTTGTATAACTCTTTCACTTTTTCTATTCCCCTCGTTTCCATGCACTTCTTTAACTTATTTCTGTCTACACTATCAAACGTTGCTTTTAAATCCACAAACACTCTAAGTACTCTAAGTACTTTCTTCCTTTTCTAACCGACTCTCAATTAGCGCATTTAAAATATATACATTATCTCTCTTTAAAATCCGCTTACCAGTCTGGTAATCCTCCCACTCTCTCTACCTCTCTTTTCAACTTTTCTGTCACACAATCTTGTAGCTCGTATTTAGAAGTTCTATTATATTCATTATCTTTTTTCTTTTTTTATGTATTGGTACTATTATTTTCTTGCTACTCCAGTCGAAAGTACGTGGTTCCGGCTGCGATTCCACGGCAGAAAGTGTATCTTTCATGCACTGGTAGAGCTATGCGCGCGTCTTCTTTTAGTGGGAGTAAATAGCCGAGGGCATCATGGCGCGCAGTTCAGGTCCTGCACTTGCTGCCGTGGAATCGCAGCCGACACTACGTACTGTCGACTGGAGTAGCAAGAAAACTAGTATACACTACACGGGCAGAAAGTTGAGAGCCCTGAACTGCGCGCAGTGCAGGAATCTCAACTTTCTGCCCTTGTAGTGTAATATACTATTCTTTTGTCTGTTCCTAAGAAAACTCTTCTCTCTTCCACACTTTATTCAGTCTTTCTTTAACTCTTTTTTATTTCCATACATTCATGCCTCATTTTTAGCTTCATGTGCTGTTGCTCTACCTCTTCTCTTGTTGTTTTTTTTTTCTATTGTGCGTTTTCCTCTTTTAGTTTTTCTGACCAGTCGTTGTCTTCTTCTCTTTCTAGTAGGTTTTTAAAATGTTCTACTCAATTGCGCATTTCTATATTATTTGGTGTCTTTTCTCTCTCTTCCTTTTTCCTTCTGAGTACTTCCAAATTTCATTTTGTGTTCTAATTCTTTTAATTTTCTTGTATTCTTCCTCTCCAGAGCTGTACTAAAATGCACAGAAACGGCCTCCCAAACATCTAAAATTTTTTTTTTTCTTGTTTTAGCTATGATATAGTTTTGTATGATCCATCCAAACAAGAAGTGATCAATATCACAAATCGGCATGCCGACAAATCGATCTCACTTTGTCTGTTAAACGGCGACCATTACGACATAATTCTCAAAAAGGACCATGTAAAAGTGGCTGGATTTTGTCAATCATTAGTCTACAGTGTTCTCTACGAAAATGTTTTTGGCATCTCAAATGTCCAAAACATCGTACAAGATATGCTCTACAACAAAAAGTACGTTGCATCTAAAGAAGTGAACAACAATAACGCAAATGCAGCCGCTCCGATCACTTTTAAAGTTGCCAAAGCGCTGGATCCGACAATCTATAGAAACATTGAATTTGACACTTGGTCGCGCATCAGACGAGAAATGCGTCTAGGCGACTGGTACTATGGAGATGAAAATTTAATATTAGGAACCAAATGCATTTTTAACCAAAACGACGATACGTTTGACTGCTACATACAACGAATGGTTGAAAACGAAAATAAGTGCGAAGTTTACATTGTCAAATTAGCTCAGAGACGTGTTGTTAACTACACCGACTTATCTCCGGAAAATGACGCAAAGCCTTGGCCTCTACCTTATAGGTAAGTAGTACCACATAGTCAAACCAAAATTCGAAGATTATTGTCCGTTCCTTGTGATATACGGTACACCATAGCTCCACGAGTCTCTCAAGTACTTTAAGCAACTAAGAATCTTAGACGTATACGGGAGGGAAGGAGGAACGTGCCACTCTACTTTCGGGGTACTAGGTATCGGTTCCAGATGGTAAACCGACATCTAGTACCCCGAAAGTAAAGTGGCGGTTTAGCACCTGGTACCCCGAAAGTAGAGTGGCGGTTTACCACCTGGAACCGACACCTAGTACCTCGAGCACCTTGACGAGACGTATACGGAAGGGAAGGAGGAGCGTGCCACTCTACTTTCGGGGTACTAGGTGTCGGTTCCAGGTGGTGAACCAACCTAGTACCCTAAGCGCCTTGACGAGACGTATACGGAAGGAAAGAGGGAGCGTTCTACTCTACTTTTAGGGTACTAGGTGTCGGTTCCAGGTAGTGAACCGACACCTAGTACCCCGAAAATGGAGTGGCACGCTCCTTCTTCCCTTCCGTATACGTCTCGTCAAGGTGCTCGGGGTACTAGGTGTCGTTTCAGGTTAGTACCCCAAAAGGAGAGTGGCACGCTCTTCCTTCCCTTCCGTATACGCCTCGCCAAAGTGCAATTAGAGTGGTATGCCCTTGTGATGTGCTCTACTTCATCTTCCAGATCCCATCTGTTGTGGTTCTAGATTTTCGTTCAAATTGGTTTTATATAAATCCCAATCCGTTTCCCTAGGACTACGCGTTAGTAATTTAGAGGGGTTAAGTCCCTCCAGGTCAAACTCGATTATCCTGTGATTTGCCAGCGATGGTTCGCTCGTCACTCTAATTTTTTACGTAATTCGTGTAATTCTTCCTTTGATTTTGTAAGAAATGTTGGTATGATTCCAACAATCTTAGGATTAGCGACATAAACTGTTTGTAGCCAGCACTCCTAATCAGCAGCGACTGTAAATTATTTACTTGTAAGTCTTATTATTGTTTTTACTAGGTTTTGCAGAAACGTGCAAACAACTACAGTTTCTAGTTCACCAGAAAAAGAGTCGAAATTGCCAAAAAAACGTAAAGATAGGCGAAAACACAAACATAGCGAGTCTCAGGATCATAATCAAACTGAAGCAAAACATGATGTCGAAGCTTTCATTGGTACTCCACTCGTACGTATATTAACGTCGTTAGCAAAAACAATTGCAATTGGTTGGTTCTTTTCTAGCAAATGCAGAGCTCATTTGACAATAGAACAGCAGAAGAAGTGGACGCAGGCGCAGGAGCTCAAAAAATGACAACATCACAACACAATCTTTTAGTAACTCCTGAAGTTACCACACCAAACTTAAAGATAACTTGGGATTCTTCCTGGAACTATTCCCCTCTTAAGAATGAATGGACAAATAATGCAGATGAAAATCATAATTTTCCGAAGCCTATGATTGCATCAGCCCCGATAACGCCGAATGTGATCCCTTATCATGGTTTGTATGCGATTATTGCAATAATCAATAGTATATTACACTACAAGGGCAGAAAGTTGAGATTCCTAGCCGAGGGCATCATGGCGCGCAGTGCAGGAATCTCAACTTTCTGCCCGTGTAGTGTATACTAGTTTTCTTGCTACTCCAGTCGACAGTACGTAGTGTCGGCTGCGATTCCACGGCAGAAAGTGCTGCGCGCCATGATGCCCTCGGCTATTTACTCCCGCTAAAAGAAGGCGCGCGCATAGCTCTACCAGTGCATGAAAGATACACTTTCTGCCGTGGAATCGCAGCAGGAACCACGTACTTTCGACTGGAGTAGCAAGAAAAATTATTATAGTAATAGAAGAAAAATGTGAGCCGTCACGAGACGCCTGGCATACAGCGTTTCTTTTTTTTCTCTATTTCTTTTTTCAATTTTTAGATGATCAATGTATCTACAATTGCCCATCAAGCAACTACGGCGCTTTTGCAACTTGGGGAAATTACGATGCGTACAGTACTCAACCCAATCAATGTTACGAAGAAGAGTCCGTGGAGGAAACACCGTCAACTCCGGATGGCAACTTTTTCTCTCATCTTCCATTCACCGACGCTGGAGAAGCTTCTGTTTGTTCCCCATTGGCTCAATCAACACAACCTGTATATCCTTCTGTAGTTCATGTTCCTCCAGGAACGCCTGGAGTGTATACTCCTCAAGGAATTGTCCCTACAATTCCCCTTCAGGTGTATTCTCCTCCTATAGATGTACAGTATGTTTCACCCAGACCAGTTATGTACCTACCAACGCCGCCTCCGATGTGGTATTCTGCTGGTGTTGACTCCCAACCTTGGTATCCTCCGGGAGTAAATGCCCAAGGATTTATTTTTCAAACTCCTGTTAACAGAAATACATAAAATTAATGTAAACATATTGTTATAGGTAACAAAATATTTTTTTTTAGAATTTTAAAGTTGATTTTTGTTTTTTGTTTTGAAAGTTTTAGTTATGTTGGTAGCACTGCATTAATTGTTTGTGTTTAGTTTAAAGTTAGTAGAAATTTAAATAATTTTGCGTTTTGTTCAAGTTGAACAAATAGATTTGTTCGAAAAATTGTTAATTGTTTTCAGAAAGAATGTTTTTAATGTTGATAATAAAACATTATTTAAATAATTGTTTTTTTATTTTTACCCAAAAAAAACTAACATCCTATTTTCTTTATTTTTTATTTCTTTTTTTTCTCTTTTCCTATCTCTTTAGCTTTTTTCTATATCGTCTCTTTTTCTTCACTTTCTTTTTTTTATTCTTTTGTTCTATTTTTATAATGTTTTTACTTGATTTTTCGTCTTTTATTTTTTTTTTGTTTTGTTTCTTCTTTTTCATTCTACTCTGTTTTAGGCATTGAATTAAGTGATTTAAAAAACACTAATTAGTCTTTTAGACTTTGATACATTTTAAAAAGCAGCAACAGGGGCTGTTTCCACGACACCACGCGGTAATAATGTGAAAATATCTTAATTATTATGTTAATTTGTTATCTCAGTATCACTTTATGGTACATATTGTGTCAATTAACCTAATAAAAACAAATGGAGTATTTTTGTCGCCTCAATTACCCACTTTAACCTTACCTTTTGTCAACATAATAAAAATAAATAGCGATTCATCGTTAAAAAGTTTGAATATTTGAGTGGTCGTCATGTAAATAGGTGTTTTTATTTATATCAAGATAAAAACTGATTAACAATAAACTATAAATACCCTCAAATTTTGTTGTGTTGTTATGGCGTTTAATATTGAAAGAGTTACAGAAGGGTGCATCCTTGGCGAAGCGCCCCATTGGGATGTTAACACCCAAAACCTTTATTTTGTCGACATTTCGGGCCAGAATTTATTAAAATACCATCCAGCATCGAAAAAGCTCACCAAAGTTTCAGTTGGTAAGTCTTTACAAGACAAATTTAGTCTTTTACTGTTTCTTATTGTATTTTTCATCTCTTTGTTATATATTGTCATTATTTTCCACCACCTTTTGTTTACTATTCTTCCTGCTGCTTTTCCTTTCTTCTTCTCTCTCTTTGTTCCTTGACAATTCTTTTTTATTGTTCCGTTATTCTTTTCATATATTTTTTAAATTTGTAGTTTTAGGTTTTTCTTATTTTATTTGTATGTTTTTCCGTCTATAAATATCTTTCCATATCCATCTTTTGCTTTTGTTTTATGCCCTCTCTTTTTTTTGCGATTTTTTTTGTTTCTTTTCTTCTTTTTTGTTAAATCTTTATCTATGTAGATGTTCTTAATTGTTTTTTTTATATATTTTTTTTTATTCTTAGTCTTTGAGTTCTACTAGCACTTCTATCTTACCTAATTTGTGCCATTCTTTCATTTTCGTTTTTACCACTTTTTTTTTATTTTTTGTTTTTTCCGGTTTTAGTTATTATTATATTGTTCTTTTCTGTTATTTTTGTTTCTTTTTCCAAGATCTCTATCCTCTCCAGGATTTTCTTTCTGATATTTGTAGCCTTATATTCACGCTGGGGGTGAGGGGGTTGCTAACCGGCACAATGGTAGTTAACTAAAGAACCGCAAAAGCGCTACTCTCCGTAAAGACCTGACTGACCCATTATTAAATTATTACTATTCTTGTATTTAGAAGAGGTATTTTTCAGTAATTTTTTTCATTATCTTCTGTCTCTTTTTTATGTATTATCTCTTGTTATTTCTTCTTTTTCTGTCTTCACTGTGTTTTCCTTTTTTGGTTTTTTTTTGCTGGTCCTTCTCTTCTTCTCCTTCCAGTAGGTTTTCAAAATGTGCTACCTTTTTGTTTATTTCGATCTTATTTAATATCTTTTCTCGGTCTTATTTTTTTTCTGCTAGGTATTTTCAAATTTTTTTTGTGTTCTTGGTTTTTTTATTTTTCTATATATCTTTTCTTTGCACGATTTCTTGTATTCTTTAGTTTATGTAATTTTTTTTTTGTTTTTTTTTTTGCTTTTGTTTTATATGGTTTTTATCTTCCCTTTTTTGCCTTTTGCATTCTGTAATTCTTCATTTGTTTTCTTTTTTTATTTTATTTCTGTTGTTATTTTTTATTTGTATCTCCAGCGGTATACGGTTTGATGCAATCCTTTCGCCTATCTCACATTTTTTCATTTTTTACCATGCTTTCTGTCTATCTTTCTTGCTCATCTTCTTCTTTATTTTTGCTTAAAATTTCCACTTATGTTCTTCTACCATTGTTATTAAAATCATTTCTTCTCTGTTTTTTTTTTTTCATATTTTTTCTTTTTCTATCTTTATTTTTGCATTGAAATCATTTCCAATCAGTAATTTTCACTTTTTTTTCTTCTCTTTGTTTTATTATGATGATGCTCCTGCTATAAATTATTCTTATTTTTTATTGTTTTTCAGCAATTTTTATTATTCCTCTTTTTGCTCTTTTTATTTTTTTATTTTTTTTTGCATATTGTCTTATACATAATTCTACTATTCCTATTATCTGCCGTGAATGCCTAAAATAATTCTTTATATTTCCTTGTATTACATTCTTTTGTTTCATTTATTTTTCTGTCTGTCGCTTCTCCTGTTTTTTTGTGCTTTTTATCATCATCTTTTTTTTTTAATTTTTAGCTTTTCTATATCATTGCTTAACTTTAGTTCTCTTTTCGGTTTTCTTTTTCTTCCATCCCATGTTTTCCTCTCCATTCTTTTCATCGTTTTTATTTTTCTTTTTTGTTTTATATGGTTTTTATATTCTTTTTTTTGCTCTTTGCATTCTGTATTTCTTCATTTGTTTTTTTCTTTTATTTCTGTTCTGTTATTTTTTATCTCCAGCAGTATATGGTCTGACTCAATTCTTTCGCCTATCTCACATTTTTTCATTTTTTACCATGTTTTCTGTCTATCTTTCTTGCTCATCTTCTTTATTCTCGTTTAAAAACTCCCACTTATGTTCATTTACCATTGTTATTAAAATCATTCCTTCTTTGTTTTTTTTTATATTTTTTCTTCTTCTATCTTTATTTTTGCATTGAAATCATTCCCAATCAGTAAATTTATGTTGTTTTTCACTTTTTTTTCTTCTATTTGTTTTATCATGATGATTTTTATTGTTTTTCAGCAATTCTTATCTTTCTTTGGATTTTCCTCTCTTTCTGTTTGCTTTCTTCTTTTTTTTTCTTGTATTATTATTCCTCTTCTTGCTCTTCCTATTTTTTTATTTTTTGTTGCATATTGTGTTACACTTTTACTATTCCTATTATCTGCAGTGTATTCCTAAAATAATTTTTTATCTTTTCTCTTTAATCTTGCTACATTCCAAAATACTGCCTGTATTACATTCTTTTGTTTCATTTATTTTTTTTCTGCTGTGGCTTTTTCTGTTTTTTTGTGCTTTTTTTCATCATCTTTTTTTTTAATTTTTAGCTTTTCTATTTCATTGCTTAACTTTAGTTCTCTTTTCGGTTTTGTTTTTCTTCCATCCCAAGTTTTCCTCTCCATTCTTTTTATCGTTTTAGTTTTATATGATTTTTATATTCCTTTTTTTGCTCTTTGCATTCTGTATTTCTTCATTTGTTTTTTTTTTCTTTTGTTTCTGTTCTGTCATTTTTTATCTGCAGCGGTATATCGTCTGATTCAACCCTTTTGCCTATCTCACATTTTTTCATTTTTCACCATGCTTTCTGGCTATCTTTCTTGCTCATCTTCTTCTTTATTTTCGTTTAAAATCCACTTATGTTCTTCCACCATTGTTATTGAAATTATTCCATCTCTGTTTTTTTTCATTTTTTTTTCTTTTTCTCTTTGTAAGAGAATCATTTCCAATCAGTAAATTTAAGTTGTTTTTCACTTTTTCTTCTTCTCTTTGTTTTATCATGATGATGCCCCTGCTAGATTGTTCTTATTTTTTATTGTTTTTTAGCAATTTTCATCTTTCTTTGGATTTTCCTCTCTTCCTCTTTGCTTTCTTCTTTTTTTTACTTGTATTATTATTCCTCTTCTTGCTCTTCTTATTTTTTTATTTTTCGTTGCATATTGTCTTATAATTCTACTATTACTATTATCTGCCGTGTGTTCCTAAAATAATTCTTTATCTTTCCTTCTTAATCTTGCTACATTCTAAAAAACTACCTGTATTACATTCTTTTGTTTCATTTATTTTTTTCCTACTGTTTTTTTGTGCTCTTTCTCAGTATCTTTTTTTTTAATTTTTAGCTTTTTATTATTTTTTCTATTTCATTGTTTAACTTTAGTTCTTTTGTTCTCTTTTCTGTTTTTTTCCATTCCATGTCTTCCTCCTCATTCTTTTCATCGTTTTTATTTTTTAATTTTAGTCTTTTAGTGTTTGTTCTGTTCTGTTTCCTAAATTTTCAGCTTATTCTATTTCTTTTTTTCTCATATGATTTTTTTTGTGTTCTTCATTACTTGTACTTTGTCTTTCTATTTTTGTTTCATTTTTTATTTAGCTCTTCTGTTTTTTTTTATTAGATTCTTTATGTGTTCTGTTATTTCTATTGCCGTGTTTTTGTTTCTCTTCCTTTTTCCCTACTTGTTCTAGCCGCTTTAAAATATATGAGACAGGTGTTTTACTAAATTATATTAAAAACAATTTTTAATTTATTTCAAGTCAATATTATTTTACAATTTAAAAGCAACACCAGGTAGTCCCCTGGATCCCGTTCCTGTGATCCTGTACAGAGCCCCGTTAGTAGGCGTTTCCAAATTTTTCATATATAAAACAGAAATTGAGCCTGTTGTAACGTAAAGCTCATCTAAATTGGGGCCCCCAAATGCAACAGAAGTGGTCTACAAATAATTTTATTAATAGAATAATATTATTTTATTTTTTATTTTAAACTTGTATGGCAGGCAGCTCAATTGTTTGCAATAGAACTTCACTATTGTGACCATCAATTTTCAAAACTCTTCCACCGCCAAATGATGCAACCCACAAATGCCCATCTGTATCAATCGTCATCCCATCTGGAAATCCGGGAATTTGGTGTTGCTTGAAGGAAAAATGCGCTTTTCTATTTGCTGCAATTCGATGTTTTTTAAAACGTTACAGTATTGGTGGGTACTTACAGACCAATCCATCTATAAGATCAAAATCAAACTGATAAACGATCTCAGTTGTAGTATCAATGTGATAAAGTTTTTTCGTTTCGTCATTAAATGCTAGACCATTGGTAAAAAATATGTTGCTGACTTGGGGTTTTAGCTCTTGTTTTGAGTCCAAAGTGTACAAAGTACCAATTGGAGCAACTTCTAAAGGGTTTTCGGTACTGCTCGTTCCACGTGTTCCTAATTAGATATGTGTTGGTTAATAATAATGCCAACAAAATGAAATGATAATGCCAACCTGTCCACAAACGTCCCAAAGAATCGCATTTTCCATCATTGAATAACAATCCATCGCTTGTTTTTGCCAGAATTTTTTCGATTTTGAAATTTTTGGAGACTCCATCCCAAAATATGAGACCAAGTTCATCGTTTAATGTAACAACAAATAGGTGATCATGATTTTGAACTGGTACTATAAAAGTCGGCTTGTATGGATCTGAAAATATAGCTTATAGAGGTACCGATTAGACGTAAAATGGTACCTGTTGAAGCTTTGAACAATTCCTTGGTTTTTGGAATATATCTCAATATGCTTTTTCCAAAAACATCGATATAATAAAGGCTTTCGGTTTTCTCATCCCAGTGAGGGCCTTCGCCTATCACGACGTTTTCGGTGACTCTTTCAACTTTTGGTACCATTGTAGAACGGCAAGATTAAAACTGAAGTGTATGATGCTTCAATTTTGTTTATCACATTAAAGTAAACAAGATTGTGATAAAATCAAAGCGATTTGTTCTATATTTTGATAACAAAGCTATTAATTATCTATAAATAATAATTGTAAACTTGACAAATAAACAAATGAAACAGTCCTCACAACTGCCAAACGGCATACAAGAAACAACTGAATGAATAATGATATTCTAGATTTAAGACAATGTAAAATCGACAAAAACTATGCAGACGCAATCAGACTATTATGTGACGTCATTATTGGTTTTTTTTTTATTTATAATAATGATTTATATATTCAATCAAGTCTACAACCTCTATGCTAAAGTTTAGATTTGAATGTCTGGAGTCATTCGTCCAGTCACAAGATGTCGCCTTCATATCAATAATAAATATCTCACATTTAATGATGGTTACTGAAACTAAAAGAAACAAACTGACTTTGCTGTTTTCACCAATTTCTAACCAATCGTCAATGACTTATTACCTTTAATCAGTAACTGACTTAAAAGCTTTACAACTTTACAACTAGTGTAGACATATATAATACCTATTGACCAATCAGAATCTCATAAGCACATGAAAATCCTATAAGCGGTTATGTGATTTTATAATCTAATTAGAATGCTGTAAGTAAATTAGAATGGCACCACTTTACAAAAACAAACTGAAATTCTATAATCCAATTGAAATTTCTTAATAAATTGGTATTTACTGGATTATTTTGAATTTTACAAACAATTCAAAATTTTGTTGATAACCTTAATTTTAGAACTCATTGCAGTTGCTACAACAAATTGCAGAACTTGTAGAATTAATCTCACTTAATTTACAATTGAAAGTCAACTGTCTTTTCTATAAAGTAGAAAGAAGTGTAAATCACTTTGTAAAGCGATCATAATATAAATAGCGCTCCAACGCTAATTACACTATCGTGTAGTACGTGTACGTGCTTCAACATTCTCACGACTATCAAATTATCAAACTATAGACTTTTATATGACTTAGAACTTCAAAAACAAACTCAAATTCTATTATCAACATAGGATTTTTTTAATTGAATTACAAGTTCTTAAAAAACTTTGAACTTTAAAAACACACTAAGAATTGGCTGATTGAAACTTATTTTAATTTTAATAACCCACCGCTGCTGCGCCAACAAACTGGACGACAAAAATGTCAACCGCAATAGTGTAAGAGCGGGACGTAACAAGGGTAGCTGTAGGATCACTTTGTAAAGCAATAATACTGTAATTAACGCTGTAACGCTAACTACGCTAAGTGTGCTGTACGTAGACGCACCTCTAACGTTTACTTGATTATTGAACAATCAAACGCAGGGGCCTTATATAACGTTATATAAACCTTACTACTCGAGTTTAGGAACCTCACCTGCTACAACAAAATGAGGGCAGAAGGAATTGTGTGTATGTATATGTTTTAGGGTATGAGCTACATATGAATAGGTGTGTATGTATTCTGCTGTAACAGAATACGAAAACTTGTTATGCTGTAACAGCCCAAGGGAGCAAGGTACACGTCGTTTCGTTTGTAGGCTTTAAAATTATTTTATAAAACGTTTATTAACGTTAATAATCTAATTACTGAGTTTTACTAATTGCTACTTTAATTAGTAATTTAATTGAAATAAGTTATATTTTAATTTTGAACCGAGTAATTACATCAATGTTTGTTTGTATCAATTCTAATCTATTGAAGAGTAATCTCATTGAATTAATTCGAATTGAATTAATTTGAATTAAATTAATAATTTTTAGTAATTGGTACTTTAATTAGTAATTTAATTGAAATAATTTATATTTTAATTTTGAACTGAGTAATTACATCAATGTTTGTTTGTATCAATTGTAGTCTACTAAAAAATAATCTCATTGAATTAATTCGAACTGAATTAATTTGAATTTAATTAATAATTTTTAGTAATTGGTACTTTAATTAGTAATTTAATTGAAATAATTTATATTTTAATTTTGAACTGAGTAATTACATCAATGTTTGTTTGTATCAATTGTAGTCTACTAAAAATTAATCTCATTGAATTAATTCGAACTGAATTAATTTGAATTAAATTAATAATTTTTAGTAATTGGTACTTTAATTAGTAATTTAATTGAAATAACTTATATTTTAATTTTGAACTGAGTAATTACATCAATGTTTGTTTGTATCAATTCTAGTCTACTGAAGAGTAATCTCATTGAATTAATTCGAACTGAATTAATTTGAATTTAATTAATAATTTTTAGTAATAGGTACTTTAATTAGTAATCCAATTGAAATAACTTATATTTTAATTTTGAACCGAGTAATTACATCAATGTTTGTTTGTATCAATTCTAGTCTACTGAAGAGTAATCTCATTGAATTAATTCAAACTAAATTAATTTGAATTAAATAATAATTTTTAGTAATTGGTACTTTAATTAGTAATTTAATTGAAATAACTTATATTTTAATTTTGAACTGAGTAATTACATCAATGTTTGTTTGTATCAATTCTAGTCTACTGAAGAGTAATCTCATTGAATTAATTCGAACTGAATTAATTTGAATTTAATTAATAATTTTTAGTAATTGTTACTTTAATTAGTAATTTAATTGAACTAACTTATATTTTAATTTTGAACTGAGTAATTACATCAATGTTTGTTTGTATCAATTCTAGTCTACTGAAGAGTAATCTCATTGAATTAATTCGAACTGAATTAATTTGAACTTAATTAATAATTTTTAGTAATTGGTACTTTTATTAGTAATTTAATTAAAATAACTTATATCTTAATTTTGAACTGAATAATTACATCAATGTTTGTTTGTATCAATTCTAGTCTACTGAAGAGTAATTTCATTGAATTAATTCAAACTAAATTAATTTGAATTGAATTAATAATTTTTAGTAATTGGTACTTTAATTAGTAATTCAATTGAAATAACTTATATTTTAATTTTGAACTGAGTAATTACATCAATGTTTGTTTGTATCAATTCTAGTCTACTGAAGAGTAATCTCATTGAATTAATTCGAACTGAATTAATTTGAATTTAATTAATAATTTTTAGTAATTGTTACTTTAATTAGTAATTTAATTGAACTAACTTATATTTTAATTTTGAACTGAGTAATTACATCAATGTTTGTTTGTATCAATTCTAGTCTACTGAAGAGTAATCTCATTGAATTAATTCGAACTGAATTAATTTGAGTTTAATTAATAATTTTTACTAATTGGTACTTTAATTAGTAATTTAATTGAAATAACTTATATTTTAATTTTGAACTGAGTAATTACATCAATGTTTGTTTGTATCAATTGTAGTCTACTGAAGAGTAATCTCATTGAATTAATTCGAACTGAATTAATTTAAATTAAATTAATAATTTTTAGTAATTGGTACTTTAATTAGTAATTTAATTAAAATAACTTATATTTTAATTTTGAACCGAGTAATTACATCAATGTTTGTTTGTATCAATTCTAATCTATTGAAGAGTAATCTCTTTGAATTAATTCGAATTGAATTAATTTGAATTAAATTAATAATTTTTAGTAATTGGTACTTTAATTAGTAATTTAATTGAAATAATTTATATTTTAATTTTGAACTGAGTAATTACATCAATGTTTGTTTGTATCAATTGTAGTCTACTAAAAAATAATCTCATTGAATTAATTCGAACTGAATTAATTTGAATTTAATTAATAATTTTTAGTAATTGGTACTTTAATTAGTAATTTAATTGAAATAATTTATATTTTAATTTTGAACTGAGTAATTACATCAATGTTTGTTTGTATCAATTGTAGTCTACTAAAAATTAATCTCATTGAATTAATTCGAACTGAATTAATTTGAATTAAATTAATAATTTTTAGTAATTGGTACTTTAATTAGTAATTTAATTGAAATAACTTATATTTTAATTTTGAACTGAGTAATTACATCAATGTTTGTTTGTATCAATTCTAGTCTACTGAAGAGTAATCTCATTGAATTAATTCGAACTGAATTAATTTGAATTTAATTAATAATTTTTAGTAATAGGTACTTTAATTAGTAATCCAATTGAAATAACTTATATTTTAATTTTGAACCGAGTAATTACATCAATGTTTGTTTGTATCAATTCTAGTCTACTGAAGAGTAATCTCATTGAATTAATTCAAACTAAATTAATTTGAATTAAATAATAATTTTTAGTAATTGGTACTTTAATTAGTAATTTAATTGAAATAACTTATATTTTAATTTTGAACTGAGTAATTACATCAATGTTTGTTTGTATCAATTCTAGTCTACTGAAGAGTAATCTCATTGAATTAATTCGAACTGAATTAATTTGAATTTAATTAATAATTTTTAGTAATTGTTACTTTAATTAGTAATTTAATTGAACTAACTTATATTTTAATTTTGAACTGAGTAATTACATCAATGTTTGTTTGTATCAATTCTAGTCTACTGAAGAGTAATCTCATTGAATTAATTCGAACTGAATTAATTTGAATTTAATTAATAATTTTTACTAATTGGTACTTTAATTAGTAATTTAATTGAAATAACTTATATTTTAATTTTGAACTGAGTAATTACATCAATGTTTGTTTGTATCAATTGTAGTCTACTGAAGAGTAATCTCATTGAATTAATTCGAACTGAATTAATTTAAATTAAATTAATAATTTTTAGTAATTGGTACTTTAATTAGTAATTTAATTGAAATAACTTATATTTTAATTTTGAACTGAGTAATTACATCAATGTTTGTGTGTATCAATTCTAGTCTACTGAAGAGTAATCTCATTGAATTAATTCGAACTGAATTAATTTGAATTTAATTAATAATTTTTAGTAATTGGTACTTTAATTAGTAATTTAATTAAAATAACTTATATTTTAATTTTGAACTGAGTAATTACATCAATGTTTGTTTGTATCAATTCTAGTCTACTGAAGAGTAATCTCATTGAATTAATTCGAACTGAATTAATTTGAACTTAATTAATAATTTTTAGTAATTGGTACTTTTATTAGTAATTTAATTAAAATAACTTATATCTTAATTTTGAACTGAATAATTACATCAATGTTTGTTTGTATCAATTCTAGTCTACTGAAGAGTAATTTCATTGAATTAATTCAAACTAAATTAATTTGAATTGAATTAATAATTTTTAGTAATTGGTACTTTAATTAGTAATTCAATTGAAATAACTTATATTTCAATTTTGAACTGAGTAATTACATCAATGTTTGTTTGTATCAATTCTAGTCTACTGAAGAGTAATCTCATTGAATTAATTCGAACTGAATTAATTTGAATTTAATTAATAATTTTTAGTAATTGTTACTTTAATTAGTAATTTAATTGAACTAACTTATATTTTAATTTTGAACTGAGTAATTACATCAATGTTTGTTTGTATCAATTCTAGTCTACTGAAGAGTAATCTCATTGAATTAATTCGAACTGAATTAATTTGAATTTAATTAATAATTTTTACTAATTGGTACTTTAATTAGTAATTTAATTGAAATAACTTATATTTTAATTTTGAACTGAGTAATTAGATCAATGTTTGTTTGTATCAATTGTAGTCTACTGAAGAGTAATCTCAGTGAATTAATTCGAACTGAATTAATTTGAATTGAATTAATAATTAATATTAATTTTCTAACAGTAACAAAATTGAATTTGTGAAAAATCATTCAAGACGCAAAGTGATCTGATTGATATATTAATTTATTTGCAATGATTATCGTCTTGACAATACTGTGAGTTCTGACTTATTAATTGAATTATTAATTATTATGTGCATTAACTTAAACTTGAAAAAATTGAGATAATTAAAGAAAATAGAGCATTCTTTATATTGGTCATTAGTTTAGTTCTTTGAGAACTAATAATGTAGACTGCTAAATTACGTCAATTACATAATTTAAACTGTGATATAATTATTTTGATGACTGAATTATTAATTACTTAATAAACTACATCATCTGACGATACGAGATGTAAATCAAAATTGGTGAATATACAAAACAACATAATAACAAAACCATCATTTACAAATTAATTAGTAATATTTTAATTCGTAATTTAATAAATTTGATGAGACTGAAATAATATATTTTATTTTTATTGCATTATTCTAATATAGTATAAAGATTGAAAATTTGGTTTTTTTGTCTATTGGACTATTCAAAATTGTAATTAATTTTATTAATTGGCTAATGAAATAATTATTGACCTATTCAACTGATAGATAACTCATCAAAACCATTAATCCGGAATAGTGTTAAACAAATTCTGTGAGGTCAATTACTCACAGTTTTACTTCTGGTTCTTAATTTGGACAACTGAATTTGGACAACTTTTCTCACTGCCACCCAAACTAACATCAACTTCCTATTTTAGATTTTTAGTGATTATTTCTTTCCTTCTCCCAAAATTTAAAATTCTGGAATTTTTCTTACTTTGTATGTAATTCTCAGAATGAGGGTTTGGAAAATGAGGGTTTGGAAAGTTTCTTTTGGCGTCCGCCTAAACGTGCTCATACAATCAAAAACCTATTTGCCTCTATTTAGTACCAACTTACGATAAGGCGCCTTTTTGCTTTTAATCTCATTTACAACAACTAGAAATATACCCGCTTATAGAATTTCTTTTAAAAGTTCTACGAAATGGTCTATTGCTGAGACCGACCCGACTGATTTATTTCTTTACTGCCTTTTGCCTGGGTTTCTCTTATTTTTGACAAATGTATATTTAAATATTACTTATTTAGGTACTGCAAAATTTCCAAAATATTATTTGGTTTTCAATTCTATTTATTAAAAATTTGATTCAAAATTTCCATTGCGTTACACCATAAAGATCTTCAAAAAAGAATTTGAAATAAAATAAGAGCAGCAAAAGAAAAGTGGCTGACTAGGAGACTGCATGGATATAATTTCCATCAAGGATAATACTGGACACCGAAAAACTACTTCTACCATAGAGAAAAAACACCATTATTTTTTTCCAAGATGGCCGACCAGGGAACCACGACAATGAAATAACGGCGCCATCGGGACCAAGTATATTAAAAAGTAGAATTGAACATGCCATAACTCAGATAAGAGTACTGATGATGTACTCATTTGGTTAGCGAAAAAAAACTTTGATATCATTGTCCTACTCTTTGACAATATTTATGACACCAAAGGCTGGTTCCGTTTTACATTTGCCACACTTCCAAAAGTATGTAAAGACTTATTTAGCCTAATGCGCTATATTCTCCAAACTCTTATGTCAAGTTCTACACAGAAGAACAATAGACGAGTGAGAGTTTAACAAGGGCCTGGAGAAAAATACTTCAAATGCAACATTATCTGACCTGACATAAGTTTAGGTGGAAGCTTGTACTGAACTAGTCGTACCTCGTCGTGGAAACTTAGTGTATAACGTTTGGAATCTCAAGTGGTGTTCTATACTAACCTTCTATCTAAAACAATTTCCTTTTTATGCAAGGTACTGTATGCCAGGATCGTACCGACAGTAACTGCAACACTACAGTGGCCAGCACAAAGTCCTGACCTCAATCCCATCAAGCATCTATGGGATCAGATGGAAATACCTTTAAGGACCAGCCATAATACGCTATCTATCCGCCAAAACCACATATCGGAAGAATTTAATCAAGAAATTATTCAAGGCTTAGTTTCAAGTATCCGAGGCTGTGATTGGGGCTCGTAGCGAAAACACGCGTTCCTAAACAATTTGTGTTTGTAAGAATTACAACTGTTTAAAGTTGTAATTAACTTACAATTTGTAATGAAATTTTTGATAGTAATGATAATTTTGAGGGCCAATTAATTTTTGCGTTCAATTTCAGCTCCAAACTCTCCAACTTTTATAATACCTGTAGACGGCAAAAAGAACCAATTCATCATATCTCTCGATAACCAGCTTGCTATAATATTATGGGACGGAGAAAGTGATAAGATTATTGTTGTTGAGAAACTGGTCACTGTTGACGATATTCTTCAGACTCAAAACAACAAATTTAACGATGGCAAGTGCGACGTAATGGGCCGATTATGGGCTGGAACCCAAACTTTAGCCGAAAACGTCCTAAAAACCGAACCATTGGGCTCACTGTACACCTACAACGGTCACAAAGAGCTCAACAAGAAAGTTGATGGAATTAAAATCGCCAATGGGTTGGCGTTTAATGAAGAAAAGAAGAAATTGTTTTATATAGATTCGTTGCAATATAGAGTTGATCAGTTTGATTTTGATGCTTATACAAGCTTACTTTGTAAGTCAACATCATTATGTGATTTTGGACACTACTATATTTTGTGCCTTTCTTCAGGGCTTTCTATAATCATGGTGACTAATAAGCCCTGAAGAAGGACACATACTGTAATAGTGTCCGAAACGTTGGCGAAAATTAAATACTTCATTTCATGTGAATTAATTACAGCGAATCGAAAACCGTACTTTACCTTTTCAAGACACAATATACCTGGAATGCCAGCTGGTATGACGATTGACGAAGATCGCAACTTGTGGGTGGCGGTCTTTGGCGGCAAGCGAATCTTAAAAATTGACGGAAAAACGCCAGAAACTCTCCTGGAAGTGATCGAAATGCCCGCAATCCAAGTCACTTCTTTAGCTTTTGGCGGAGCCAATTTAGACGAATTGTATGCAACTACAGCGAAACTGGATCACAAAGAAGAGAAATTGAATTCTCCGTTCCATGGAGCAACGTATAAAATCACGGGACCTGGCATAAAAGGAATTCCAGCATCGGCATTCAAACTGTACTAGAAATTGTTGTTCATTTTAATCTGATATTTTAAATATAACAAATAAAAAGATTCATTCAATGTTCTTATTGGAACCCCATCAGCAACAATTATGTTTTAAGACGTTTTATCTTGTCTCCGCTTATTATGTCTATATTTCTGTACAATTATAAGAGCTCTAGTATCATTTTATTAAAACTGATCACATATTAACATAGTAAAAAATTATTTTTGAGCATCTATTTCAATATTTTCACAATTATGTAAGCTGAAATACACATTTTTTCTAACCATCTCGACTGCCACACATCTCCTGCAGATAAATCAGCACCCATTTTCCTTTATTCTTTAGTACCAGAAATACTTGCAATACACAACTCTTCCAAATCTAAATTTTCTGATCTGAGTATTTAGTAAGAGACCATTAAAACCTCATCAGTTTGCAGTCTTCGACCAAGAGCCAGCAACAATCTGAAGAAAGAAGATACTTACTAAATACTCAGATCAGAAAATTTAGATTCGGAAGAGTTGCGTATCGCATGTTTTCAGTTTCAGAATGGCATGGAAATGCTGAGACAAGTTGAATGAATTGGACAAGAATAACAATGTTTTCCTCGTTTGGATACTGGGACATTCGGAAATAGAGGGAACGAAAAAGCTGATAAGCTTGCAAAAGAAGATGCATTAACCTTTTTTGTAGTACCAGAAACGTTTTATAGTTCAAGGACACAAACCTACAGGAAAAGGTTCAAATTGAAGGAAGATCCAGACAGATCAAAACTTTTTCTAAATCTTCCTGGTCTTACACATTCTAGAAAAGGTCTTGAAGAATTTGACCATGCAAGGAGTTTGGTACCAGAAGCACTTGCGAAAGGCAACTCTTCCAATTCTAAATTTTCTGATCTGAGTATTTTGTAAGAGACTACCAAGACCTCATCAGTTCGCAGTCTTTGGCCAGGATCGAGCAGCAATCTGAAGAAGGAAGATACTTACTAAATACTCAGATCAGAAAATTTAGAATTGGAAGAGTTGCGTATCGCATGATTTCAGTTTCAGACCGGCCAGAAACGTTCTGTAGTTCAGGGAAACAAACCTACAAGAAAAGGTTCAAATTGAAGAAAGATCCAGACAGATCTAAACTTTTCCGGAATCTTCCTGGTCTGACAGATTCTAAAAAAGGTCTTGAAAAATTTGACCATGCAAGGAGTTTGGTACCAGAAGCACTTGCGATACACAACTCTTCTGATTCTAAATTTTCTAACCTAAGTATTTAGTAAGAGACCACCAAGACCTCATCAGTTCGCAGTCTTCTACCAGAATCCAGCAACAATCTGAAGAAGGAAGATACTTACTAAATACTCAGATTAGAAAATTTAGAATCAGAAGAGTTGTGTATCGCATGTCTTCAGTTTTAGAACTGCCAGAAACGTTTTGTAGTTCAGGGAAACAAACCTACAGAAAAAGGTTCAAATTGAAGAAAGATCCAAACAGATCTAAACTTTTTCTGAATCTTCCTGGTCTGACATATTCTAAGAAAGTTTTTGAAGAATTTGACCATGCAAGGAGTTTGGTACCAGAAGCACTTACGATACACAACTTGCAATACACAACTCTTCCGATTCTAAATTTTCTGATCTGAGTATTTAGTAAGTATCTTCCTTCTTCAGATTGCTGCTGGATCCTGGCCAAAAACTGCAAACTGATGAGGTCCTGGTGGTCTCTTACTAAATACTCAAATCAGAAAATTTAGAATCGGAAGAGTTGTGGCAAATTGTGTATTACAAGTGCTTCTGGTACCAAACTCTTTGCATGGTCAAATTCTTCAAGACCTTTTCTAGAATGTGTCAGACCAGGAAGATTTAGAAAAAGTTTTGATCTGTCTGGGTCTCCCTTCAATTGGAACCTTTTCCTGTAGGTTTGTTTCTCTGAACTACAGAACGTTTCTGGCACTACAAAAGAGGTTAATGCGTCTTCTTTTGCAAGCTTATCAGCTCTCTCGTTCCTTCTATTCTCGAGTGATCAATTATCCAAACGAGGAAACTTTGTTATTCTTGCCTAATTCATTCAACTTGCCTCGGCATTTCCATGCCGTTCTGAAACTGAAAACATGCGATACGCATGTGTTTAGTTTCAGAACGGCCAGAAACGTTTTGTAGTTCAAGGAAACAAACTTACAGAAAAGGAAAGGTTCAAATTGAAGATAGATCCAGACAGATCAAAACTTTTTCTGAATCTTCTTGGTGTGACATATTCTTAGAACTTCAAGAGTTTGACCATGCAAGGTCAAAAGTTTGTATCCTCACAGGCTTCCTCACCGGTCACTACCTTCCTGGTGAGACTCGGTCTAGCAAATAATAACAATTTTGCAGGGAAGAAGAGGAAATTCTAGAGCCCCTGGTAACAGAGTGTACATAAATAATGGTTGTAAAACTGATAGTTTTGCAAATTTGGTTCTAAGAGTTAATTGGTTGGTTAAATCGACGTCCTCAAGAGTTTATTCAGTATAAAACAAATCCCATTGGTCAAAATTCTGAATTGTATAGACTCTGATTGATTGCATCTTGGTTCTAAGAGTTAATTGGATGGTTAAGTCGAGGTCTTCAGGGGTTTATTCAGTATGAAACCAATCCCATTGGTCAAAATTCTAAATTGTATAGACTCTGATTGGTTTGGTTGGTTAAATCGACGTTCTCAGGGGTTTATTCAGTATAAAACCAACCCCATTGGTCAAAATTCTGAATTGTATGCACTCTGATTGGTTGTATCTTGGTTCTAAGAATTAATTGGTTGGTTAAATCGACGTCTTCAGGGGTTTATTCAGTATAAAACAAATCCCATTGCTCAAAATTCTGAATTGTATAGACTTTGATTGGTTGCATCTTGGTTCTAAGAGTTAATTTGTTGGTTAAATCGACGTTCTCAGGGGTTTATTCAGTATAAAATAAATCCCATTGGTCAACATTCTGAATTGTATGCACTCCGATTGGTTGTATCTTGGTTCTAAGAGTTAATTGGTTGGTTAAATCGACTCATGGGTTTATTCAGTATAAAACAAATCCCATTGGTCAAAATTCTAAATTGTATAGACTCTGATTGGTTTGGTTGGTTAAATCGACGTACGTTCTCAGGGGTTTATTCAGTATAAAACCAACCTCATTGGTCAAAATTCTGAATTGTATGCACTCTGATTGGTTGTATCTTGGTTCTAAGAATTAATTGGTTGGTTAAATCGACGTCTTCAGGGGTTTATTCAGTATAAAACAAATCCCATTGCTCAAAATTCTGAATTGTATAGACTCTGATTGGTTGCATCTTGGTTCTAAGAGTTAATTGGTTGGTTAAATCGACGTCCTCAGGGGTTTATTATTCAGTATAAAACAAATCCCATTGGTGAAAATTCTAAATTGTATAGACTCTGATTGGTTTGGTTGGTTAAATCGACGTTCTCAGGGGTTTATTCAGTATAAAACCAACCCCATTGGTCAAAATTCTGAATTGTATGCACTCTGATTGGTTGTATCTTGGTTCTAAGAATTAATTGGTTGGTTAAATCGACGTCTTCAGGGGTTTATTCAGTATAAAACAAATCCCATTGCTCAAAATTCTGAATTGTATGGACTCTGATTGGTTGTATCTTGGTTCTAAGAATTAATTGGTTGGTTAAATCGACTCATGGGTTTATTCAGTATAAAACAAATCCCATTGGTCAAAATTCTGAATTGTATAGACTCTGATTGGTTGCATCTTGGTTCTAAGAGTTAATTGGTTGGTTAAATCGACGTTCTCAGGGGTTTATTCAGTATAAAATAAATCCCATTGATCAACATTCTGAATTGTATGCACTCCGATTGGTTGTATCTTGGTTCTAAGAGTTAATTGGTTGGTTAAATCGACTCATGGGTTTATTCAGTATAAAACAAATCCCATTGGTGAAAATTCTAAATTGTATAGACTCTGATTGGTTTGGTTGGTTAAATCGACGTTCTCAGGGGTTTATTCAGTATAAAACCAACCTCATTGGTCAAAATTCTGAATTGTATGCACTCTGATTGGTTGTATCTTGGTTCTAAGAATTAATTGGTTGGTTAAATCGACGTTTTCAGGGGTTTATTCAGTATAAAACAAATCCCATTGGTCAAAATTCTGAATTGTATAGACTCTGATTGGTTGCATCTTGGTTCTAAGAGTTAATTGGTTGGTTAAATCGACGTTCTCAGGGATTTATTCAGTATAAAATAAATCCCATTGGTCAACATTCTGAATTGTATGGACTCTGATTGGTTGTATCTTGGTTATTGGTTGGTTAAATCGACTCATGGGTTTATTCAGTATAAAACAAATCCCATTAGTCAAAATTCTGAATTGTATGGACTCTGATTGGTTTCATCTTAGTTCTAAGAGTAAATTGGTTAGGAAACCAAATGGAAACAAATTCCATTGGTCAACATTTTGAATTGTATGGACTCTGATTGGTTGTATGGATTCTAAATAATTGCACAATAAATTTAAAATAACAAAACAGTTGATTAGTTTTATAGAATTTAATTGCTTTGATAAAAATTCTGAGCAGATATTTTATAACCTTTCACATATTTGGAGCGTTTTAATTATTTTTGTCTTATTTTGGTTGATTCTTATCTTAAAATTGAAAGTCGTACAAAACAAATAAAATTAGATATGAGCTAGACGAATTTTGGAGGCGGGAAAGCCTCGTGTTCCAAGACCTGTAATTCTATAGAGGGCCCCATTCTCGGGGGCAGGCAGATAATCGTTACTTGTCAATTTGTAACCACCAGTTGTTACGTAAAGTTCATCTAAATTTGGACCACCCCAAGCAACCGATGTTACCTAAAATAAATGGTTTTTGTTAGCAATTAGACAATATTCAGTATTTGATAGATAGGTACCTGTTTGACGGGCATTGTAATTGTATCTAATAGTGTTTCGGGTTTATTAGGATTTATTTTAATTATTTTGCTTCCATTAAATATAGCAATCCAAAGATTTCCGTTAATGTCAATGGTCATACCATCGGCAATTCCGTCAATGTTGTGGTCAGATAGTGTAAAAATTGGAACGCCGTTTGCTGGAATTTATTGACCAATAATAATGCATGAAAGGTTATATCTCTGAGCATCTCATGACGGTTCTGATTGGGTACAATTATGCCTTTGATGTGGACGGTACTCATCATAATGCATGAACTCACCCACCATGTAGGTACTTGTCTCTTGCCTCATGAGTTTCCAATAAGAACGAAACAGCGCTGTCCTCAGAACTTGCAGAATACTTTACATTTCCATGAGATGCTCAAAGATATAACCTTTCATGCATTATACAAAAATTCAAAATAGTAGGTACTTACAGATCTTTCCTCCACTAACATCGATATCGTATTGATCTATAGTTCTCTTGGATGAATCGATGAAAAACATTTTTCCTCGTTTTTCATCAAAAGCTAATCCATTTGAAATTCGCAGCCCAGTGAGATGTTCTCCAATTTTTTTGTTTTTATCTAAACTATACAGCGTTCCTCTTGGAGGAAATACCAGCGGGCTCTCAGATTTGGTGTTGATGGTTCCGGCCCATAACCGACCCGAAGAATCGCATTTTCCATCGTTGAAGCGATTATAATGAAACTCTTCTGATTTTTCCACTTCCGCCAATTTCTCTATGATTCTAATATCGTCATTGTTCCAGAAAATTCTGGCAATTTCCCTGCCCAAAGACACGACGAATTGATTCTTCTCTCCGTGGATTGGTATGATAAAAGAGGCTTGATTTAGTCCAACTGAAGCTTTATGGTACTTTTTTGTTGATGGGGTGTATTTGTGGATGGACATTCCAATGATATCTACGTAGTAGAGACTTTGTGATTCATCGTCCCAATGGGGGGCCTCTCCCAGAGTGATGTTTTCTGTAAGCCTTTCGATTTGGGGAGGCATTTTGACACTTTAAGCTCAAATCACTAGTTCTACGTGACTAAAATGTGATTGTTCAACGCAAGCATCTCCAACTTTGATTAGTACGGCCTTGGATACGTCGTATCAAAAGTGATAATTGTTGTTTATTTAGTTGTTTATGAATGGAAAATTAGTGAATCATTAAATAATTAACATTTAAAGGTACCAAAATTGTAAACCAGTTAGCAGTAGATTTGAAAAATTAATCAATATATAGGGTTTTGGCTCTAAATAGGTACTACAGCGGTACTACTTAATCGTAAAAATGTCTTTTTTTTTAGTTGGGAAATAAACATGTTGATGGTGATATACCATGAGGCTATTGGTTCACTATTTTATATTGTAAGGGATATTTTTTGACGCAATTTTTATAAGAATAATGGTGAAGGCGCCGGGATAATTAAATTACCTAGCTTCATTAGAATACAATAATTGTCAGATTGTTTCACCACATTCTTTTTCTGATTATGAATACAACTTAAATACTGCATAAATACAAGATTAACAGACTACATTATTATCAACAGTCTACTACAACTCACCTTCTTTGTGGCCGCCGTTAAGAAACCGCCTCGAACGAATTGAACGGATTAGATTAACCATACATGAAACACATTCACACATAATGTACCTTTATCAAAGAACTCATCGGGGGCTTGTTCCCGCCGGACAATCTTCCTCCATTCCAGCCTTGTGGAGGGCATCTGCTACAGTGGCTTTGCTGTTTCTATCATATGGACCGGACTCCACGGACTTTGTACCCGTAAAGTTACACAAGGGGAAAAGGAGAGAAGGGAATAAAGGGAATAGGAGGGAATAGGGAACCTCTTGGACAGGCTAATCTCGGCTAGCTTTTACCCTGTTCAAAATTACCCGGTAGTTCAGCCGTAGAGGCGTGAATCTAAGAACACAGGTGGTGGTTTCGGCGCCACTCAACCTAAGCTCAGACAATAGCCGAAATTAGCCTCCCTTTAGCCTTTTAGGGGTCAAGACCTGCAGGCTAAACAAAAACTCATGTAAAATAATATTAATATATTGAATAAATAACAAAAAAAACTAACTGATAGCAATGAGTGATATTGGCATCAAAATAAAAGGAAAAAAAAGTAAATCCAGAATATTCAAATAATTAATTAATGCTAAATAATTGCTAATTATCACAATTTTAACAACTTGACAAGACTCGATGCAGTCTGAGTTAGACAAGACAATTCCCTTGAAACTAACTCAAGCACCCTTTACAGATTGTCCTGATTACCACAAACAATAAAGGCAATAATTTAATGAAGCAAAATATAATAAAAAAGGAAACTTTTCTTCACTTTAAGGGTGATTGTTCAAGGGCTCTCTAACATTCACACATTCATTCTACCTTTCATAGACCTTGAACTAACCTTATCTGCTGATTCCGCTGACGATGGTTGTTATTGCAGTGGTTTACTCCTTGGAAGCTCTGTGGTAATAAGCAGGATAACAAGAGGAAGAGATCGAGTACAACAATTGAGTCGTTCCTTGACTTGTCCCTAGACTTGTCCTAAATGACCTGCGAAGCAAGACCGTTAGTGGTGGAATTAATGAGATTGTTTAACTTACCCCTTCTAACGTCACGTAATCGCAAAAATGGTAAAGTCGTTATCAAAACGTGGCTTCACAGCCGTACCAATTTTTTTGTCAAAAAAGTCGTGAACACACATAATACCCACTACCGGGTTTATTCGACTGATTAATTTGGCGTAGAAGGGTACACCACCGTTGCTTCTTGGACTTAAAGTGAAACATGGACGCTATTCCCACTCCTATATATAGAGTCAGTACTTTTCCCGCTTAGAAATCTGGTAAATTCTGCTTTTCAATCGAATGATTCTTTTCTTATCTGTTAAAAACTACCTGGTTTTTTTTTTCTGACAATAAAAAAAAGGGTTAGCTTGCTTTACTTTATAAACAGGGGGTTCAGAAAAGATAGTTATTCGAAAGGCATAAATTGTCGTACAAGCGTCGGGTCTTTGCAGTTCTAGACTAAATCGATGACAGCAAATTCGATAGTGCACAAACTAGCGTCATGCAATGATAGTTTACCGCAAAATGGCAAAAAGGCGCTTATTTATCGTAATTTTTGGCGTGTGCCGCAATTCAACCGTTACAATCTGTCACCTGGCAAGGTTACTGAAACAGAAATGTTAAGACACCACATTCGCACAATAACAAGTTATATTCGTTCGAGTCTAGAGATAACTATCACTCTCGTTCTCTCGACTTGACTTGACTTTGCACGAGTATCGCACCCGACACTCCTACTAATACTACCCGCTGCCCGCTGTCTACTGCTCTTACGGCAATAGTATCATCCCTCAGCTAAGCGCAATCTTCACTCAGCTATCCCTCCTTCTTGCAATATTATATTAAAGCCGTTTTGACTTACATAATCTATATTAATAAATGTATAAAAAGTAAACTCTTACAATATTTCAAATATTTGTTTATTTATAGTACAATACATAACTATGCAATTGTAACAGCAAACTAAAGCATTAAAATAGATAAGGAGAAAAAAATATATTACAATAATCTAGATTAAGTAAATTTTCGGTGGTTATTTGGTTTTATCTGCAAAGTTTAATTATAATTTGAAAGCCACGCCAGGTAGTCCTCTGGCTCCCGTTCCTGTAATCCTGTACAGAGCTCCGTTGGTAGGAGTTTCCAAATTTTTGATGTCTAAAAGTGGGATTGATCCAGTTGTTACATAAAGCTCATCTAAATTGGGACCTCCAAATGCAACAGAAGTGATCTAAAATAATATGTTAAATTGCTTAAATTGACTTTTGTGTTAAAACCTGTATTGCAGGCAATTGAATCGTTTCCAATAAAACTTCTGGATTGTTACCATCAATTTTGACAACTGTTCCAGAAGTAATAGCGGCAACCCACAAGTTTCCGTCTGTATCTATAGTCATTCCGTCTGGAAGTCCAGATAGATTATGTTTTTGGAATGTAAAATGTGCCTTTTTGTTCTCTGTAACTCAACAATATTGAAAGCAACTTTTTGACTATTTTTAGAATACTTACTCACTGAACCTTTTTCAAGGTCAAAGTCAAATTGATAGACGATTTTTGTTTTGGAATCAATGTGATAGAACTTTTTTGTTGCATCATTGAATGCCAAACCGTTGGTTATCAAAATGTTTTCGGCTTGTACTGTCAATTTGCGTTTTGAGTCCAAAGTGTACAAAACCCCAACTGGTGGTATATCAAAAACATCCTCGGTACTGCTGCTGCCCAGTGTTCCTAAAAATGATTTCTCAACTTGCGGTACTAAACTCATAAAAACTGTCCAAACCTGCCCATAAGCGTCCCAAAGAATCACATTTACCATCATTGAAAGAGATCCCGGATTTACCATCGCTTGCTTTTGCTAGAGTTTCCTCAATTTTGATATTAGCTGAAATACCATCCCAAGAAATGACAGCTAGCTCGTCATCTAATGTAACAACAAAACGGTCTTTTTGACCATGAACTGGGACAATTAACGATGCCTTAAACGGCTCTAAAAATTACAGTTTTTTATGCATGGAATCAAACTCGCTTACCAACCAGTTGATGCTTTTGTTAATTTGTTTGTTTTTGGAGTATACTTTAGAATAGTTTTTCCAAAAATATCGACATAATAGAGACTTTGGGTTTTCTCATCCCAATGAGGTCCTTCACCTAATTGTACATCATCCGTCACTCTTTCGATTTTTGGTGCCATTACAATTTTGTTACACAATGAAGCTAGAAATAGTAATGGAACACTAAATCAAGGCACTTGTTTACCAAACAATTAATTTGAGATACGATCTTATCGATTTGTTATGTAATAATTATTGTTTAATCATGTTTATTTTAAAAATAAATATGATCAACTTTCCATGACTTGCACAATAAAGAACTACATACGCATAGGTACGCGATTAAAATAATATAATTACAGAGGGCAACGGTTTAGAGCCCGAGGGAAAGTAAGGTGCCATGGCGTTGTAATTAGTAAGTTCAATTGTTTTGAAATCTTTGGCACTACAGAGTTTTACGATTTGCCGCCTCAGACTCTAATAACTTTCTGAAGCCAGTTGGGCAATCTATCTATGACTAGCTGACCCGGCGAACTTCGTACCGCCTAACAGTCAATGAATGTCGTGTTACTTTTTAGCTGAACTAATTTACGCTTTGATGAACGTAAAACAATGATACAAAATAATATATTTATATAGATAGAAACAAAAAAGTATTTTATTATGATGAATGATGATGAAAACATACATACAGAATGAGAATAAAAATAAAAAATAATAATTAAGTACTTCACACTCATGTCAGAAAAAAATTATTGAAAACTATGTTGTGCAGATTGGGAAAAAAAAATAAAACTTGGATTAATTAATAAATAGGATTTTCATTCAAGCACTTTGTGGTAAACGACATTCTTTGTTTTTTGGTCAGGCGCAAGAACAAATAAAGCGGATGGTTTGCCGACACGTGAGCATGCCACGTACAATTGACCATGAGAAAAACATGCATTTTCTAGATTGACGCTACAAATAGTCAAGGATTGGCCCTGTGATTTGTTGATCGTCATGGCGAAGGCAAGACGAATCGGGAATTGAATTCGTTTAAACTCAAACGGCATATCCGTTGGGATCATCGGAATCCTTGGAATAAAAACTTCCTCATCTTTAAATTTTCCTTTAAGTATCGACGCGTGCAATTTCTCGCAGATAATTCGCCAAATATAATAACAGTGCCTGAACTTTCGAGACATAGACAATAGCTCAAAGAGTATATAAGTGCAATCCAGAAGTAAAACTGTGAGTAATTGACCTCACAGAATTTTTTTAACACTATTCCGGATTAATGGTTTTGATGAGTTATCTATCAGTTGAATAGTTCAATAATTATTTCATTAGCCAATTAATAAAATTAATTACAATCTTAAATAGTTTAAAGGACAAAAAAACCAAATTTTTAATTATTATACTATTTAAGAATAATGCAATTACAATAAAATATATTATTTCAGTCTCATCAAAGTTATTAAATTACAAATTAAAATATTACTAATTAATTTGTAATTGATGGTTTTGTTATTATGTTATTTTGTATATTCACCCATTTTTATTTACATCTCGTATCGTCAGATGATGTAGTTTATTAATTAATTAATAATTCAGTCATCAAAATAATTATATCACAGTTTAAATTATGTAATTGACGTAATTTAGCAGTCTACATTATTAGTTCTCAAAGAACTAAACTAATGGCCAATATAAAGAATGCTCTATTTTCTTTAATTATCTCAATTTTTTCAAGTTTAAGTTAATGCACATAATAATTAATAATTCAATTAATAAGTCAGAACTCACAGTATTGTCAAGACGATAATCATTGCAAATAAATTAATATATCAATCAGATCACTTTGCGTCTTGAATGATTTTTCACAAATTCAATTTTGTTACTGTTAGAAAATTAATATTAATTATTAATTCAATTCAAATTAATTCAGTTTGAATTAATTCAATGAGATTACTCTTCAGTAGACTAGAATTGATAAAAACAAACATTGATGTAATTACTCAGTTTCAAATTAACATATAAGTTATTTCAATTAAATTACTAATTAAAGTACCAATTAGTAAATTAGATTATTAACGTTAATAGACGTTTCATGAAATAGTTTTAAAGCTTACAAACAAAACGACGTGTACGTTGTTCCCTTGGGCTGTTACAGCAGACCAAGTTTCTGTATTCTGTTACAGCAGAATACATACACACCTATTCATATGTAGCTCATAACCTAAAACTTATACATACATAAAATTTCTTCAGCCCTCATTTTGCTGTAGCAAGTGAGGTTTCTAAACTCAAGTAGTAAAGTTTATATAACGTTATATAAGGCCCCTAATAAGGCGTTTGATGATTCAATAATCAGGCAAACGTTAGAAGTGCGTCTACGTACAGCGCACCTAGCGTAGTTAGCGTTACAGCGTTAATTACAGTATTATTGCTTTACAAAGTGATCTTACAGCTACTCTTGTTACGTCCCGTTCTTACACTATTGCGGTTGACATTTTTTATATCACTTGTCGTGCAGTTTGTTGAAGCAGCTGCGGTGAGTTATTAAAATTAAAATAAGGTTTCAATCAGTAAACTTTTAGTGTGTTTTTAAAGTTCTAAGTCTTTTCAAAACTGGCAATTCAATTAAAGGAATTCTATGTTGATAATAGAATTTGAGTTTGTTTTTGAAGTTCTAAGTCATATCAAAGTCTATAGTTTGATAATTTGATAGTCGTGAGAATGTTGAAGTGCGTACACGTACTACACGATAGTGTAATTAGCGTTGGAGCGCTATTTATATTATGATCGCTTTACAAAGTGATTTACAGTTCTTTCTACTCTTTAGAAAAGACAGTTGACTTTCAATTGTAAATTAAGTGAGATTAATTCTACAATTTCTGCAATTTGTTGTAGCAGCTGCAATGACTTCTAAAATTGAGTTTATCAATAGAATTTTGAATTGTTTGTAAAATTCAAAATAATCCAGTAAATAGCAATTTATTAAGAAATTCCAATTGGATTATAGAATTTCAGTTTGTTTGTAAAGTGGTGCCATTCTAATTTACTTACAGCATTCTAATTTAATTATAGAATTTGATAATTACTTATAAGATTTTCATGTACTTAAGAGATTCTAATTGGCCAATTTAGATTTGATTTTATTAAATAGTTCTACACTAGTTGTGAAGTATTAAAGATTAATAAGTCATTTTCGATTAGTTACGAATTGGTGAAAACAGCATATTCCGTTTGTTTCTTTTAGTTTCAGTAACCATCATTAAATGTGAGATATTTATTATTGATATGAAGGCGACATCGTAGTTTCTCTTGTGACAGTAAGTGGTTGGTATAATAATAACAGACGTGATCGATGAACAATATTTTTATTCACTTGCTCAAGCAACACACAATTTAAAGCACGGAAATGAATATACAAATTAATAAACAATAATGTAAACATCATTAAAACGATAATTAATATGGCGCTGGAGTGTTTGTAACATTTCTGATCCAAGCATTATGCGGATATATTCTAGTATATCCAGAAGGATCCGAGCTTTCGCAACCATTACCGCTTATAAAGCTCGCAATAGCTGTATGAATATAAACATGGTAAATTTTGAGTTGATAGAGTGGACTGCCAGTATCGCCCTGGAATGTTCAAAACAAAAGTGGATATTTGACCGAAAATGAATAGTATATTACACTACAGGGGCAGAAAGTTGAGATTCCTGCACTGCGCGTAATCATGGCGCGCAGTTCAGGGCTCTCAACTTTCTGCCCGTGTAGTATATACTAGTTCTCTTGCTACTCCAGTCGACAGTACGTAGGGTCGGCTGCGATTCCACGGCAGAAAATGCAGGACCTGAACTGCGCGCCATGATGCCCGCGGCTATTGACTCCCGCTAAAAGAAGGCGCGCGCATAGCTCTACCAGTGCATGAAAGATACACTTTCTGCCGTGGAATCGCCGCCGAAACCACGTACTTTCGACTGGAGCAGCAAGAAAACATTTTTGTTTTACCGTGCAAGCCCCTTCGTTTAAATTGCCGGATATGCAAACAGTACCATTATCAATTTGATTCCCGTACATCAAATTACATTCGTCGTCAGATAAAATTGAGACTTCTGTTTGTTGAAGAGTCTCAGAAAGTCCAGCCTGGCCTAAAATCAAGTTATCTATATTTTAATAAAAAACATTTCCAAATTGTTCAACTGTCGCTACGTTGGCCCCATCCTACTGATATTGCAGTTGCACCAACGACTAATTTATTCCATGGTAGCGTCGTTGGTTGAATATACACTAAAAATTAAATATAGTTAAGAGAATTCAAACAAATAAACAAAAAACTGTTGATAGGACAATAATCACCTATCCTATAAAATTATAGATTATTATAATAATATTGCAAGAAGGAGGGATAGCTGAGTAAAGATTGCGCAGAGCGCTTAGCTGAAAGATGATACTATTGCCATAAGGGCAGTAGACAGTGGTAAGCGGGTAGTACTAGTAGGAGTGTCGAGTGCTGTACTCGTGCATAGTCAAGTCAAGTCGAGAGAACGAGAATGATAGTCATCTCTACACTCGAACGAATATAACTTGTTATTGTGTGCGAATGTGGTGTCTTAACATTTCTGTTTCAGTAACCTTGCCAGGTGACAGATCCTATCTTCTTCTAATAATGTGGCTGGTTTGACTATGGCAGCTAGGTTTGAGTACTGAAACGACTTGCTCTAATCTTAGGAAAAAGCACATGTAAGACCTTATTACATTATATTGATTATTATGATGCATGCAAATACATCTATGTCAGTATTGGCATACTTGTTTTTATTAGAGAGCATGCAGATTATTTGTGTCAGAATTGACACGGTTGTTATTGTTTATTATTGCTTTTTATGTGAAATGTGTTATATCCACTCCACTTATTGGTCTATTGTGCTCCTCTTTCTTAAGCCGTTCGAAATTTGTCTCAATTTATAACTTTCCATCTAACACCAAAACTGTAATAAACGCCAGCAGCTGAGATGACATTAAAGATAACGTGTTTCTACCTCTAATATGCATTTCTGCGCTTAGTATTCTTTGCTTTGAATTTTAATGGCGACGCATTCTGTTACCGGATGTTCAAGAGTGTCCTCCTCTTTCCTGCAAAGTAGTTGCCATTTGTCATTATCTTTTAAGCCAAGTTTTACCAGGTGTTATCTTAGACGGCTGTGATTGATAAGGAACAATATGAGGGTGCAAAAGCTATTTTTAGTGAAATTTAAGTAAACTTTTGACCTTGCATAGTCAAATTTTCTAGAATGGCTTAAACCTGGACGCTTAAATCTGTCCGTCTCTTCTTGTATTAAACCATAGAATAGTTCTGGTTCTACAAAAAAGGTTAGTGCGCCCTCTTTTGCAAGCTTATCGGCTTTCTTGCTTCCCAAGCATTGTTATTCTTGCTCAGTCTGTTTAATTTGCTTCGGCACTTCCAAGCTGATGGTATAAGAGCAACTGTTTTTTAGTAAAATTCTGCGAAGCTTCCAGCTATCACTATCCATATTTTTATTCACTGCTTCTCTTTTGTGTTCGCTAGGTGGCTGACGATAGTGCGTTCAGAACCTGGCCAAATCAGTGGCGAGAGTTTGAATCCCACCCAAGCGAAAGTTTTTTGTCAAAAAAAAATGACTTTTGTCTGGCTATGGGAAGGGAGAACTCTCTTTATTTATAACTCAACTGCCTAATTCAAACTTACGTAAACACAGTCTACGTTACAGCTGTGTTTTATAAAATGCACAAATTTAAGTCTTTTTCTCTATTCAGGTTAATTATTATTATTATTTAATCACTCTGAATTAATTTTTTAACCGAGTTTTAACTTTAACTACGACAAAGTTGGCCAAGCATCAATTTTATTACTTGCCAAAGTTAGGTCAGGTCAGGCCACGTCAGGTCAGGTCAGGTCAGGTCAGGTCAGGCACTATAAGCACTGTAAAACAATCTTTTAAATAATATAGTCATTTTAGGCTAAAAAGCCTTTAGAATGACATAATATATTGTTAAGTCAGTTAAGTGATCTTGATTTTGAACAGATAAGATTAAGAATAAAATGCTCTGCGACTTATTGGTCTATTGTGCTCTCCTTTCTTTCCTGGGCTGTTTGAAGTGTATCTTCGGTTATAGCTGCACATCCAATTAATAAATTTCAACAGCTGAGATGGCTTTAACGATGACGTGTTTCTATCCAATATGTGTTCCTGTATTTCCTAAAATGTTCGTTTTTTCTGAAGTTTCCTACCAAAATCTGCCTTTGGTCATTATGTTTTAGCCTGAGTTTTACCAGGTGCTTTCTGGTAAAGAAACCTGTAAGAGGCAAAGCCTATTTTTGGCAAAGTTGAAGATAATTATGGCCGAATTCTCTAAGAAATTTCTTAGAATGTCTCAAACCAGGAAGATTTAGCCAAAGTTTTGCTCTGTCTGTCACTTGCTTTAATTTGAATCCTGTAGGGGTATTTCTTGGATGTGGGTTTTTATCCCAATCATCCCTGTTGCTTAATTTTGCATTAATTTTTTTTCCAAAGTGATATTTTTTTTATTATTTGGTCACTTGGAAGGTGAAATGCACTCCTATTAGAGCATGTTTGTACATTTGTAGCTGGAACACATTTGCGTCGCAAATTGTTCATCTTTTCGAAGTAGCTATATAGTTCAAAAGCAATTAGCTTTTGGTGTGTTTTACCTACTTGTGTAGCTGATAGGAGCCCGTAATTTAATAAGTGCAATGTCGTTTTTCATGGAAGTGGGCTCAAAACTGGGATGGATGACGTATTCGGATGTGGAAACAACAAGTCTGTTGTCATCATTCTGCTCCAGCGTATGAGAACCCAGTTGAATTGTAAATGATACCGCACTGAAAATTGGACAATCATACCAAAGTTGAAAACATTAATTTGTATTAGGTACTTATAAGCACAATGACCTGAAGTTAGCACCCAATTGATATCGAAAAGAGCACCTCCGCAGAAATATTTACTATCAGATGTGGTAACTTGAATAGCGGCTGTGGATGGAAACTGACCAGCGTTTGCATTTTGCCCCCCTATAATTCGCTTTTCTACAAAAAAAAATTGAAATTTTCACAGCAATTAAGCTGACTATGCTAACTTGAATCAGATGATGTTGCAACCTAAAAAATTATTTTTTTTAAACTGAAAAACAAATGACAGTTTACCGTTAAAAAAAGTAGTATCAGTAGGTTCTTCATATTTTTGTATACTTTGGCAATAAAATGCTATGCGTATATTTTTAAAAACAATTTATTTTATAGTATATAATAAATTTTATTGCAGTCAGATGTATAATTTTGTTATTTATTAAAATACCTGTCGTAAAACTGTAGATTTTTATATCAAATAATAAATTATTTATCGAATAAGTTTAGCTGTAAAAAAGAACATCTCATTCTTTACAGTGTGTTTTACTACTATAGTATTATAGTATAGTATAATACTACAGTGTGATTTACTACTATAGTATTATAGTATAGTATAATACTATAGTAGTAAAACACACTTTAAAGAATGAGATGCTGTTTTTTACAGCTAAACTTATTTGATAAATAATTTATTATTTGATATAACATCTACAGTATAGTATTATATAATGTATTAGCTGTCAAGTAATTCACCAAGAGCTTTCTTTCTCTCGTGGAATCTTCTTCCTTTCGTACTACTAGTACTAGTAGGAGGTATCACTAGGTTCATAGGTCTATCGGATCTATGTTGCTTAATAAATTGGTTTTATTTCTATTTACCATAATCTTCATCTTTTTTCTTTAGCCTCGTGTTTTTAATAAAGTTGTCATGGTACCTTTTTTTTTAACGGGAGAAGAAAAATTCTAGTATCGGACTCTTACCGACTAAAAAAAGACCTCCCCATGCTAAAGGTAGACCCCCTTGGAACCGCCGCGAAGCATTACTTCAGAGGGGGATAAGCTACACCGATTTTACGAGACTCTTTGTAGTACCTCCTGGCGCAAACTTGCCTGCCTCTCTCTCCCTCTTAGCGTAGACGAGCCTTTAGACGATGGCTTTACTCTTGATGGATACGGCTAACGGCGTAGAGGCGGACCAGGACCATTACAAACATAAAAACGTACAAACATGTATTTCAATCCACTCTTTCCTTTTCTCTTTCTTCCATCTTTCATCCTGTTCTTTCTTTTTCATTATTTCCCTTAGCACCCTGCCTATAGCTTCAAAAAATTTTTTTCTAGCATCAAATCTATTATTTGTTCTTTTGCCACTTTCTCTCCTACTTTCACTTCTATTTGTTCTCTTTCTTGTGGTACCTGGCTGCTCCCGAACTCGGTACCAAACGGTGCCGCTGACAAAAACACAACCATAGCTAACTGCGCAGTTAGCTATGTGGGCTAACAGTCTTTAGCCTACTCTTTTACCCTTTTGTTACTTTTCAAGAAAGTACAAAGCTTGGATAGCTTGGTGCTTTACCGCACTTGGGGTTTGTTTGTACTCTTTATACTATGTGCAGAGCGCCGGGATTCTTATGCCGGTATTCATAGTCGTAGCTCAAGATCAAGCTTAAGTTTAGACTCAAGCAAAAACTCCGGCAATTCTCGGGAAAGCGTTTGCATGCGTTTTGAAATCGATTTATCGCTGATTCCGTCTCAAGCAAGGACTTCGGCAATGCTCGTGAAATCTGATATTCATATCTTGAGTCTGAAGTCGAGCTTAAGACCGGACGGTATTCACAGACAAATCTCAAGATTTAAATATCAAATTACGGTGTGAATAAGGGCGATTTTTGCTTGATGAGCAAGCGCACTGGGGTCGGACTTGAGCAAGGCCTCGACTTGTCTCAAGTCCGACTCAGCCGCCATTCGCCGGTTATGGCATCGTTTGACGTTGGAAAATACTAAAAAGTATTATGTGTTGCATTTTATAACAACGAACATTGACATGTTGGACGAGATCTGCGCGGGATGCTGCGAACCCATTGGAATTTTTTATCCAACTTTGAATTTAAGCGTTGCTACAGCTTCACGAAAGACAATGTAGTGAATGTAGGATTGCTTGCAAATTAGTGGAAAGACAATTATTATTTACACAAAATTGTCCTTGCTTGCTTTCCTGAGCATTGCCGGAGTCCTTGCTTGAGACGGCGTCTCAAGCTTGAATTCAAGGTTGATCTTGAGCTACGACTATGAATACCGGCATTAGAATCCTATGAATATATGAAGATCGAACATCTGCCCGGGACTGAAGGCCGTACTGACCGTACTGACCGTACTTTTTAAGTTTTTCAACATGATACAAAAAGGAGAGTTACAAGACAATCTTCCGGAGATCTTTTTATGAATCTTTAATATGGGAATCTAGTTGACTGTTCTTCTACAGTTCCTTTATCTTTGAGGTCAATTTCTTAGCTTCAGGACAAAGGGGTGCTCTTACTACCATTTGTTCATACACCCGTAGCGGTTGACAAGCTGGTAGTATTGCTAATTCCGGCGAACATTCGGTCGTTAAAGCTTCGTAGGTTATATTGCCCCGGATGACGTTAGTTAGCACAGAAACAGGTAAGGTTGACATTTGGCTAGCATTATTAGACACACCCTTCGCTTTTTGCACCCCTTATAACATCTGTAACTCCATACAAATGTCAAAAAAGTACATCTTTAGTCTGAAATGAAACACTACATAGATCGTAGTCCAAGTATTAAACTATAGTTTCTGCCGTAGATATTCAAAAATAATAAAACTTCAATTACAATAATTTTTTAAAAATTTATTAATATGCTATACTTCTGATCCACTCTTGATATGAAAACGTGCGTGTATATCCTGAAGGATCTGTGCTTTCGCACCCATTACCGCTTATAAAGCTGGCAATGCCTACAATCCAATATTGTCTACTCAAATACTCAACCAGCGGACTTCCAGTATCTCCCTAAAACACACCCTTAGGGTTTAAGTAATACAAAGTGTACAACATACAACGCATGTTCCTTCATTGTAGTTCCCTTCAACGCACGCCATCTCTGAAGTGATAGCGTTTCCATAAACCACTTCACATTGCGCATTTGGAAGCACAAAAACATTAACATGTTGAAGAATTTCAGACAGTTCATCATCAACTAAAAGAAAAGTACAAAACAACTAAACTGAGAAAAAAACAAAATTACAATCGCTGACTTGGCCCCATCCTACCGCGGTGACTATTGTATTGTTTGACATATTAACTGAGGGTAGATTTATTGGTAAAACATAAACTAGAAAGAAATTTTGTTTTTTGGTGTTAATAAAAATAAAACAAAATTACTTGAGTACGGTACTGGCTCTCGCAACTTGATTAATCCAATATCATTCTGGAGAGATTCTGGGTCAAAATCGGGATGGATAATATAATCATTGCTGGTAAGAGTCAGCCTGTTTGGATCATCCTTCAGCAACGTATTTGATCCTAATTGAATGGTAAACAGAATTCCACTACAATAAAGAGAAAGACAGAGGTATATATGTTTAGATAAATAAAGCCTTAATAGTACTCGTAAGCGCAAAGTCCCGAAGTAATAACCCAGTCATGGTTTAGAAGGGCACCGCCGCAAAAATATCTGCCATTGGTAGTTTGTACAGTAATTGCAGCAGCAAAAGGAAATTGTCCCGCAAATGCGTCAGCGCCGCCTATTATCCGACCACCTAATTAAAACATTTATTTTATTTCATTTTTAAGCTACTTTTCGGTTTACCATTTCTTTTTCCAACAATTTTGTCAGCCTAGAACAAAATGTTGCTTTTATTATATTGTAATACGTTAGCACGTTCATAAACTGTCGAAATCTACTCTTGCTATGGAATTTAGATCGACAAACTTTTTTTTTCTTTGATAGTAGGTATGATGGCCGACAAATAAACGTCTATAATATCGTACGTTTCTGCGTGTAAGCTAATCGAAAAGTACGTCGAAATTCCATGGCAAGAGCAGATCTAAATAGTTTATGAACGCACTGTAGATATTATATCCTTATACCTGACAAACAGCTAAAATTTGTAAAAAAAATAAAAGAGTTAACAATTTTAACCACATTTTTATAAGAATCTTAGGTTTATTGGTTGAAATTAGAACATTATTTACCACTTTGAACCCTCTTATATCATTAATCTTTATACTTAAAGAATATAATGGTATTTGTTATCAATCCTAATACCTACTTATAGATTTATGTCTCTCCAAATATTATGTTTTGATGATGGAATTAATTTGTACACCTGAAAGGTTTGTCAAAAGTGTGTCAATGTATTATCTCAGACTTTTAATTTTTATTATAGAGCCTGTTATCTCTGATTATCTTGTTTTGATAGTAAAACACAAGATTACAATTATGTAGCACTATTAGTTTTTTTTTTTTATAAAAAATAATTATATAATTAATCAAATCCACAACTTTTTTTTGGTAAAGTTTTGATCTGGAGTCATTTGTCCACAAGCTACCAATCACTGACTGTCATAAGAGGAATTAAGCTGTGGCTTTTATATCAATAATAAGTAATGATAGTTGCTGAAACTGAAGAAACAAACAGCTAATTTCACTGTTTTCAGTAATCGCAAATAATACATAAATAATACTTTTAATACAAAATTAGCTTTGCTTAGATAATTTAATTTCACGTAGAAAAGCAATTATAATGTAAATAGCGCGGTAACGCTAATTACGCTAGTGGGCAGTACGTTTGCGCATCTCTACATTTGTATCATTATCAAATCATCAAAAAACAGAAAAATTGATGCCTTTCTATAGCTTAGAACATCACAAACAAAGTCAGATTTTTTTATCAACATAGAATTTCTTTAATTGAATTGACAGTCTATGAATGACGTTACACTTTAGAGTTTAATGATTAATTTAATTTTAATAACATATCGCAGCTGTTCCAACATACTGTACGACGCAATTATAAGTCAAGCACCTTGTAACGTGTAACATGGTTAGCTGCAATTATGATGTAGTTAGCGCTCTAACGTTGATTACGCTAGTGCGTTGTACCTCTCACGTTTGCTTTAATTCTCCTCTCACGTTTGCTTCTCCTTCTCAATTTAATTTTTTTTAAATAAATTGTTATTTAATAAATGACTTTAAAAGTTTAAAACAAATTAACAAGTTACTCATAAAACTTAATTTCAAAAACCCACCACAGCTGCTGTAACAGACATTGCACGACACGGGAAATTAATCACAGTTAAAAAGTCAACCGCGATCTTAAAAGATGTAACAAAAGAAGGTCTAAATCAGTTTGTAAAGTAATTATAATGTAAATTTTGCTGTAACGCTAATTACGCTAGTGCGTTGTCTCTTCTTACGTTTGCCTGATTATTGATCAAACACAGGGGTCTTATTTGCCTTTATTTAACGTTGTATAAGACGTAAACATTAAAGTAAAAAAAACATTATTTGGCTGTTACATAATGACGTCGTATATGTCTAGGGTATAATCTACAGATGAATGATAAGTGTGTATTCTGCTGTAGCAAAATAGTCTGTAAGAAACCTGTTTTGCTTCAACATACCAAAAAAACAATGTGCATGTCGTTTTTGTAAGCTTTAAAATTATTATTTAGTTTCTAAATTATTAAAAATTTTACTAATTAGCTCTTTAATTAGAATAATTAATATTTAGAGTTGGAACTGATCAACAACAACAATGTTTGCTTGTTGTTCTAGTCTATAGTATCTTTAAATTTATTTAAACTAAATTATTAATTTTTTTGAGAGATTTGATTGATATAATAATTTATCTACAATAAAAGTATTGACTTATCAAAATGTGGAGATGTTACTTATTAATTGTTATGTACATTGAGTTAAACTTAGAAAAATTGAAATAATTAGAAAAACAATTATAATGTAAACAGCGTTTTAACGCTAATTACGCTAGTATGTAGAACGTAGGCACCTCTATCAAGATATCAAACTTTTATACAACTTTCAAATTCACAAACAAACTAAAATTCTATTATTAAGTGAATTGGCAGCCTTTAAATGTCTTTTATCTTTAAAAACACGTTAAAAGTTTACTAATAAATTTAATTTTAATAATTCAGCAGCTGCTCCAGCAAACTCCACAACACAATTATCAAAACACGTGTACAAGAGTAGCTCTAATTTACACTTTAGAGCGATTTTAATGCGATTAACGTTTCAACGCTGATTACGCTAGTGCGTTGTGGTTATTTCTACTGCGTTACACAAATAAATAGTTAGGGCTTTGCACTTATTACTTTATTCCAAACTTAAGCAAAAACTCTAATACAGTTGATCAAAATTAAAAATTTAGTAATTCTTTTATGTTTTTCCTGTAATGTTTGTTATCCAGTTTTTATACTGGTTCAGTCGTGTGTACCCCGATGGGTCTGTGCTTTCACAACCATTACCACTGATAAAGTTGGCAATGCCAACTACCACAGAATGCCCTCGACTAATTATTTGAACCAACGGACTTCCAGTATCGCCCTAAAAATCAAAAAAAATTATGGTTTGAGAACATCAAGAGTGGAATCTAACATTGCAAGTTCCTTCATTGTAAGCGCCATCAACGCACACCATATTGTCAGTAATTTGATTTCCGTAAGTCAATTGGCATTGCTGATTTGGTAATGTTGTCACATAGACCCATTGCAAGTCGTCGACAAGACCAGGATCCTCTAATAATATAATAATTTGTATCTCATTCACACAGTTTTACCACTGCTAAAAAGCTTGTTTAATAGGTCTTGAGAGCTTTTCGACCACCAGTGGTCATCATCGGAAGAATGAATAACATTCAACTGCTGATGAGTTTTCGACGTCTAATAAACCAACTTTTTGGCAAGTGGTAAAACTGTGTGAATAGTTTATTGTGCTTACGGTCGCCCACTTGACCCCAGCCAATGGCATAAGCAGAAGAGTAATCGGATAGGTTCCCAAAAGGCAAAAAGTCTACTGGTTTGAGATAATCTGCAAGAGAATTTTTAATTCTTCTCAAAAACCAATTCAACTGTCAATAATACCAGAAAATGTTACTGGAAGACGTAGCCAAATTAATCCAACATCATTGTCTAAAGTTAATGGGTTATAATCTGGATGAATTTCATAAACGTCAGCAGACATTAATATGGTGTTTAAATCTTGTTCATTTAACAAATTGGTTCCTAAACGCACCGTAAATATGTGACCTCTGAAATAATCATACTGTATATTTTTTTAAATAATTTATTAGTCAACAGTATTTACCCATCCACACACTGTCCAGCTGTCAACACCCATTGCTCAGTGAGAAGAGTTCCTCCGCAGAAAAACGTACCATCGACTGTTGTCACATGAATAGCAGCTGCAAATGGGAATTGGCCAGCTCTGGCCGGCTCACCCCCAATAATTCTACCCCCTAAAATTTTAAACTCATTAAATAATAGTTTTTATTTATATTTGTTCTACCTAAATTGGTATTATATGGTAAACTCAGTGCAGAACTCACGCATAAAACCAAAATTAGCAATCGTTTCATGGCTACCGCACAATGTTTTTTCTCTATTAAATAATAAATTAATGTTTATCTTAATCCTCTTGTAAATTGTTATTTGTACAACGTCTAAATTTATAGATAAATAATTATTGATAGAGCCACTTCATAATAATATATGCGTTACGTCATAGTTTAGTATCTATGTCAAGACTCAATAATTTGTTTTAAAAAAACCCGTACCGTTTCTAACGCTTTTTGTCATTAACAAATAATATTTTGACCAAAACATGTAATAGCTTTTTTTACTTTATTTGAATTCGGCGCCATTCATTGACAAGTGACGTCTAGTTTGACAGCTTCCTACTTTATAACCTTGATTTTAAATGTAGTATGAGCTCGCTTGCAGTACTATTGGAAACAATAAAACAGATATTTCATGTACAAATGTTCTACAAATTTTAACAGATAGAGAAGGCCTGGGGAATGTTGTTCTCAGTGCAACATCGTTTCTAGGCTACCTTACCACTAGTTTTTTAGCACTGTAACCGTGAAGTTACACAAGGGGAAAAGGAGAGAAGGGAATAAAGGGAATAGGAATACTCGAGGACAGGCTAATCTCGGCTAGCTTTACCTTGTTCTAAATTACCCGGTAGTTCAGCCGTAGAAGCGTGAATCTAGGAACACAGGTGGTGGATATGGCGCCACTCAACCTAAGCGCAGACAATAGCCGAAATTAGCCTCCCTTTAGCCTTTTAGGGGTCAAGACCTGCAGGCTAAACAAAAGCTCCAGTAAAATAATATTAATATATTGAATAAATAAAAGAAAATACAACAAATAAAAAAACTAACTGATATCAATAAGTGATATTGGCATCAAAATGAAATAAAATAAAAAAAAGGTAAATCCAGAAAGTTCAAATAATTAATTAGTTCTAAATAATTCGAATAAAATTTTATCACAATTTTAACACAACTTGACAGGACTCGATGCAGTCTGAGTTAGAAAAGACAATTCCCTTGAAGTTAACTCAAGCACCCCTTACAGATTGTCCTGATTACCACAAACAATAAAAGCAATAATTTGATGAAATAAAATATAATAAAAGGAAGGTTTTCTTCACTTTAAAGGTGTCGTTCAAAGGCTTACTAACATTCACACATTCATTCTACCTTTCATAGACCTTGAACTAACCTTATCTGCTGTTTCCGTAGGAGATGGTTGTTTTGCAGTGATTTACTCCTCGGAAGCTCGATGGTAAATAGCAGGATAACAGAAGGAAAAGATCGAGTGCCGCAATTGAGTCGTCTCTCGACTTGACCCTAGACTTGCCCTACATGACCCGCGAAGTAAAACCGTTAGTGGTGAAATTAATGAGACTGTTTAACTTACCCCTTCTAACGTCACGTAATCGCGAAAATGGTAAAGTCGTTAACAAAACGTGGCTTCAAAGCCGTACCAATTTTCTTGTCAAAAAAAGTCGTGATCACACGTAATACCCACTACCGGGTTTATTTGACTCACTACTTTGGCGTAGAAGGGTACACTAACACTACGTACGGTGGCGGACTTAAAGTGCCACATGGACGCTTACACCACTCCTATATATAGAGTCGGTATCTTTCCCGCTTAAAATCTGGTAAATTCTGCTTTACTATCGGATTATTCTTTTCCTATCCGTTAAAAACTACCTGGGTTTTTTTTTCCTGGCCAATAAAAAAAGTTAGCTTGCTTTACTTTATATACAGAGTGTTCAGAAAAGACAGTTACTCGAAAGACATAAATTGTCTTAAAGGCGTCGGGTCTTCGCAGTTCTAGACTAAATCGATGACAGCAAATTCGATAGTGCACAAACTAGCGTCATGCAATGAGTAGTTTACCGCAAAATGGCAAGAAGGCGCTTATTTATCGTAATTTTTGGCGTGTGCCGCAATTCAACCGTTACAGCACGCACGACCACATATTGCCAGACTTGTAGATAAAGTTGGTATCAATCGCATTTAGTGGCCTTTGAGAAGTCCAGACTTAAATCCTATGATGCATGTTTGGGACATAAAAGAAAACAGTTAAAGCTCGAATTTCTGCCAACTTAGACAAAGTGTTTTCTGTCCTTTAGAAAGAATGAGATCTTCTTGATGATCAAGCTTAGCAGAATCAATGTCACAACGTATGGAGTATATAGTACCATAGGGTCATTAAGTGTCAGTTAATAATTAATTGCACAGCAGTTAAAAAGGATATATTATTAATACCGACTACAGACTTAATACTAATTATGCTTTTGAACAACTGATGAAGCTGTTGCTACTTCCACAATCCACTTCCAATATGGATCAGTTCTTGTATAACCTAAAGGATCAAGACTTTCACATCCATTTCCACTTATAAAACTGGCAGTGCCGATGAAAGCATATGCGTTCGCTATAGGAAAAATAAGCGGACTTCCATTATCACCCTGAAAAAGATCACTTTATAAACTTATTCTTGACAAAAAAACCCATTAGGTAGTCGTAAGATGACTTACAGTGCAACTATCAGCCGCTTGATTTCCTACTGCACAAACCATATTGTCGGTTACTTGAGTTCCGTAAGTTACCCGACATTCTTCAAGAGAAATTATGGAAAGGTTTGCATAAGAAAGCTGATTGCTTTGACCGGCTAAAAGTAAAATAAGAAAGGTATCAAGTTTTTGATAATCATACTAATGTAGAGGTGCGTGAAGTAACACACACTAGCGTAATTAGCGTTGCAACGCTATATACATTATAATTGCTTTACAGATATTAATGATCTTGCTTTTTAGAAAAGCTAGTTGACTTTTCATTTCTGTGAGTTAACTGAGATGAATTAATATATTATTTACGGATGGGTGAAATGAAAAAATTTAGTTGTTTGTTTCTTTCAGTTTCAGCAACCATCATTAACAGTGAGATTCATGCTTAAAATGAATGAAAAAACTTATCTCACCATTACTATTCGAGCTCCATCCTATCCCATAAGCTTCAGTAGCGTACAAATCAAAAACTGGTGGATATATTAAAGACAAACTGGTCTCGTCCCCATCGGGTCGTACAAACTGCACCATCGCAATATCATTTTCAATGGTATCTGGATTAAAATCCGGATGCACCGCAAAAGTTTTAGAAACTAAAGTGAGCTTAGTAGCGTCGTTAAAATCCAGAGATGCTGATCCTAATTGAAGAGTTATTGAAACGGCGCTAAAAACAATCGTTTTTTAATTGCATTGCAATTGAGGATTGTACTTGTTAACACAACTTGCCGCTGTTATGATCCAATCGTTCATGGTAATAACTCCGCCACAGAAAAACGTGCTTGAGTTAGTTTGAACACGGAGAGCGGCTACAAAAGTGAACTGGCCGTCAACTGCCAAGTTGTTTCTTGCAATCATATCTAAAAATTGGTAAAATTCATAAAGTTTGCACTTTTAAATACTATTCCGGCAATACCGCACTGAAAAATAGTTATTTAGCTAGGAATATTGTAACAGTATTACATACTTTAGTTCCAATTGTAACTACAAATACATAGAAAAAACACACTTTGAGATTGAACATTATCGCAAAAAACTAGCTACGTGAGTTGCTAGCAAATAGCAAAATTGTATTGTCTAATACCTGCAATTTTGCTTAGTCCGATAAAGATTAAACCATAAATTTAGTATTATCAGTTTTTTGTCAAAATAATACCTAGGTATAATTGCCAAAATGGTAAAACTACCAAATGCAACCGTCAACATACGAATTGCACGGGTTTAATAATAAATATACATTTAAGATAATAAAGTACTTTGTTCTGTAGGGAATAATATCAATATTCCCTAAGGAATAATAACGATTCCTTAAAATATAATAAAATTCCTTAAAGAATAATAACACTTCCCTAAGGAATAATATCATTTTTCTATTTATTGATATTGAAATGTACATTTACAGTTACAACAACGTTTGAATTTCTGACTGAACTATTATTAACGTCACCCACAATAACGTTGCTAGTTGAAGGTACGTTTTTGATCGTCGATTGTCACCTAAAATCTGTCTTGCAATGTTTACTTTCAACTGCGGATTCTGTGTAGCCTTCAGCAACACTGCTAGACTTCCAACTTTTAAGACGTTATCAAGGTTCTTTTCATGCAGTGTCCTGCATCTATAGTTCATCTTGACCATAAAGCACATCTTATGTTCAGCTTTATTTAAGATTATCATCATTTTCTTACAAGCATCCATACAATGGCACTACTCTAGAACTTAATAGAAACCAAATTAAACGTGTTTCTAAGTTCAAATGCCTTGGTAGTATCTACATCCGGACTGCGAGATGAAGTACCAAATAGAGATTGCTCGGGCAACTTTTAATAATATAAGATTCCTTTTTTGCAATGACTGTTGATAATATTTGAGCAAAGACGGGCATCGCCGGCAACTCCTACTATTATTATCTACCCCGCGTCGACATTAAGGGTACAGCCTTCGCGAGGGAGTCGCATGTAGGGAAGTACCTTTCTTCCTTTTTGGTAACAATCAATATCATTCCATATTATAAAATAGCCTAAATTAACATTATGGTCCTTCGAAGCATGTAGACAATTTACAATCTACAATGACAACTTAAATTTGAAGTTAAAACAACGGATGGTACACCACAGGGTACATTAAAGCGAGGGAGGCGCACGTAGGCTAGTACCACGAAAGGAAGTACCTTTTGGTGCCAATTTTAGTTAGAAATTAGAGCATAATAGGCTATTCTACTAGAAATTTTAGAAATTAGAGTATAATAAGCTACTTTACTGCTAATTTAAGTTAGAAATTAGAGTATAATAAGCTATTCTACTAGAAATGTTAAAAATTAGAATATAATAAGCTACTTTACTGCAAATTTAGGTTAGAAATTAAAGTATAATAAGCTATTCTACTGCAGATTTTAAAAGTTGGACCATAATAAGCGACTTTACTGGTAATTTAAGTTAAAAATTAGAGTATAATAAGCTTTTTTACTAGAAATGTTAGAGATTGGAGTATAATAAGCTACTTTACTGCGAATTTAAGTTAGAAATTAGAGTATAATAAGCTATTATACTGCACATTTTAAAAATTGGACCATAATAGACAACTTTACTGCTGATTTAAATTAGAAATTAGAGTATAATAAGCTATTCTACTAAAAATGTTAAAAATTAGAATATAATAAGCTACTTTACTGCAAATTTAGGTTAGAAATTAAAGTATAATAAGCTATTCTACTGCAGATTTTAAAAGTTGGACCATAATAAGCGACTTTACTGGTAATTTAAGTTAAAAATTAGAGTATAATAAGCTATTATACTGCACATTTTAAAAATTAGACCATAATAGACAACTTTACTGCTGATTTAAATTAGAAATTAGAGTATAATAAGCTATTCTACTAGAAATGTTAAAAATTAGAATATAATAAGCTACTTTACTGCGAATTTAGGTTAGAAATTAAAGTATAATAAGCTATTCTACTGCAGATTTTAAAAGTTGGACCATAATAAGCGACTTTACTGGTAATTTAAGTTAAAAATTAGAGTATAATAAGCTTTTTTACTAGAAATGTTAGAGATTGGAGTATAATAAGCTACTTTACTGCGAATTTAAGTTAGAAATTAGAGTATAATAAGCTATTATACTGCACATTTTAAAAATTGAACCATAATAGACAACTTTACTGCTGATTTAAATTAGAAATTAGAGTATAATAAGCTATTCTACTAGAAATGTTAAAAATTAGAATATAATAAGCTACTTTACTGCGAATTTAGGTTAGAAATTAAAGTATAATAAGCTATTCTACTGCAGATTTTAAAAGTTGGACCATAATAAGCGACTTTACTGGTAATTTAAGTTAAAAATTAGAGTATAATAAGCTATTATACTGCACATTTTAAAAATTAGACCATAATAGACAACTTTACTGCTGATTTAAATTAGAAATTAGAGTATAATAAGCTATTCTACTAGAAATGTTAAAAATTAGAATATAATAAGCTACTTTACTGCGAATTTAGGTTAGAAATTAAAGTATAATAAGCTATTCTACTGCAGATTTTAAAAGTTGGACCATAATAAGCGACTTTACTGGTAATTTAAGTTAAAAATTAGAGTATAATAAGCTTTTTTACTAGAAATGTTAGAGATTGGAGTATAATAAGCTACTTTACTGCGAATTTAAGTTAGAAATTAGAGTATAATAAGCTATTATACTGCACATTTTAAAAATTAGACTATAATAGACAACTTTACTGCTGATTTAAACTAGAAATTAGAGTATAATAAGCTATTCTACTAGAAATGTTAAAAATTAGAATATAATAAGCTACTTTACTGCTAATTTAAGTTAGAAATTAAAGTATAATAAGCTATTCTACTGCAGATTTTAAAAGTTGGACCATTATAAGCGACTTTACTGGTAATTTAAGTTAAAAATTAGAGTATAATAAGCTATTTTACTAAAAGTTTTAGCAATTGAAGTATAAAAAACCACATTATTGCCAATTTTAGTTAGAAATAAGAGTATAATAAGCTATTCTACTGCAGATTTTAGAAATTGGAGTATAATAAACTAAATTATTGTCAAATTTAGTTAGAAATTAGATCATAAAAAGCGACTTTGGTGCCAATTTTAGTTAGAAATTAGAGTATAATAAGCTATTCTACTAGAAATTTTAGAAATTAGAGTATAATAAGCTACTTTACTGCTAATTTAAGTTAGAAATTAGAGTATAATAAGCTATTCTACTAGAAATGTTAGAAATTAAAGTATAATAAGCTACTTTACTGCTAATTTAAGTTAGAAATTAAAGTATAATAAGCTATTCTACTGCACATTTTAAAAATTGGACCATAATAGGCAACTTTACTGCTGATTTAAATTAGAAATTAGAGTATAATAAGCTATTCTACTAGAGATTTTAGAAATTGGAGTATAATAAACTTCATTGTTGTCAAATTTAATTAAAAATTAGACCATAAAAAGCGACTTTGGTGCCAATTTTAGTTAGAAATTAGAGCATAATAAGCTAATCTACTAAAAAAAATTTAAAATTGGAGTATAATAAGCTACTTTACTGCTAATTTGAGTTAGAAATAAGAGAATAATAAGCTATTTTGGTAAAAATTTTAGAAATCGAATTATAATAAACCACATTACTGCCAATTTTAGTTAGAAATAAGAGTATAATAAGTTATTCTACTGCAGATTTTAGAAATTAGAGTATTATAAGCCATTTTATTTTCAATTTTGAATAAAATATCAGCTAAATTACTAGAAAGCTGCAATAAAACATATTTTTTACATTGTTGTTTAATTCGAAATCTGAGATATTGCAATCTCAATAAAAAAAAGTTAAGAATTTTTCAAGCTACTCAGCGGCCCAAAACCGCGCTACCTTACCTCCGTCAAAAAAAAAACAACAAAATTAGAGAAAGTCAACATAATTCGAAACAAAAATAAAAATACGCTTCAACTACTTTGAAAATAATTGATTTGCTTTTTAGGCCTTTCTAGGAAAGCATAAGGGTATTTTTATAATTTTGGCAAATCTTTCCTTTGGGGGGGTGCTTTTGTTAGAGGGCAATAAAGCTTAGACCTTTCTGTGCGCAAACAACCACATTCCGCACCCGAAGAACGAAGAAATACTCTGCTGGCCTCGACTGGTGAGTGTAATAACAAAAACTTATCAATATTTTCCTCTTTGTATTGTATATTTGACAAACAATAAACATCAGAAATTAATTTTGGAGTGTAATTATCATTATCGTTGACGTGTCCCGAGAAGAAAAGTGCGAAGAATATGATGAACAGCGAAGATTTACGCTATTATATCAATTTCAACGAATATGATGACTTTGACAGCTACTCCCAGTTGGAATCACTAAATGAAGATAAAATTGAAGAAGAAATCACGTCAGCCATGGAAGATTTCACCGTTGATAACCACAAGGTCACCAAAAATTTGCAAAAAGAGGAATCGAGATTGATTATTTTGGCCAGTCAAAGTTAAGATAACGCATGGTACACCACAGGGTACAGCCGATGCGAGAGAGGCGCACGTAGGCTAGTACCACGAAGGGAAGTACCTTTTTTCCTTCTTGGTAACAATCAATATCATTCCAAATTATAAAGAAGCCTAGTGTTTCCATAAACATTATGGTTCTTCGAAGCATGTAGACAATTTACAATCTACGATGCCAGCCTGAATTTAAAGTTTAGACAGCGCATGGTACACCACGGGGTACAGCTGACGCGAAGGAGGCGCACGTAGGCTAGTACCACGAAAGAAAGTACCTTTCTTCCCTCTTGGTAACAATCAATATCATTCCATATTATAATAATAGCCTAATGTTTCTATTAACATAATGGTCCTTTGAAGCATGTAGACAATTTACACTCTACAGTGACAACCTGAATTTGAAGTTAAGACAACGCATGGTATACTAAAGGGTACACGGACGCGAGGGAGTTGCACGTAGGCTAGTACCACGAAGAGAGGTACCTTTCTTCCTTCTTGGTAACAATCAATATTATTCCATATTATAAAATAGCCTAGTGTTTCCATTACCATCATGGTTCTTTGAAGCATCTAGACAATTTACAATGAGAACCTGATTTGAAGTGAAGACAACGCATGATTGAATGCTATATATAGTTCGTGAACCAACTGGAAGCATTTGAAATGTGGCTTCACAGAAGAATGCTTCGTATTCCGCGAACACAACTTGTCACAAACGAGACTGTACTACATCGAAAGACAACTCTTGACGACCGTCAAATGCAAAAAGACCTCACATCTTGGATATCGTCTGTTACAGCTCATACTGAATAACTGAATGGCAATATTAAGAAACGCTGTAGAGCTGGATGAAAGCAACAGTTGTGACTGAAGACCGCATAGCTTTTTCCATGGTGATTGCCAACGTCAAGAAGACCAAAGAAAGCACATAAAAAAAAGAAAGTTTAGACGCGTAAACACATGCCTAAGCACTCCCTTGGCGCCCTATTGCGTCAGCGGCAGCGAACGAGTTAATTTGGGTTTGGATGCGTAAAAGCAAATTTGGTTCTTTTTTGGTACATTTATAAAAAAGTTATAACAAAGCCATTTATTGAATTTTTTTATTGAAATGACAAGAACTGAAGGAAGCAGTAAGTACTGTCAGTTTTTTTAGTTTGCGCAGCAAGCTTTTGTTTTTTTGATGGACAGTGTCTGCTTTTACTCCTTTTTAGCTACACCCATGACTTCAGCTATCCAATCAAGATATAAATAGGTTCTTGTATATCCTGAGGGATGAGTGCTCTCACAACCATCGCCACTGACGAAACTTGCGACACCAGCATGTCGAACACTTTGAGGAACGTAAATGTGTTCAACTAAAGGGCCTCCAGTATCACCCTAAATTTTTGAAAATAAAAAGTGTTTTGAGATGAGTCTTTGAGCTACTTACAATACACGTTCCTTCATTGTAATTACCATTTACACACACCATATCATCGCTAACCTGATATCCGAATACATTTCGGCATTCTGTATTTGAAATGGATATTAAACTGACATAACGTAAATCATTTGAAAGACCAGCATCGGCTATAGAAACAAGTTTTCAATCAATTTTTGCAGTACTTAAATAAAAAAAACAATTTTTTACATTTTTTTTTAGCAATTTTAGTGTTCTGTTGCACTGGTCTACTCAAACAAAATGGATAACCGACAATTGAACGAGTTAGCCAGTGAACAAATTGTAATGAGTAATGTGGTCAATATAACAAAAACGAACTGGGCTGCTGTAAAGCTGTAAAACGCGCCAGCCGTATATATAAACCATTATACATACTGAAGAGATTTATAAATTTTTCAAAAATATAGACAATTACTAAAGTCCTCGTGTTAAAAAACTATTAATATGTAAATTTAGAACACTTTTTTACCATCACTTGTCTGTCCCCATCCAACTGCTGTTAAATGAGTGTATTCCGGAACATCTTGTGAAGTTAGCTCTATAGGTTGTACATAGCCTGCAAAAAGAGTATGTACCTACAAGCAGTAGAAACGTTTGAAATATACTCTTCAGTAAATAATATCGCTCATAATAAGAAGGACAGGGCAACAAAGATAAGAAAGATTTACAACCCAAAGTGTTCAGTGGTTTGGCTTTATGAGCAGAAACAACTAGTTATCTCGGTACTACCCATTGACAAATGTGAATCTTTCTGATAGATTAGTGAACTAAAATTTACTGCGAGGCATATCTCAAACGATTTTACTATATAGTTATTGTGAACCCAAAACTCTATAAGACTATTGGGGGCTATACTTGACACAACAGAGTAGTAAAATTGTGAGTTTCCTACTGAAAAAACATGGTCTAAAACACGAGACTCTTAAGTACTTTTACCATATTGAGTTATGGGTTTACAAAATAATTTACTTGAATATTCAATGGCCATTCTGAATTTAATAAGGCCTATATTATTTTCAAGACTGTTTGCATTGAAGTCGGGGTGAATTGCGTACGAATCTGTTGCTAATGTAAGTCTGTTGGAGTCAGTTGCAACTAAACTGTTTGATCCTAGTCGAATTGTAAATAAAATCCCGCTAAAATCAAAAATTGTTAATTAAAAAAATTAAATTACAATTATTAAACATTGTTAAAAGTTATATAAAATAAAAAAAATATTAAAAATTTTGTATTTTAGGATTATATAACCAAAATAGCTGTTTATCGACAACGTTATTTAATATTTTATACATAAAATATTATGAAAGAAAGATTAGTGGTAAAGATAGACAACAACAACAAATGACTACCGGACAAGTAGTCAATCTTTGTTGACCAATAAAAAAATCTTGTATTTTAGAACCATTTAACCAAAACAGCTGTTTATCAACAACGTTATTTTAAATTTTATATATAAATAAAATATTATAAAAGAGGGGTTAGTGGTAGGGATAGACAACAACAACAAATGACTACCGAACAAGTAGTCAATCTTTGTTGACCAATAGAAAAATCTTGTATTTTAGAACCATTTAACCAAAACAGCTATTTATCAACAACGTTATTTTAAATTTTATATTTAAATAAAATATTATAAAAAAGGGGTTAGTGGTAGGGATAGACAACAACAACAAATGACTACCGAACAAGTAGTCAATCTTTGTTGACCAATAGAAAAATCTTGTATTTTAGAACCATTTAACCAAAACAGCTGTTTATCAACAACGTTATTTTAAATTTTATATATAAATAAAATATTATAAAAGAGGGGTTAGTGGTAGGGATAGACAACAACAACAAATGACTACCGAACAAGTAGTCAATCTTTGTTGACCAATAGAAAAATCTTGTATTTTAGAACCATTTAACCAAAACAGCTGTTTATCAACAACGTTATTTTAAATTTTATATTTAAATAAAATATTATAAAAAAGGGGTTAGTGGTAGGGATAGACAACAACAACAAATGACTACCGAACAAGTAGTCAATCTTTGTTGACCAATAGAAAAATCTTGTATTTTAGAACCATTTAACCAAAACAGCTGTTTATCAACAACGTTATTTTAAATTTTATATATAAATAAAATATTATAAAAGAGGGGTTAGTGGTAGGGATAGACAACAACAACAAATGACTACCGAACAAGTAGTCAATCTTTGTTGACCAATAGAAAAATCTTGTATTTTAGAACCATTTAACCAAAACAGCTGTTTATCAACAACGTTATTTTAAATTTTATATATAAATAAAATATTATAAAAGAGGGGTTAGTGGTAGGGATAGACAACAACAACAAATGACTACCGAACAAGTAGTCAATCTTTGTTGACCAATAAAAAAATCTTGTATTTTAGAACCATTTAACCAAAACAGCTGTTTATCAACAACGTTATTTAAAATTTTAAATATAAATAAAATATTATAAAAGAGGGGTTAGTGATAGGGATAGATAACAACAACAAATGACTACCGGACAAGTAGTCAATCTTTGTTGACCAATAGAAAAATATTTAAAATTTTCTATTTCTGAATCATTTAACCAAAATAGCTGTTTATCGACAACGTTATTTAAAATTTTATATATAAAATATTATAAAAAAGGGTCAGTGGTAGGGATAGACAACAACAACAAATGACAACCGGACAAGAAGTCAATCTTTGTTGACCAATAAAAAAATCTTGTATTTTAGAACCATTTAACCAAAACAGCTGGTTATCAACAACGTTATTTAAAATTTTTTATATAAATAAAATATTATAAAAGAGGGGTTAGTGATAGAGATAGACAATAACAACAAATGACTACCGGACAAGTAGTCAATCTTTGTTGACCAATAGAAAAATATTTAAAATTTTCTATTTCTGAATCATTTAACCAAAATAGCTGTTTATCGACAACGTTATTTAAAATTTTATATATAAAATATTATAAAAAAGGGGCCAGTGGTAGGGATAGACAACAACAACAAATGACTACCGGACAAGAAGTCAATCTTTGTTGACCAATAAAAAAATCTTGTATTTTAGAACCATTTAACCAAAACAGCTGTTTATCAACAACGTTATTTAAAATTTTTTATATAAATAAAATATTATAAAAGAGGGGTTAGTGATAGGGATAGACAACAACAACAAATGACTACCGGACAAGTAGTCAATCTTTGTTGACCAATAGAAAAATATTTAAAATTTTCTATTTCTGAATCATTTAACCAAAATAGCTGTTTATCGACAACGTTATTTAATATTTTATATATAAAATATTATAAAAAAGGGGTCAGTGCTAGGGATAGACAACAACAACAAATGACTACCGGACAAGTAGTCAATCTTTGTTGACCAATAAAAAAATATTAAAAATCTTGTATTTCTGAATCATTTAACCAAAATAGCTGTTTATCGACAACGTTATTTAATATTTTATACATAAAATATTATGAAAGAAAGATTAGTGGTAAAGATAGACAACAACAACAAATGACTATCGGACAAGTAGTCAATCTTTGTTGACCAATAGAAAAATATTTAAAATTTTCTATTTCTGAATCATTTAACCAAAATAGCTGTTTATCGACAACGTTATTTAAAATTTTATATATAAAATATTATAAAAAAAGGGTCAGTGGTAGGGATAGACAACAACAACAAATGACAACCGGACAAGAAGTCAATCTTTGTTGACCAATAAAAAAATCTTGTATTTTAGAACCATTTAACCAAAACAGCTGTTTATCAACAACGTTATTTAAAATTTTTTATATAAATAAAATATTATAAAAGAGGGGTTAGTGATAGGGATAGACAACAACAACAAATGACTACCGAACAAGTAGTCAATCTTTGTTGACCAATAAAAAAATCTTGTATTTTAGAACCATTTAACCAAAACAGCTGTTTATCAACAACGTTATTTAAAATTTTAAATATAAATAAAATATTATAAAAGAGGGGTTAGTGATAGGGATAGATAACAACAACAAATGACTACCGGACAAGTAGTCAATCTTTGTTGACCAATAGAAAAATATTTAAAATTTTCTATTTCTGAATCATTTAACCAAAATAGCTGTTTATCGACAACGTTATTTAAAATTTTATATATAAAATATTATAAAAAAGGGGTCAGTGCTAGGGATAGACAACAACAACAAATGACAACCGGACAAGAAGTCAATCTTTGTTGACCAATAAAAAAATCTTGTATTTTAGAACCATTTAACCAAAACAGCTGGTTATCAACAACGTTATTTAAAATTTTTTATATAAATAAAATATTATAAAAGAGGGGTTAGTGATAGGGATAGACAATAACAACAAATGACTACCGGACAAGTAGTCAATCTTTGTTGACCAATAGAAAAATCTTGTATTTTAGAACCATTTAACCAAAACAGCTGTTTATCAACAACGTTATTTAAAATTTTAAATATAAATAAAATATTATAAAAGAGGGGTTAGTGATAGGGATAGATAACAACAACAAATGACTACCGGACAAGTAGTCAATCTTTGTTGACCAATAGAAAAATATTTAAAATTTTCTATTTCTGAATCATTTAACCAAAATAGCTGTTTATCGACAACGTTATTTAATATTTTATATATAAAATATTATAAAAAAGGGGTCAGTGCTAGGGATAGACAACAACAACAAATGACTACCGGACAAGTAGTCAATCTTTGTTGACCAATAAAAAAATATTAAAAATCTTGTATTTCTGAATCATTTAACCAAAATAGCTGTTTATCGACAACGTTATTTAATATTTTATACATAAAATATTATGAAAGAAAGATTAGTGGTAAAGATAGACAACAACAACAAATGACTATCGGACAAGTAGTCAATCTTTGTTGACCAATAGAAAAATATTTAAAATTTTCTATTTCTGAATCATTTAACCAAAATAGCTGTTTATCGACAACGTTATTTAAAATTTTATATATAAAATATTATAAAAAAAGGGTCAGTGGTAGGGATAGACAACAACAACAAATGACAACCGGACAAGAAGTCAATCTTTGTTGACCAATAAAAAAATCTTGTATTTTAGAACCATTTAACCAAAACAGCTGTTTATCAACAACGTTATTTAAAATTTTTTATATAAATAAAATATTATAAAAGAGGGGTTAGTGATAGGGATAGACAACAACAACAAATGACTACCGAACAAGTAGTCAATCTTTGTTGACCAATAAAAAAATCTTGTATTTTAGAACCATTTAACCAAAACAGCTGTTTATCAACAACGTTATTTAAAATTTTAAATATAAATAAAATATTATAAAAGAGGGGTTAGTGATAGGGATAGATAACAACAACAAATGACTACCGGACAAGTAGTCAATCTTTGTTGACCAATAGAAAAATATTTAAAATTTTCTATTTCTGAATCATTTAACCAAAATAGCTGTTTATCGACAACGTTATTTAAAATTTTATATATAAAATATTATAAAAAAGGGGTCAGTGCTAGGGATAGACAACAACAACAAATGACAACCGGACAAGAAGTCAATCTTTGTTGACCAATAAAAAAATCTTGTATTTTAGAACCATTTAACCAAAACAGCTGGTTATCAACAACGTTATTTAAAATTTTTTATATAAATAAAATATTATAAAAGAGGGGTTAGTGATAGGGATAGACAATAACAACAAATGACTACCGGACAAGTAGTCAATCTTTGTTGACCAATAGAAAAATATTTAAAATTTTCTATTTCTGAATCATTTAACCAAAATAGCTGTTTATCGACAACGTTATTTAAAATTTTATATATAAAATATTATAAAAAAGGGGCCAGTGGTAGGGATAGACAACAACAACAAATGACTACCGGACAAGAAGTCAATCTTTGTTGACCAATAAAAAAATCTTGTATTTTAGAACCATTTAACCAAAACAGCTGTTTATCAACAACGTTATTTAAAATTTTTTATATAAATAAAATATTATAAAAGAGGGGTTAGTGATAGGGATAGACAACAACAACAAATGACTACCGGACAAGTAGTCAATCTTTGTTGACCAATAGAAAAATATTTAAAATTTTCTATTTCTGAATCATTTAACCAAAATAGCTGTTTATCGACAACGTTATTTAATATTTTATATATAAAATATTATAAAAAAGGGGTCAGTGCTAGGGATAGACAACAACAACAAATGACTACCGGACAAGTAGTCAATCTTTGTTGACCAATAAAAAAATATTAAAAATCTTGTATTTCTGAATCATTTAACCAAAATAGCTGTTTATCGACAACGTTATTTAATATTTTATACATAAAATATTATGAAAGAAAGATTAGTGGTAAAGATAGACAACAACAACAAATGACTATCGGACAAGTAGTCAATCTTTGTTGACCAATAGAAAAATATTTAAAATTTTCTATTTCTGAATCATTTAACCAAAATAGCTGTTTATCGACAACGTTATTTAAAATTTTATATATAAAATATTATAAAAAAAGGGTCAGTGGTAGGGATAGACAACAACAACAAATGACAACCGGACAAGAAGTCAATCTTTGTTGACCAATAAAAAAATCTTGTATTTTAGAACCATTTAACCAAAACAGCTGTTTATCAACAACGTTATTCAAAATTTTATATATAAATAAAATATTATAAAAGAGGGGTTAGTGGTAGGGATAGACAACAACAACAAATGACTACCGGAGAAGTAGTCAATCGTTGTTGACCAAAAGCTTGGAGCGGAAGAGTTAATATAAAGATCAGGGCATCCTGTTGTTTTAAGGAAGAAGAGGAAAGTATATATAAGTATAATATCGTACGTTTCTCCGTATAAGCTAATTCCTTAGCATGCTTAAAAATATAGATAAAAGAGTACTTGATATTTGTGACTATAGAGAACCTCAGCTCAGAAGATAAACATGACATAGAGTTTGTTTGTTTGTATGGCGCCGACTCAAAATTATTTACATTAGTGTAAGACTAATTAGATTAGAAGATATTTAAATTTTCTGCTTTTTTTTTTTCAAAAGTTTGTCCGTTGGTTCCGTAATACAAAAATTTTGATTAATACCTTACTAAGCAATGAGCTGCTGTCAAAACCCATTGGCGATCAATCAGAGCTCCTCCGCAGAAAAAAGTACCATCCGCAGTTTCCGTATAGATAGCAGCTGAGTATGGGAATTGTCCAGCTTTTGCAACTTCTCCACCAACAACTCGAGAACCTACATTTCTACCAGCACAAAAAGATATTGGTACCACCTAAAATTAAAAAAAATGTATTATTAGGTTAGATAATTATTAAAACGTTTAACATACAAAAAATAGAAATAATCTCAAAATTGTCATTTTTGAATAAAACTTTTCACACTTATTCAACGAAACTGTTCGGTTCATACACATTGATCTTTAAGATCCTTCTAAAATTTATGAAAGGGATAATAGGAAAGTTTTTGTTTTTTTGTTGTTGTTGATAATAAAGTCTTTGCATCACAATTTTTTAGAGGGTTTTATCATATCCGGTAATATTTTTAAACCCTAAAAGTTTTATTTATTTTGACATATATAAATAAAACATCTATAAAATATTAACGATGTCAGTAGGCATTTAAGCTTATTAATTTATGATCTTAAGCAGTATTAAGTATAGATTGTAGAACTATAAAATAGATTGCTATCTATACATAATTTTTATTTTTTTTTATCTATGCAGTGTTCATAGTTTATACAAAAACAGACAATTAACAAGTAACAAATCTATATATTTAAAAGAAAGTCGTGTTTGTTACAACACTTATAACTCGAGAACGGCTGGACCGATTTTTATTATATTCTAAGAAATCGTTATTATTCCTTAGGGAATATTGATATTATTCCCTACAGAATAAAGTACTTTATTATCTTATAAGTATATTTATTGTACCATGCGTTGTCTTAACTTCAAATTCAGGTTGTCATTGTAATTGTCTACATGGTTCGAAGGACCATGATGTTAATGGAAACACTAGGTTATTTTATTGTGTTATTATTCTTTAAGGAATTTTATTATATTCTAGGGAATCGCTATTATTCCTTAGGGAATATTGATATTATTCCCTACAGAATAAAGTACTTTATTATATTATGTCTATATATAAAAAAAAGTCGTGATTCTTACAACACTTATAACTCGAGAACGGCTGGACCGATTGCCATGGTTTTAGATTTGTTGGATTTGTTTCCGTCCCGAATAGCAGAATACATCTTAAAAACAATGAAAACTCGATATGTGTAATGAATACTTAATCATTTCAATAGATGCTGATTTGTTTATTACATGTCAAACATTTGTTGTCCAATCCTGTCAAATAGTGTAACAATTATTTTTTTGATTGATTTTTTTTGATAAGCTATTCATACGTAGTGGTTATATACTCTTTGAGCTATTGTCTATGTCTCGAAAGTTCAGGCACTGTTATTATATTTGGTCAATTATCTGCGAGAAATTGCACGCGTCGATACTTAAAGGAAAATTTAAAGACGAGGAAGTTCTTATTCCAAGGATTTCGATGATCCCAACGGATATGCCTTTTGAGTTGAAACGAATTCAATTCCCGATTCGTCTTGCCTTCGCCATGACGATCAACAAATCACAGGGCCAATCCTTGACTATTTGTGGCCCCAATCTAGAAAATGCATGTTTTTCTCATGGTCAATTGTACGTGGCATGCTCACGTGTCGGCAAACCATCCGCTTTATTTGTTCTTGCGCCTGACCAAAAAACAAAAAATGTCGTTTAACACAAAGTGCTTGAATGAAAATCCTATTAATGAATTAATCCGAGTTTTATTTTTTTTCCCCCAATCGGCACAACATAGTTTTTAATCATTTTTTTCTGACATGAGTTTGAAGTACTTAATTATTATTTTTTTTTATTTTTATTTTCATTCTGTATGTATGTTTTCATCATAATAAAATACTTTTTTGTTTCTATCTATATAAATATATTATTTTGTATCATTGTTTTACGTTCATCAAAGCCTAAATTAGTTCAGCTAAAAAGTAACACGACATTCATTGACTGTTAGGCGGTACGAAGTTCGCCGGGTCAGCTAGTTTAATATAAATAATTATTTATTTATTTAATTTGAGCAACTTGAGCAAAAAAAATTCTAAACGCCTTGAAACATAAATAGCCATAAAAAATACTATACTTTCTACAAGCTAAACACGCGCCTAATTTGTTGGATGGAGCTTAAACTGAACTAAGATCAAGATTAACAAAAGATATTGCACTGCGACTTCTTGATCTATTGTGCTTCTACCTTTACAAATATACAAACACTCATAGCCAAAAAAAAACCATTTTTTTCTAGAGTCTGAGTAGGATTTGAACCTACGACTCACGACGCACTATCGTTAACCACCTGGCATTGAGAGACTTTAGAGTAAACTAATCCGCAAGCGGTTTTTAGCTTACGATTCTTCTGTCCGCAGCAAAAAATAGAAAGAAAAGAATTACTTTCAGTAGTACTAAATAGTTGATACCAACTTTACTTGTCTTTGAGTTGGTGTCTTTTAAAAAAATTTTCAACCTCTTTTATTAAAAAAATCATTAGAATATGCAGCTATGGAATAAAACACGTATGTTTGATGAATATAATTAATAATTAGACAAATTTGACATTTTTTAACTAATTTGTTCTTTAATCCAGCTCGTATATGGATAAGTTCTTGTAAAGCCTGACGGATCGGTACTCTCACACCCATTTCCACTAACAAAACTAGCAACTCCAACAATCCAGTAAGCTCGGTGTAAGTATTCTACAAGAGCACCCCCGTTGTCTCCCTAAAAATAATTAGAATAAAAAAAATTCTTATAAAATAGTACCTTACTGTGCACGTTCCTTCATTGTAATTTCCCTCAACACAAACCATATTTTCCGTTATTTGGCTGCCGTATGTGAGCTTGCACGCTGCATTTGCTAGGACCGACACGTTTACAAAACGCAAAGTATTTGAAAGCCCAGCATCGACTAGAATTTTTTATTAATAAAATGTAAATAAACTTTAAAGCAGGTCTTACAATCGTTTGTTTGGCCCCAGCCAAGCACAGTGACGGTAGTTTCATTTAAGAGGCTCACAGATGGAATGTTAATCGGCTGAATATAAGCTAAAACAAACATATATTGAAATAATAACATTTTAAAAAAAGCAAAAGAAAGCAACTGACAAAAAAAAATAACACGAAAGAAGAAGAAATACCAGAGAAGAGAATGAAAGATTGAATGAAGTGTGGAGGAAAAAAAAGATAGCTTTTCTAAATACAATGCGAATGTGGTGACTTAACATTTCTGTTTCAGTAACCTTGCCAGGTCACAGATGCTACCTTCTTCTAACAATGTGGCTGGTTTGGTGAAAACGACTCAAAAATTTACAAAATTGAGTACAGAGACAGAAATTACTTATTTCTGAAAATTCACTTACCTGTAAAAGTGACCGGTAGTCGAAGTTTGATCAGTGCAAGATCATTCTCAATCGTATCAGGATTAAAATCTGGATGGATCGCATACTCAGTGGAAGTAAAAGTTTGCCGATCTGGATCTGTACCTTCCAACCATGTGGATCCCAAATAAATGGTAAAAAGATGAGCGCTAAATTTCAAAAAAAAAACAAATTATTTTCTTGAATTTGAGTCTTTTAATGGTTTCAATTTGGAGTTTTTTGTAAATATCTATTAAAGCTTTTGGGCTCTTATAGATATGTTTTTAAAGGTTGGTATACATAAGAAGGGGTGTACCGCACATGCCACGAATGAAGGAGTTCTAGGAACTGCAGGCTGTGGAGGAGAACTACCTTTTCTATCTCAGCCAAATTCTTAGACGAAACAAACATTACATTTCTAAACTGATTTGAACGTAGAGGTTCAAGAAGAAAGCAGCACTTTTGGTCAAGAAACAAACGGGATTGGTGTAACATTAGCGACGCAGCCGAAAACGGCGCTTTGCACATAGTATGAAGAGTACAGACGTGCGGCGAAACACAAGACACAAAAAGAAGAAGAAGATATAAAATTAAAAAACAAAACGCAGATTAAAAAAAAATAGCCTAGAGAGCACGTTTTATAAGAGGTGTTGGCGCACGCGTCTCATAAAAAACTTGCCTGCGGCTCGTTATTTTACATTATCTCTTACTTGTATGCACAATGTCCAGCTGTTAAAACATGTTGATGAGACACAAGAGCCCCCCCACAAAAATGAGCACTATTTTCAGATTGAGTGTAAATAGCTGCTGCGAAAGGAAATTGTCCCACAAATGCTTCATCGCCGCCTATAATTCTTTGAGCTAAGTCAGCATTCTAAAACATTATTTAAAGTAGTCTATTTGTATAATCAACAGAGAAAAATGTCATATTTACTGCCAAATTGATCAAAAATCCAGCAGCAATGCTGACAAACAAAAGCTGCAGATTTAGCCCCATTATGTCAGGTACCTTGCTTAATAAATATTTTTAAAATAGTCAGTAATTTATCATGGCCAACTAAATTTTGAAACAATAACTTTATTTATTGTAGCAATCAATACTAATCCATTTGTGTACAGTACGAAATTTGCTAAATAAGTCTTCTTAATCTTATTTATTCCTGACTTAATCACTTGATGGGAGTATATTATACTCATAAAATGTTATCTGACTTAAAAATTATTTATATAAAATACTAGCTGGCCTGGCGAACTTTGTTCCGTTTTAGTTTTGTTATTTTGTTTTTCATTTTTCTTTCTATTGTCATTTGTTTTTTTATTCTATGTCAGATGCGTTTACGTTTTATGTCACGTCACACAGAACGGGATAAAAAGTATTCTTTGTTAGGCTACTGGTTCTAAACAACCACTCCACCAATTTTCAGCCAAATCGGTCATAAATAGATATAGATTTTTAAAATAAACGACCCCAAAAACTTTTAAATTAATACCCAAATTAATTATTCACAATTATGACTCTTAGCACATTCATTTTGCAACCCTTTTTAACATAAATATCATTTTCAAAATCAACGACCTGAAATTCCTCGAAAATAATACCCATATTGTTTTTTTACATTTTTATCTCTAGAACACTCTAGTCAAGTCGAGAGAACGAGAGTCATAGTTATCTCTACACTCGAACGAATATAACTTCTTATTGTGTGCGAATGTGGTGTCTTAACATTTCTGTTTCAGTAACCTTGCCAGGGGACAGACTCTACCTTCTTCTAATAATATTGCTATTTTAGCCATGGCAGCTAGGCTTGAGTACTAAAACTGTCAGAATTGACACGGTTGTTATTGTTTATTCTTATGCAAATTGCGTTAAAAAAAATGCAAAAGTTGTTGAAGAAGTCACGTCGAATTTGGTACCCAAGAAATCCAAGAACACTTGTCACAAAGAATTGAGTGAGTTTAATAACAGGAAAACGATGTGTAAAAAGCTGTTGGGTTACTTCTTCAACGTCAAAAAAAGATTCGCGGTTTGTTCAATGTGGACGAAATACAGCATGATAAGATCGACATTAAACGGCACAAAAATACAGATATTTTACAATATGGCAAGTTATTTAATTTGTTGTTTGAAGAACGAACTAAAAAAGCTATATCGGTGCGTAGCGGTTTAATAAGAGTCAACTGTTTGATCACAAAAATTGTATTTATTATTTCAATAAAAAATTATAACACGTTTTTTTTTGTGATTATTTAATATGGAGCTGGCATGTTTGTTACATTTCTGATCCAAGCATTGTAAGGATACACTCGAGTGTAGCCAGACGGTTCGTAGCTTTCACAGCCATTACCACTTATAAAACTTGAAACAGCTGTAGTAATAAATACGTGGTAAATATAAGGCTGATATAAAGGACTGCCAGTATCACCCTAAAAATATTAATTAACGTAAAAAAAATAGCACTATCTTCCTAATTTATTAGTACCGTGCAAGCACCTTCATTCAAATTTCCTTCTATACAGACCATATTATCATCAATTTGACTTCCGTACGTCAATTTGCATTCATCATTTGACAAAATTGAAACTTCTGTCTGTTGAAGGGTGTCGGAAAGTCCGGCTGTGCCTAGAAATTATTTCGAATAAATTTTTGTTTAAAAACATTCATCTAATCAAACTGTCGCTAATTTGGCCCCATCCGACTGATATTGCAGAAGCGCCGTCTTGTAACTCATTCCAAGGTAAGAAGGTTGGTTGAATGTATACTGAAAAAGTGTAATTTATGGTTTATTAGAACTCGTTCACTTTGTAATAAACATATTATAAGATTACTATAGCGCATACGATTTCACTTATGCCGGTATTCATAGTCGTAGCTCAAGATCAACCTTGAATTTAAGCTTGAGACGCCGTCTCAAGCAAGGACTCCGGCAATGCTCGGGAAAGCAACCAAGGACTTTTATTATTATTCAATGCTTTCATTTTTGCACAAAATGTGGGCCTTTTAATTTTGTGTAAATAATAATTGTCTTTCCACTAATTTGCGAGCAATCCTACATTCACTACATTGTCTTTTGTGAAGCTGTAGCGACGCTTAAATTTAAAGTTGGAAATGGGTTCGCAGCATCCCGCGCATTTTTCGTCCAACATGTCAATGTTCGTTGTTATGAAATGCAACACATAATATTCTTCAGTATTTTCCCACGTTAAACGATGACATAACCGGCGAATGGCGTCTGGAGTCGGACTTGAGACAAGTCGAGGTCTTGTTCAAGTCCGACCCCAGTGCGCTTGCTCATCAAGCAAAAATCGCCCTTATTCACACCGTCATTTGATATTTAGATCTTGAGGTTTGTCTATGAATACCGTCCGGTTCTGAGCTCGACCTCAGACTCAAGATATGAATATCAGATTTTACGAGCATTGCCGAAGTCCTTGCTTGAGACGGAATCGATTTCAAAACGCATGCAAACGCTTTCCCGAGCATTGTCGGAGTCTTTGCTTGAGTCTAAGCTTAAGCTTGATCTTGAGCTACGACTATAAATACCGGCATTAGATGGGGACATTTATTATTCGCACGCGCAGTGGTACTACGAGAAACTATTCCACAATTGTACCGTACGTTCTAGCGCGTAATATAGCATGCTTTTCTTGTACTCTACTGTCCTCTCTCTCTTTGTGCTACTACAACCCGGGGTGGGTTCTGGCTGTCTCTACTATTAGCCTCCATCCTGTCTGGGTTTTTTCCGTGTTGACTTCCAGGATAGAGAGGTCTTTTCAGATGTTATCTCACCATCTTAGTTTTGGCCTGCCAGAGGTCTTCTTCCTCGAGGGGGCTTGTTCCTATACCGAGGCCCTGCTTATTGTAGTCAACTCGCTCTGATTTCTTAGATAATGTTCGGGCTTTGGTACTGTTGCGCAAGTTCTGCCCTCACCGTGAGGTAAGAGCCCTATATCTTCCGCAGACACTTCCTTCCAAATTTTTAAAGTACTTGCGTGTCTTGTACTGTTAGTGTCCAGGCTTTACATTAGCCGTGTTATGAACTAGTGCTTATTTTGCACAATATTATCTGATAACACCCAAGTACTTGAAGGCCTGCGCGTGCTCAAAGTTGTACTCGCACATGGTGACTTTTTGCCTTATGGGATCACGGGCGGCATTTCTTGTGACATGCATATACTTTGTTTTGTTTTTATTTATACGCAGGCTCATCTTGTTAGCCTCTTTTTCTAAGTGTACACCTGTACCGTGCTTCCACCTATCATATCTATGTCATCTGCATATGCCAGATCCTTAAACTTGAGCAAGGGTTGGTACTGTGCTAGCGCGATGTTAAACAGGAGCGAAAACAAAGCATTTTCTTGTTTTAGGCCCCTGTTGATTTGCAAAAACCTTACTATAGTCATCGTCTATTCTGCGCAACTTTTTGACCCTTCTAGACAAACTCTGACCAACCGTACTACCTTCTTTGATATTCTGAGTTCTTACATAGCATCCCAGAGACGTACTCTGATTATACTGTTGTAGGCCTGTTTGAAATGAACAGGTTGTGCAGATCTTTGCTAAATTCCCAACATTTCTCTCGAATTTGCCTAATAGTAAATAACTGATTTGTTGGCAACCACATTGGTAGTCTCTAACAATCTTGTTAGCAAAGGGAGTAATACGATGGAACAGGATGTTCCAAAAGTAATACCACGATAGTTTTTGCATGTCAATTTGTCACTTTTTTTGTGTATTGCGACTATAACGCATTCTTACACTCTTCTGGGATGGTACACTCTGTCGGTATGTTAGTACGACCAAGGGTTCACCTGATTCTTAAGCTTTTTTATAGCTTGTACAGTTTCTTCAAGTAGTGAGAGACCCAGGTTAGCTTCAGCTGTATAGATACTAAATTGGCAAAGTAGTAGTAGTTCTTCAATTCTTGATGTAGTACTGTGCCGTTCTTCATTGTGAATCCTAGCTGGTATTCTTTTTTTGTGATGCAATTTTTTTTATAGAATGTTTTTATGTCTCTTTGTTGGTGTTACGCTTGTAGTGTCTAGGATTTTTTCCCGTTGTTGCTGTTTTTTCTTTCTTTTTATGGTTTTTTGAAGTTATGTGTCCTTTTCTATCTACTGTCCTCCTAGCACAAAAACCAAAAATATTTTGTGCTAGTCCAATAGCATAGTTATGATTGTGAAATCGGTTTAGGGTGTATAAACTTTAGGAAAATTAGAGTACTCACGTGTATAGCTGATGGGAGCCCTAAATTTAATTAAAGCAATGTCATTTTGCATAGCAGATGGGTCAAAATCTGGATGAGCAACGTATTCAGATGTAGCAAGAGTGAGTCTATTGTCATCACCTTGGTCTAGTGTATGAGAACCTAGTTGAATTGTAAATGATACCGCACTACGATTTTAATATTAAAAAAAAAATCGGTTTCGGGAAGTTATTTTTTTTTACCCATATGTGCAATGGCCTGACGTTACAACCCATTCAATATTGATGAGGGAGCCCCCACAGAAAAATTTGCTGTTAGCTGTAGTTACTGTAATAGCCGCTGTTGATGGAAATTGACCAGCGTTGGCATTTTGCCCTCCTATGATTCTACTATCTGCAAAAAAAAATTGTTTTGTGCGTTGTACACACCATAATAAATATTCTATTACTTAATGCTGCAGTTGACGCTGCAATCTAAAAAAAAAAGCTTAAAAAGTATAGGTTGATAGAAGAATTATTACCACTGAAGCAAATACAACAAGAAGTAGTGTTTTCATATTGTCGAACTGGCTTAAAATTTAAAATAATAGTAAACAATTGTATTTATAGTGTGTACTAAGAATTTATTGTGAATGTCTGATACCCATCACGTTGTAAACATGTTGTAAACTACTGATAAATCTCTATTTTTTATTGTAAATTGCATTTTTAAAGGATAATAATCATTCTTTATGCATTTCTACCGACAATTTGCGATTATAGCACAATATTTGCCCCATGAAACTGTAATCTGGATTAGCTTAACCGTTGTCGGATTAAGTGCGCCTTAATAAATTAGTGCAATAAAAATAAGTAAAAGTAGAAGTATTTCTAGAATTTTTATTTAATACATCTGCCAGATAGCCCCCCTCTAGCTGTTCAAAACAAGAAAATAAATGACCATCAAGATTATAAAGCAATCATAATGTAAATAACGCTGAACACTAATTACGCTAGTGTGTGGTACTACGCACCAGGCAATGAATTCTGCGAGTGAGAATAACTCACCTGTTGATTTCATTGATTTTTTGTTTATTTAAAACTGGACACGGACCCTATTTACTGCCAAATTTTCAAAATACTTTTTGTTTATGATTTTATTTATTATAAATTTACTACATTAGGGAAAATGCTGCGTAACAACTTTTTTAAGAATTTTGTTTATAACATAAATTTTTTGTTTTGTTTTATTAAAAGCAAAGAAAAGTAACATTTGAATATTATTAAATTGTTATTAGCTGTCAATCCTCTACAAGCTTGTTTTTCTTTTTATTCCAAACTCACTTATCTCTGTTTATTGTTATTTTCTGATTCTTACATTTGTTGTTTTTCCTTTCTTTTTGTTTTGTTCTATGGCTTTATCTATATTATTTTTTGTATTTTCATTTCCTTACTTGAAAAGTCGTTGTTGTTATAAATATTATTATTGATATAGAATTATATAACAAAATCAAATTCCATTAGTATCAGTATTATGGTAAAATCCTATAATTAATTATCTAATTTTATAATTAAAGTAGAATGCTGTAAGTAAATTTGAATTTTATCTAATGAGTTAGAGCTTTGCAAACAAATTAAAATTAAATAATCAGCTTTTCTAAGCAGGAAAAAAAATGACCATAAAGCAATCAAAATGTTAATAACGTTGAACCTTAATTACGCTAGTGTGTGGTACTACGCACCAGACAATGAATCCTGCGAGTGAGAATAACTCATTTGTTTATTTCATTAATTTTATGTTTATTTAAAACTGGACACGGACTCTATATACTATCAAACTTTCAAAATATTATTTTGTTTATAGTTTTATTTATTATAAATTTTAAATCAAATTTACTACATTAGGGAGAATGCTGCGTAACAGCTTTTTTAAGAATTTTGTTTAAAACATAAATTTTTTGTTTTGTTTTATTAAAAGCGAAGAAAAGTAACATTTGAATATTATTAAATTGTTATTAGCTGTCAATCCTCTACAAGCTTGTTTTTCTTTTTATTCCAAACTCACTTATCTCTGTTTATTGTTATTTTCTGATTCTTACCTTTGTTGTTTTTTCTTTCTTTTTGTTTTGTTCTAAGGCTCTATCTCTATTATTTTCTGTATTTTCATTTCCTTGCTTGAGAGGTCGTTGTTGTTATAAATATTATTATTGATATAGAATTATATAACAAAATCAAATTCCTATAGTATCAGTTTTATGGTAAAATCCTATAATTAATTATCTAATTTTATAATTAAAGTAGAATGCTGTAAGTAAATTTGAATTTTATCTAATGAGTTAGAGCTTTGCAAACAAATTAAAATTAAATAATCAGCTTTTCTAAGCAGGAAAAAAAATGACCATAAAGCAATCAAAATGTTAATAACGTTGAACCTTAATTACGCTAGTGTGTGGTACTACGCACCAGACAATGAATCCTGCGAGTGAGAATAACTCATTTGTTTATTTCATTAATTTTATGTTTATTTAAAACTGGACACGGACTCTACATACTATCAAACTTTCAAAATATTATTTTGTTTATAATTTTATTTATTATAAATTTTAAATCAAATTTACTACATTAGAGAGAATGCTGCGTAACAACTTTTTTAAGAATTTTGTTTATAACATAAATTTTTTGTTTTGTTTTATTAAAAGCGAAGAAAAGTAACATTTGAATTTTATTAAATTGTTATTAGCTGTCAATCCTCTACAAGCTTGTTTTTCTTTTTATTCCAAACTCACTTATCTCTGTTTATTGTTATTTTCTGATTCTTACCTTTGTTGTTTTTTCTTTCTTTTTGTCTTGTTCTATGACTTTATCTATATTATTTTTTGTATTTTCATTTCCTTGCTTGAAAAGTCGTTGTTGTTATAAATATTATTATTGATATAGAATTATATAACAAAATCAAATTCCATTAGTATCAGTATTATGGTAAAATCCTACAATTAATTATCTAATTTTATAATTAAAGTAGAATGCTGTAAGTAAATTAGAATTTTATCAAATAAGTTAGAACTTTACAAACAAATTAAAATTATATAATCAGCTTTTCTAAACAGGAAAATAAATGGCTATAAAGCAATCATAATGTTAATAACGTTGAACCTTAATTACGCTAGTGTGTGGTACTATGCAGCAGACAATGAATTCTGTGAGTGAGAATAACTCATTTGTTTATTTCATTGATTTTATGTTTATTTAAAACTGGACACGGACTCTATATACTATCAAACTTTCAAAATATTATTTTGTTTATAATTTTATTTATTATAAATTTTAAATCAAATTTACTACATTAGGGAGAATGCTGCGTAACAACTTTTTAAGAATTTTGTTTAAAACATAAATTTTTTGTTTTGTTTTATTAAAAGCAAAGAAAAGTAACATTTGAATATTATTAAATTGTTATTAGCTGTCAATCCTCTACAAGCTTGTTTTTCTTTTTATTCCAAACTCACTTATCTCTGTTTATTGTTATTTTCTGAGTCTTACCTTTGTTGTTTTTTCTTTCTTTTTGTCTTGTTCTATGGCTTTATCTATATTATTTTTTGTATTTTCATTTCCTTACTTGAAAAGTCGTGGTTGTTATAAATATTATTATTGATTTAGAATTATATAACAAAATCAAATTCCATTAGTATCAGTATTATGGTAAAATCCTATAATTAATTATCTAATTTTATAATTAAAGTAGAATGCTGTAAGTAAATTAGAATTTTATCTAATGAGTTAGAGCTTTACAAACAAATTAAAATTAAATAATCAGCTTTTCTAAACAGGAAAATAAATGACCATAAAGCAATCACAATGTAAATAACGTTGAACCTTAATTACGCTAGTGTGTGGTACTACGCACCAGACAATGAATCCTGCGAGTGAGAATAACTCATTTGTTTATTTCATTAATTTTATGTTTATTTAAAACTGGACACGGCCTCTATATACTATCAAACTTTCAAAATATTATTTTGTTTATAATTTTATTTATTATAAATTTTAAATCAAATTTACTACATTAGGGAGAATGCTGCGTAACAGCTTTTTTAAGAATTTTGTTTAAAACATAAATTTTTTGTTTTGTTTTATTAAAAGCGAAGAAAAGTAACATTTGAATATTATTAAATTGTTATTAGCTGTCAATCCTCTACAAGCTTGTTTTTCTTTTTATTCCAAACTCACTTATCTCTGTTTATTGTTATTTTCTGATTCTTACCTTTGTTGTTTTTTCTTTCTTTTTGTTTTGTTCTAAGGCTCTATCTCTATTATTTTCTGTATTTTCATTTCCTTGCTTGAGAGGTCGTTGTTGTTATAAATATTATTATTGATATAGAATTATATAACAAAATCAAATTCCATTAGTATCAGTATTATGGTAAAATCCTATAATTAATTATCTAATTTTATAATTAAAGTAGAATGCTGTAAGTAAATTAGAATTTTATCTAATGAGTTAGAGCTTTACAAACAAATTAAAATTAAATAATCAGCTTTTCTAAACAGGAAAATAAATGACCATAAAGCAATCACAATGTAAATAACGTTGAACCTTAATTACGCTAGTGTGTGGTACTACGCACCAGACAATGAATCCTGCGAGTGAGAATAACTCATTTGTTTATTTCATTAATTTTATGTTTATTTAAAACTGGACACGGACTCTACATACTATCAAACTTTCAAAATATTATTTTGTTTATAATTTTATTTATTATAAATTTTAAATCAAATTTACTACATTAGAGAGAATGCTGCGTAACAGCTTTTTTAAGAATTTTGTTTAAAACATAAATTTTTTGTTTTGTTTTATTAAAAGCGAAGAAAAGTAACATTTGAATTTTATTAAATTGTTATTAGCTGTCAATCCTCTACAAGCTTGTTTTTCTTTTTATTCCAAACTCACTTATCTCTGTTTATTGTTATTTTCTGATTCTTACCTTTGTTGTTTTTCCTTTCTTTTTGTCTTGTTCTATGGCTTTATCTATATTATTTTTTGTATTTTCATTTCCTTGCTTGAAAAGTCGTTGTTGTTATAAATATTATTATTGATATAGAATTATATAACAAAATCAAATTCCATTAGTATCAGTATTATGGTAAAATCCTATAATTAATTATCTAATTTTATAATTAAAGTAGAATGCTGTAAGTAAATTTGAATTTTATCTAATGAGTTAGAACTTTACAAAACAAATTAAATTATATAATCAGCTTTTCTAAACAGGAAAATAAGTGACCATAAAGTAATCATAATGTTAATAACGCTGAGCCTTAATTACGCTAGTGTGTGGTACTATGCAGCAGACAATGAATCCTGCGAGTGAGAATAACTCATTTGTTTATTTCATTAATTTTATGTTTATTTAAAACTGGACACGGACTCTATATACTATCAAACTTTCAAAATATTATTTTGTTTATAATTTTATTTATTATAAATTTTAAATCAAATTTACTACATTAGGGAGAATGCTGCGTAACAGCTTTTTTAAGAATTTTGTTTAAAACATAAATTTTTTGTTTTGTTTTATTAAAAGCAAAGAAAAGTAACATTTGAATATTATTAAATTGTTATTAGCTGTCAATCCTCTACAAGCTTGTTTTTCTTTTTATTCCAAACTCACTTATCTCTGTTTATTGTTATTTTCTGATTCTTACCTTTGTTGTTTTTCCTTTCTTTTTGTCTTGTTCTATGGCTTTATCTATATTATTTTTTGTATTTTCATTTCCTTGCTTGAAAAGTCGTTGTTGTTATAAATATTATTATTGATATAGAATTATATAACAAAATCAAATTCCATTAGTATCAGTATTATGGTAAAATCCTATAATTAATTATCTAATTTTATAATTAAAGTAGAATGCTGTAAGTAAATTTGAATTTTATCTAATGAGTTAGAACTTTACAAAACAAATTAAATTATATAATCAGCTTTTCTAAACAGGAAAATAAATGACCATAAAGCAATCATAATGTAAATAGCGTTGAACCTTAATTACGCTAGTGTGTGGTACTACGCACCAGACAATGAATTCTGTTAGTGAGAATAACTCACCTGTTGATTTCATTGATTTTTCGTTTATTTAAAACTGGACACGGACCCTATTTACTGTCAAATTTTCAAAATACTATTTTGTTTATGATTTTATTTATTATAAATTTTCTACATTAGGGAAAATGCTGCGTAACAGCTTTTTTAAGAATTTTGTTTAAAACATAAATTTTTTGTTTTGTTTTATAAAAAGCAAAGAAAAGTAACATTTGAATATTATTAAATTGTTATTAGCTGTCAATCCTCTACAAGCTTGTTTTTCTTTTTATTCCAAACTCACTTATCTCTGTTTATTGTTATTTTCTGATTCTTACCTTTGCTGTTTTTTCTTTCTTTTTGTCTTGTTCTATGGCTTTATCTATATTATTTTTTGTATTTTCATTTCCTTACTTGAAAAGTTGTTGTTGTTATAAATATTATTATTGATATAGAATTATATAACAAAGTCAAATTCCATTAGTATCAGTATTATGGTAAAATCCTATAATTAATTATCTAATTTTTTAATTAAAGTAGAATGCTGTAAGTAAATTAGAATTTTATCTAATGAGTTAGAGCTTTACAAACAAATTAAAATTAAATAATCAGCTTTTCTAAGCAGGAAAAAAAATGGCCATAAAGCAATCAAAATGTTAATAACGTTGAACCTTAATTACGCTAGTGTGTGGTACTACGCACCAGACAATGAATCCTGCGAGTGAGAATAACTCATTTGTTTATTTCATTAATATTATTTTTATTTAAAACTGGACACGGACTCTATATACTATCAAACTTTCAAAATTTTATTTTGTTTATAATTTTATTTATTATAAATTTAAGATATCAAATTTACTACATTAGGGAGAATGCTGCGTAACAACTTTTTCGTAATCAAATTCCTATAGTATCAGTTTTATGGTAAAATCCTATAATTAATTATCTAATTTCATAATTAAAGTAGAATGCTGTAAGTAAATTTGAATTTTATCTAATGAGTTAGAACTTTACAAACTAGCTAGCTTTTTAAAACAAGAAAATAAATAACCATCAAGATCATAAAACAATCATAATGTAAATAACGTTAAACCTTAATTACGCTAGTGTGTGGTACTATGCAGCCGACAATGAATTCTGTGAGTGAGAATAACTCGTCTGTTTATTTAAGACTGAACATAGACCCTATTTACTGAAAAATTTTCAAAATACTATTTTGTTTATGATTTTATTTTTTATAAATTCAAATCAAATTTACTACATCAGGGAGAATGCTGCGTAACAACTTTTTCAAGAATTTTGTTTGAAACATAACTTTTTTGTTTTGTTTTATTAAAAGCAAAGAAAAGTAATAACATTTGAATATTATTAAATTGTTACAATTTAATATGGAGCGGGAGTATCTGTCACATTTCTTATCCATTGATTGTATGGATACACTCTAGTATATCCTGAGGGATCAGTGCTGGCACATCCGTTACCACTTATGAAACTTGCGATAGCTGTGGTAAAATATGGTAGTGTAATATACCATTGGAAAAGAGGACTTCCAGTATCGCCCTAAAATAACACATTAATTTAAATTATACGCTTTTTTATTCTTATGAACTATTAGCTGTAAATGCAACTATCAAATCGAAGTGACAGTTGTTAATTTGACATCTACAATTTTAATGTAATGAATCGATAGTTCAACCCGTTAATAAATATTAAAAGCACTTGTAGTGTCATAACAAAGAAAAAAATAAGGTTTATAACACATAATTCAAATGTTGTTCATTGACTTTAAGGCATTTGCGGAATATTTAATCCAGGATAATGATGTAGTTGATGTACTGCTTGCAGACGATTGCAATATAAGTCAGTATCTTTTGGTTGATAATTCAACTTATTGTGAAAGTCAACGTAGAAATGTTTGTGGCGCTTTTTCCATTATTTGCCTTACATTTTCGATATCTTTCGCGATCACACAAGCCAGTCTCACATACAATAGGTTAAACTGCATCAAAACAAGCTTGAATTGAGTATTGCAACTCAGTGCTCGTTACAACATCTGCGATAAATGAAATAAATACTAACTGTGCATGTTCCTTGATTGTAATTTCCTGCAATACAAACCATCTCGTCTGTAATCTGACTACCATAAGTTAGTTTACACTCATCATTACTCAGAACGGTGACATTTACATATTGCAGATCATTTGAAAGACTGGCACTCACTACAAGTTGCACAAAAATAAATATTATTACTGGAAGTATATTGAAATCAAACCATCGTCAAGTTGGCCCCATCCGACTGCTATTTGGTCCGCGCCATCTATAAGCGGATTCCATGGTAGGACAGTTGGTTGAATGTACACTAAAAATGTATAATTTGCAAAAAACAAGTGGAAAACTAAATAACTTACAAGAATAGCTGATAGCTATTCTAAACTTAATTAAAGCAATGTCATTTTTAAGCGTCGATGGATCATAATCTGGATGCAAGACATATTCTGACGTCGAAACAGTTTCGCGGTTGGTATCAGTTCCGTCTAAAATATGGGACCCAATTCGTACAGTAAGTGAAACAGCCCTTAAAAACATAAAAAAAATTAACTAAGTCACAAGCACATTAAAAAAGTATTTTTGTAATATCACACTATTTACGTAAACTGAAGATGTTCATGTAATTAACTCACAATTATTTTAATCTGACGCGCTCGAGTATTTCTAGCTATCAAATCAGCTGCTCTAAACACGCAGCTCTAGATAGAAAATTTGTTTTTCTTGCTACTCCAGTCGAAAGTAGGTGGTTTCGGCTGCGATTCCACGGCAGAAAGTGTATCTTTCATGCACTGGTAGAGCTATCTGCGCGCCCTCTAGAAAAGCGAAAGTAAAAATTTATTCCTGCACTTTCTGCCGTGGAATCGCAGCCGAAACCACGTACGTTCGACTGGAGTAGCAAGAAAACTAGTATACACTACACGGGCAGAAATTTGAGAGCCCTGAACTGCGCGCCAGGCAGGAATTTCAACTTTCTGCCCTTGTAGTGTAATATACTATATAACAAAAAAACCTAGAAAGATGCAAAGTAGCTCTATTCAAGGATTAACAATTTTAGCTGATTGACCGCGCTTGAATAAGTTTCAAAATTTTCTATTGAGCTTTTTTACTATTATATTCCGCTATGCTAGTCTCAAGTTTGGGGCCCCATCACGCAAGAGGTAGAGAAGCGTGAAAGGATCGAGAAGTCAAACCCGTAAATGATTGCTTTTTTTAAAACGCATGGGTCCATTTTTCAAGACATTGCAATACGTGACTCCGTGCTGTTGCACTGGTCGACTGGCTAAATAGAGTGGAGCAATGAGTTAGTAGTGCATTAATAATACCCGTCAACGCATTGAGCAGCAGTTAGGACCCAGTTTTTATCAAAAAGTGATCCTCCACAAAAATATTTTGAATTGGATGTTGTCACTTCAATTGCAACGGTGGATGGGAATTGTCCAGCTCGTGCTGTATCACCACCAACAATTCTTGTTTCTAAAAATCTGACAATAGATTTACAATTTAATTTCAATTAGAAAATTACGTATTGCTTCTGTTTTGGCGGCTAAGAGCGCAAAAATCTAAAAAAAAAAGCTTATTAAGATATGTTAATTAGGTATTATTTGAAAAGATTACCAAAAAAAGTATCAACAAGTGCTTCATGATGTCGGAAATAAACCAATAAACTGATTAAAGAAATTGTTTTATAGAAGGAATATTTAAATTTTTATAATAGTTTTATGGATTATCGATAATCTGCAATTAATCTAAAATTGGTGGCAGACAAATAGAGCGATTATTGCACATTTTTTATAACAGTCTGTAAAATAATTTATTACTTTACAGTGTATCCGCTGTGTTTAATTTTTTATTGGTTCCTGATCTGAAAACGGGGATTTTGTAAAGTCAGCTTATTGCTGTTGAAAACATAATCATAGAAAGTTTTTTTTCGTCTCAATTTGCAGACGAATAATGGTAGAGGCGCCGGGATAATTAAAATCATATAATTAAAAACACTATTTTTATTAAAATACAATCACTATAATGAGGTACTTTACTTCATAGAAAATAATAACAATTTTTGATATTAAAATGTACACGTACTTAAAATTATTGATCTTGACAAAATCTATACATGGTTTTATTTTATAAAATACATTTTTTTTTAAATAATGTACAAAATCCTTAAATAAATTAATTAAAACTAATAAATCTAACAATATAAACCCTGTATGATAAGTAAACAAATTAATGTTTTTATTTAGCTTTAGAAGATTGTTTGGTATCCCAAATAACCCCTTCGTGGGGTAATTCACTCGTGATAAAAGCCGATAACCAAACCAAGTACCATCTCTCTCCTAAAGCAATTTGAATATTGCGCTTCACCCCCAAATCATATTCACTCATTTTATTCCGTTTCTCATGAGTTATAATCCCCTTTACTATTAAATCACAATGATAATAAAACAAAACCCCCGTAAAGGCACCCCCGATTACAACAATTAAAACGAAAAATATGTACATTTGTTCTTTTGTAAACTCGACAAATAAAGTAGCTAACGGAAAGATAACCTTAATTATCGACTCCCAACTGCCAAAATTGGCGAATTCAAACACAAAATGAATATTATAATATGAGGCATAGATAGTGGCGACGAAAATATAGAAAACAAACATTAAAAAGTAGCGCAAATTGTGGTGTCCTATGCAGCAGCTGGTGAACATACAGTGGTGGTCCCTCTTCAAAATGCACACATTGCAGATGTCGCAATGCCATGTCCTGGGCGGCGAGATGCATTCACAAACCGCACAAAACCTGGTGCTTGGCCCCAGCGTCGTTGGCAGCATCCGCCCTTTTATGCTGGTATCACACAGAATTGTGGACACGTAATTTGAGCACACATTGAATAATATTAGAGTTCCACTGATGAAATGGAAGCAAAAGCCGGGCCCCCATTTTGTGTAGTAATGCGGCAAAACAATAAATAGTTCAAAGTAATATATTAAGGGAATTATGCATATAGTAAATAACGACACAAAAGCATCGGACAATGTGCGTGGAAAGATTTTCTGCCGTAAAACCATTATTTAAAAAATTTATCTGATTTGAGGTTATATTTACATTTACAATAATAATGACATTTGACATATACTATATTGAGATCTATTAGATCCAAGGAGATTGTTGATTATAAAACAAGAGGTTCTAACAAAAACTTATAGTCTATGGTATTATATAGCGTAATTTGAATTGGCAATTCTACTTTTCATTTTAAAATGGTACAAATGCAGCTACTTTTTTTTGTTAACAGGTGACACCTTTAACACTGATGACACTATTGTCAGATGCCAATTAAAAAGTTAGTCGTTGTGACATAACCTAAAATTTTTTTTTAAGTGTTTGAGTATTTGTCAAACAAGCGTATTTACTTACAGTGTTGCAACTAAGCAAATAAAAGCTATTTTCTACAAAAATAAATTTATTACAATAAAATACAAATTTCTTGGCACAGCACCAAACTTAAAATACACATTTTCAAAATACATATATCTATATACAATATACTATTTCTGTGTACTTAATGGCACTCCCTGGTATATATTTATGTTTATTCTTCCATAAAACACACCTTAAAGGTAACATACTTTATAGATACTTTCACAAGACAAATCACAATTGTTTCAATGGCTGTGTTGATAATTATTTAATTTGTTTACTTTTTCAAAATACTGCTTCTTCTGTGCCATTCCGATTTGGTGGTGCGGATCGTATTTGCAGTACCTGGATGAGACTTGCTTTCTCTCGTTCTAAGGCCGAGATTCGTTCACTTTTTTTACTAACCTCCTGCAAAAAAGTAATATTAGTTGTAATGTGCTGCTCTTTGTATAATTTAATGTTAAGGTTATGAAAAAATAAAGAATCTAGTGAGTTTTTTTTTCTCAGGCTGGTGTAACATAACATAACAGTTAGAGTAATGACAGTACTATCAATGATATTGACGTTATAAGTACTAGCTATACCAACCTGCGACAAAAGTCACTAAAAACGATTACCAAAATTTAATTTGGTTTAACTTTTTTTTTTACCTCTGTGAGAAGACGATTTTGCTGTTTGAGACGATCGGATAACAGATCTTGATTTTGTGGATAATGATGAACCGCTAAGTTCATGTGAAGGGGAAGACCACCACGTTCCCAACTGTCGGTCAAGGCAGCTAAATGGCGATTTACCTCAAATACTCTGGCGCGCTGTAATTCAAGACGTTCTTGCTGGGCTTCTGACCATGGTTCCTACAAAAATTACAAAAACACTTTTTCAAATACCCACTATAGTCAGGCGTCGTTAATTTTTTAGCGGTTTTGTTCAATGTAAAAATCCTGTAATATTTTACTTTTTAGCGAAAATAATAAGATCAAAGCAAATTCATTCAAACTAGATCCGTAGATTTAGCCGCTGCCTTGTCTTTGTTGGGGTCGTATACTGCCAATATGTAACATTTTTGCTTCATTTGTTATTTATTATGCAACCTACCCCTCTTTTAGCTCTTTTTTCTCCGTCAGTTTCTTCGCGCTAGTCGTTCTTTTTGCTGTGCCTATTTTTTAGTTTTTTTTGTAACATTGTTTATTTCTTTATTGTTATTTTCTGATGTTGCATTTTTGTTGGGATATCAGATAATGCCACCAAAATGAAGAAAAGTTGAAAAAATGCGCAACAATATTTTAAAATCGTTCTCGATTTTTTAGATGTTGTGTCACTTTTAAATAAACTAAAATAAATTGAACAAAACTAGAATAAACAAAAATATAATAAGCCGAAATGAACTAACTGAATTGAACTAAAATAAACTGGATTAAATTAAAATAATCTTAAATAAATTGAAATAAACTAAAATAAACTAAAAAAAACTGAAATAAACTTGAATAAACTAAAATAACTTAAAATAAGCTTAAATAAACTGAAATAAACAAGATTAAACTAAAACGAATTAAAATAAACAAGAAAAATCTAAAATAGACTAAAATAGATTGATTTTAATTAAAAATTAACTAAATTATGCTAAAGTTAACTGAATTAAACTAAAATGAGTTAAAATGAACTAGAACTAGAATAAACTAAAATAAACTAAAATAATCTGAATTAAGCCAAAATAAACTAAATTAATATGAAAAGAACTGAATTAAACTAAAAACAAAAAATATAAATTAAAATGCAGTAAAATAAACTAAAATGAACTTCAATAAGCTACAATAAAGTAAAATAAACTAAATTGAACTAAAATAAACTGTATAATTAGACTTAAATATACTAGAATGAATTGGAATAAGCTAGATTAAACTAAAATAAACTAAATTAAACCAAAATAAACTAAAATTAAATAAAATAAAGTAAAATATAATAAGCTAAAATGAACTAACTGAATTGAACTGAAATAAAATGAATTAAACTGAATATAAATTAAAATAAACTAAAATAAACTAAAATAAACTAAAATAAACTGAACTAAACTAAAATAAATTAAAAACTAAATTAATCTAAAATGTGTTAAAATGAACTAGAATTAGAATAATTAAATATAAACTAAAATAATTTGAATGAAACCAAAATAAACTAAATTAATATAAAAAAAGCTGAATTAAAGCTAAAAACAAAAAATTTAAATTAAAATAAAGTTAAATAAACTGAAATGAATTAAAATAAACTTTAATAAGCTACAATAAAGTAAAATAAACTAAATTGAGCTAAAATAAACTGAATAATTAAACTAAAATAAACTAAAATAAACTAAAATAAACTAAAATAAACTAAAATAAACTAAAATAAACAAAAATAAATTAAAATAAATTAAAATAAACAAAAATAAACTAAAATATACTAAAATAATCTAAAATAAATTAGAATGAGCTAGATTAAACTGAAATAATCTGAAATAAACTAAATTAAACTAAAATAAACTAAAATAAACTAAAATAAACTAAAATAAACTAAAATAAACTAAAATAAACTAAAATAAACTAAAATAAACTAAAATAAACTAATATAAACTAAAATAAACTAAAATAAACTAAAATAAACTAAAATAAATTTAAATAAACTAAAATAAATTAATATAAATTAAGATGAAGTAAAATAAACTAACTAAAATAAATGAAAATAAACTCAAACAAATTAAAATAAACAAAAAAAATTTAAAATAGATTGATTTCAATTAAAAATGAACTAAATTAAACAAAAATGATCTGAATTAAACTAAAATAAACTAAAATAAATTAAAAACTAAAATAAACTAAATTAAACTAAAATGAACTAGAACTAGAATAAACTGAAATAAACTAAAATAATTTAAATTAAGAACAAATAAACTAAATTAATATAAAAAAAAGCTAAATTAACATAAAAACAAAAAATATAAATTAAGATAAAGTGAAATAAACTAAAATGAACTTCAATAAGCTACAATAAAGTGAAATAAACTAAATTGAGCTAAAATAAACTGAATAATTAAACAAAAATAAACTAAAATGAATTAGAATGAGCTAGATTAAACTGAAATAAACTAAAATGAACTAAATTAAACTAAAATAAACTGAAATAAATTAAAATAAACTAACTAATTAAAATTGATATAAACTATTATAAACAAAAATGACCTAAATTAAACTGAAATGAACCAAATTAAAATAAATTAAATTAAAATAAAGAATAATGAACTGAATTGAACTAAAATAAATTGAAACGTATTAAATAATAAATAAAATTTCTTATCACGTTTAAAAATTATTAAAAGCAAAAATAAAATTATTTATTTTAGAAAACTACATAAAAAATATTATTTCAATAGTTCATAATACTTTTAATAAAAAATTTAAATTATTTTCGGTAATTTTCAAATTAAAAATTTTAATTCAGCCAATATAAACTAAATTAATATAAAAAAAAGCTGAATTGAACTAAAAACCAAAAATATAAATTAAAATGAAGTGAAATAAAGTAAAATAAATTAAAATAAACTAGAATCAACTAAAATAAACTAAAACGAATTAAAATAAACAAAAAAAAGTCTAAAATAGACCGAAATAGATTGATTTAAATTAAAAATAAACTAAATTAGTCTAAAATAAACTGAACTAAATTAAAAACTAAAATAAACTAAATTAATCTAAAATGAGTTAAAATGAACTAGAACTAGAATAAACTGAAATAAACTAAAATAATCTGAATTAAGCCAAAATAAACTAAATTAATATTAAAAAAGCTGAATTAAAGCTAAAAACAAAAAATATAAATTAAAATAAAGTTGAATAAACTAAAATGAATTAAAATGAACTTCAATAAGCTACAATAAAGTAAAATAAACTAAATTGAGCTGAAATAAACTGAATAATTAAACTGAAATAAACTAAAATGAACTGAATTGAACTGAAATAAACTGAATTGAACTAAATTAAACTGAATTAAACTAAAATGAATTGAAATAAACTAGAATAGACTAAAATAAACTGAATTGAGCTAAAATGAACCAAATTAAGCTAAAAAAAACTAAAATAAATTAATATAAACTAAAATGACATGAAATGAACTGATTTAAACTAAAATAAACTGAATTAAGCTGAAATGAACTAAATTGAGCTAAAATGAACTGAAATATTATAAAAATAAACTAAAATAAACTGAAATGAACTAACATAAACTCAATTGAACTAAAATAATCCGAGTTTAACTAAAATGAACTAAAATAAACTAAAATAAGCTAAAATTAAATAAAATAAAGTAAAATATAATAAGCTAAAATAAACTAACTGAATTGAACTGAAATAAAATGAATTAAACTGAATATAAATTAAAATAAACTAAAATAAACTGAACTAAACTAAAATAAATTAAAAACTAAATTAATCTAAAATGTGTTAAAATGAACTAAAATTAGAATAATTAAATAGAAACTAAAATATACTAAAATAATCTAAAATAAATTAGAATGAGCTAGATTAAACTGAAATAATCTGAAATAAACTAAATTAAACTAAAATAAACTGAAATAAATTAAAATAAACTAAAATAAATTAATATAAATTAAGATGAAGTAAAATAAACTAACTAAAATAAATGAAAATAAACTAAAACGAATTAAAATAAACAAAAAAAATCTAAAATATATTGATTTCAATTAAAAATGAACTAAATTAAACAAAAATGATCTGAATTAAACTAAAATAAATTAAAAACTAAAATAAACTAAATTAAACTAAAATGAACTAGAACTAGAATAAGCTGAAATAAACTAAAATAATTTGAATTAAGAAAAAATAAACTAAATTAATATAAAAAAAGCTGAATTAAACTAAAAACAAAAAATATAAATTAAAATGAATTGAAATAAACTAAAATAAACTTCAATAATCTACAATAAAGTGAAATAAACTAAATTGAGCTAAAATAAACTGAATAATTAAACAAAAATAAACTAAAATGAATTAGAATAAACTAGATTAAACTAAAATAAACTAAAATAAACTAAATTAAACTAAAATAAACTGAAATAAATTAAAATAAACTAACATAAATTGATATAAATTATTATAAACAAAAATGACCTGAATTAAACTGAAATGAACCAAATTAAAATAAAATAAATTAAATTAAAATAAAGAATAATGAACTGAATTGAACTAAAATAAATTGAAACATAGTAAATAATAAATAAAATTTCTTATCACGTTTAAAAATTATTAAAAGCAAAAATAAAATTATTTATTTTAGAAAACTACATAAAAAATATTATTTCAATAGTTCATAATACTTTTAATAAAAAATTTAAATTATTTAGGTAATTTTCGAATTAAAAATTTCAATTCAGCCAAAATAAACTAAATTAATATAAAAAAAAAGCTGAATTGAACTAAAAACAAAAAATATAAATTAAAATGAAGTGAAATAAATTAAAATAAACTAGAATCAACTAAAATAAACTAAAACGAATTAAAATAAGCAAAAAAAGTCTAAAATAGACCGAAATAGATTGATTTAAATTAAAAATAAACTAAATTAGGCTAAAATAAACTGAACTAAATTAAAAACTAAAATAAACTAAATTAATCTAAAATGAGTTAAAATGAACTAGAACTAGAATAAACTAAAATAATCTGAATTAAGCCAAAATAAACTAAATTAATATAAAAAAAGCTGAATTAAAGCTAAAAACAAAAAATATAAATTAAAATAAAGTTAAATAAACTAAAATAAATTAAAATGAACTTCAATAAGCTACAATAAAGTAAAATAAACTAAATTGAGCTGAAATAAACTAAAATGAACTAAACTGAATTGAACTAAAATGAATTGAAATAAACTAGAATAGACTAAAATAAACTGAATTGAACTAAAATGAACCAAATTGAGCTGAAAAAAACTAAATTAAATTAATATAAACTAAAATAACATGAAATGAACTGATCTAAACTAAAATAAACTGAATTAAGCTGAAATGAACTAAATTGAGCTAAAATGAACTGAAATATTATAAAAATAAACTAAAATAAACTGAAATGAACTAACATGAACTTAATTGAACTAAAATGAACTAAATTGAACTAAAATAAACTGAAATAAATTAAAATAAACTAAAATGAACTAAATTGAACTAAAATAAACTGAAATAAATTATAATAAACTAAAATAAATTAAGATAAGATAAAATAAATTAAAATAAACTAAAATCAACCAAAATAAACTAAAACGAAATAAAAATAAGCAAAAAAAGTCTAAAATAGACCTAAATAGATTGATTTAAATTAAAAATAAACTAAATTAGGCTAAAATTAACTGAATTGAACTAAAATAAACTATATTAATCTAAAATGAGTTAAAATGAACTAGAACAAACTAAAATAATCTGAATAAACTAAATTGATATAAAAAAAACTGAATTAAGCTCAAAACAAAAAATATAAATTAAAACAAAGTAAAATAAGCTAAATTCAGCTAAAATAAACTGAATAATTAAACTAAAATAAACTAAAATGAATTGGAGTGAGCTAGATTAAACTGAAATAAACTAAAATAAACTAAATTGAACTAAAATAAACTAAAATAAACTAAAATAAACTAAAATAAACTAAAATATACTAAAATAAACTAAAATAAACTAAAATAAACTAAAATAAACTAAAATAAACTAAAATCAACTAAAATAAACTAAAATAAGTTAAAATAAACTAAAATAAACTAAAATAAACTAAAATAAACTAAAATAAACTAAAATAAACTAAAATAAGCTAAAATAAACTAAAATAAACTAAAACAAACTAATATAAACTAAAATAAACTAAGATAAACTAAAATAAACTAAAATAAACAAAAATAAACATAAATAAACTAAAATAAACTAAAATAAACTAAAATAAACTAAAATAAACTAAAATAAACTAAAATAAACTGAAATAAACTGAAATAAACTAAAATAAACTAAAATAAACTAAAATAAACTAAAATAACTGAAATAAACAAAAATAAACAAGATTAAACTAAAACGAATTAAAATAAACAAGAAAAATTTAAAATAGACTAAAATATATTGTTTTCAATTAAAAATTAACTAAATTATTCTAAAATTAACTGAATTGAACTAAAATAAACTAAAATAAACTAAAATAAACTATATTAATCTAAAATGAGTTAAAATGAACTAGAACAAACTAAAATAATCTGAATAAACTAAATTGATATGAAAAAAACTGAATTAAACTCAAAACAAAAAATATAAATTAAAATAAAGTAAAATAAACTAAATTGAGCTAAAATAAACTGAATAATTAAACTAAAATAAACTAAAATGAATTGGAGTGAGCTAGATTAAACTGAAATAAACTAAAATAAACTAAATTGAACTAAAATAAACTGAAATAAATTATAATAAACTAAAATATATTAAAATGAAGTAAAATAAACTAGAATCAACTAAAATAAACTAAAACGAATTAAAATAAACAAAAAAAAATAAAATAGACTGAAATAGATTGATTTAAATTAAAAATAAACTAAATTAGGCTAAAATAACCTGAACTAAATTAAAAACTAAAATAAACTAAATTAATCTAAAATGAGTTAAAATGAACTAGAACTAGAATAAACTGAAATAAACTAAAATAATTTGAATAAAACCAAAATAAACTAAATTAATATTAAAAAAAGCTGAATTGAACTAAAAACCAAAAATATAAATTAAAATAAAGTGAAATAAAGTAAAATAAATTAAAATAAACTAGAATCAACTAAAATAAACTAAAACGAATTAAAATAAGCAAAAAAAGTCTAAAATAGACCGAAATAGATTGATTTAAATTAAAAATAAACTAAATTAGACTAAAATAAACTAAACTAAACAAAAATTAATTAAAAACTAAAATAAACTAAATTAATCTAAAATGAAGCAAAATAAATTAAAACTAGAATAAACTAAAATAATCTGAATTAAGAAAAAATAAACTAAATTAATATAAAAAAAGCTAAATTAAAGCTAAAAACAAAAAATATAAATTAAAATAGAGTTAAATAAACTAAAATGAACTTCAATAAGCTACAATAAAGTAAAATAAACTAAATTGAGCTGAAATAAACTGAATAATTAAACTGAAATAAACTAAAATGAATTGAATTGAACTTAAATAAACTGAATTGAGCTAAAATGAACCAAATTGAGCTGAAAAAAACTAAAATAAATTAATATAAACTAAAATGACATGAAATGAACTGATCTAAACTAAAATAAACTGAATTAAGCTGAAATGAACTAAATTGAGCTAAAATGAACTGAAATATTATAAAAATAAACTAAAATAAACTGAAATGAACTAACATGAACTTAATTGAACTAAAATGAACTGAATTGAACTAAAATAAACTGAAATAAATTAAAATAAACTAAAATGAACTAAATTGAACTAAAATAAACTGAAATAAATTATAATAAACTAAAATAAATTAAGATAAGATAAAATAAACTAAAATAAACTAAAACGAATTAAAAGAAACAAAACAATCTAAAATAGACTAAAATAGATTGATTTAAATTAAAAATGAACTAAATTAGGCTAAAAAAAACTAGACTAAAATAAATTAAAAACTAAAATAAACTAAATTAATCTAAAATGAACTAGAACTAGAATAAACTGAAATAAACTAGAATAATCTGAATTAAGCCAAAATAAACTAAATTAATTTAAAAAAAAAGCTAAATTAAACTAAAAACAAAAAAATTAAATTAAAATAGAATTAAAATTAAAAAATAATAAAAGGGCTTAAAAGTGTTAACATTAACTTGCATCAATTCTTTGAGAAGTGAATGTTCTAGCAACATTACTGTTTATTATAAATAATACAAGTGCCTCAAGCAAAATGACTGAAGGAGTGTCAAATTCTACAATTCTCTTTTCATTTTTCTACCTATAATCCTTGAAATAATTGCTTGCAATAGAAAAGAATTAAATGTTAACATTCTCTGAGAATCTAAAGTAATTTGAAATCAAAAAAAGTCTAAATCTTTGATATATTACATAAGTGACGATATTACTCAAGAGTGGCGTGGCTCCATCTGAGACCATTAACCCGTAAAGTGTTAATTATCTCAATTTAGCAAGAGGAAGGTGATTCGCCCCGATACACGCACTTTGAGGCAATTATCTAAAAAAAACCTCCATTTTATAGATAGAAAATTTCAAAACCAGTTCAAACAATATGAGAAAATGTCAAGAATGTAAGCTCTGATGACCTTCTTGACCAAAATTTTTTGACTATTGGTGTGGAATTTGTGTAGGTTTGTGCAATAAATATGTTAAGATAATCTAAGCAAACAATAATAAGTAATTGTGTCATAAGCGACCTACTCGAAGTAAACCAGCTTTCTCATTTGAATAATATTAATCATAATAGTTTGAAAATAAAATAATGGACATTTTTTCGGCGCTAAGAAAGTGCTTATGATATAATTAAGGTAGAATTGTGAGAAAATGATGAATGTAGGTTAGTAGTGTATCACACAATCTTTATTTGTTTTCTGGTATACTTACGACGTGTCCCATGCGTCCCAGATATTTCATTTTCTCTTGTACAGCCGCCACTTGCTTCAGGTACCATTCTCGAGCTTTTTCAACGGCGCTTAAGCCATGCATTAAAACATCTTTTTCCTGTTCAATTTGCTTCATCCTCTTCAACATGTTATAGTCAATTCCATTTTGAAGTGTATGCCTTCTCGGCTCTCTTCTTCGCACATTTGGTTTCTTCTGGTAGATTCCACCAGGAGGTGGTGGTGGTCCTTCACTCTGCGCTTTTCCATCTCCTAAACTTCTTCCTGTGCGTAACAATCCACCGGTATACTGCTGCTTCTGCCCATTTTTCTCCGGATCGCTCATCATCAAGCCCATTTGCCAATTTTGAAGAGCTGTTCTAATTTCGGCTCTATCTATATTACCTCCGGTCACAATTGCAGTTCGAGGAGGCTTCGGTGGACCATAAAGTGGTTTGTTTACGTTTGGAACCGGCTTCTCGAATGCAGAATCGGTTTGTATCGCTTCCTTTGGCAACAGTTGAGGCATGCTTATTGTTCTTTGTTGAGCTGATATTACGTTGTTGGGGCGGATGGCGGCGGTATTCCATGACGGCTTAGAGGCAGTATCTAAGTCGAGTAAAGGTGCAGATGGTGGCCGGTTGGTTGGTAACTGTAACAAAAACATAAGAACAGTTTAAAAAAAAAAAAGAATTTTTATATTGTATGTAGACAAAAGAAAAGTAAAAAAACATTCAGAGAAACAACAAGAGAGAAGTAAAGGACGTTTGGGTCAGAAAAGGTGCAGAAACTGATAGCAACCCAACTGATAAAGTAGCTAGAAGGTATAGAAAAAGAGTAGAAACATCTTTGTCAACGCCCAGAATCATCTAGAAGGAAAAGATGGGGAATACAGGTGAGGCTGGTTAAAAAGATAAGGTTAAAGAATAAGAAAACAACTGAAAGTAGAGGCTATATTAAAAACAATTGAAGACCGTCAGCTTTTCGGAAACGAAAAGATATGAGAACCAAGAAGACAGAAGAAGAGACCTAAAGTAAGACGTAGAACGACAGCAAGAAAGAAATGTTGGCAGCAATCGAACTATGGCAAGAAACAAGAAGAAGTGAAGTATAATAGAATATTAACCCTACACCTGTCCCAACTGTCGAAGGAATGTCACAATCTAGTTGATACGCTCCGCTTATGCGAAATTATTTTATCATCTCATCTTATTACGTATGCTCAAGAATGCCATTCTAAGCAAAATTTTGTTGATTTAGCAGCTTGTTTACTTTTTCGTAGCTTTTATTTAGAATTTCGTACAACTAAAGTCAATAGCTTGTAGTGTGCATACAACAACTGTGTAAATAATAATTATGATTGGCTAATTAGACAGCAAATATCAAGATTCACGGTCTACAATCACTTACCTATACTAATTGTCATCAAAGTATGTCAATAAAAAGCTAAATTAATGTTTTTTTTAATGACAACCTATATTTTAAAAGTTCTAATCTAATGGAATGATAATAAATTTTAAAAATTAAATGTAAAAATTACTAAAAAATCTTTAAAAAGCTTTTTAAAAAATTATGTTAGAACTTGAAATATATTTACAAAAATTCAAAACAATTTTTAAAAACGTTAAAAATTTTTATTTATTATTTACTATATTTCAATTTATTTTAATTCAATTCAGTTCATTATTGTTAATTTTAATTTATTTTATTTTAATTTGGTTCATTTCAGTTCAATTCAGTTTATACTAATTTATATAATTTTTTTTTTAGTTATTTTAATTTATTTCAGTTTATTTTAGTTTATTCTAGTTTATTTTAGTATATTTTAGTTCAATTTAGTTTATTTTAGTTTATTCTAGTTTATTTTAGTTAGATCTAGTTTATTTTTGTTTATTTTACTTTATTTTAGTTTATTTTAGTTTATTTTAGCTTATTTTACTTCATCTTAATTTATATTAATTTATTTTAGTTTATTTTAATTTATTTTAGTTTATTTTAGTTTAATTTAGTTTATTTTAGTATATTTTATTGTATTTTAGTTTAATTTAGTTTATTTTAGTTTATTTCAGTTTAATCTAGATCATTCCAATTCATTTTAGTTTATTTTAGTTTAATTATTTAGTTTATTTTAGTTCAATTCAGTCTATTTTACTTTATTGTAGCTAATTGAAGTTTATTTTAGTTTATTCTAGTTTATTTTAGTTAGATCTAGTTTATTTTTGTTTATTTTACTTTATTTTAGTTTATTTTAGTTTATTTTAGCTTATTTTACTTCATCTTAATTTATATTAATTTATTTTAGTTTATTTTAATTTATTTTAGTTTATTTTAGTTTAATTTAGTTTATTTTAGTATATTTTATTGTATTTTAGTTTAATTTAGTTTATTTTAGTTTATTTCAGTTTAATCTAGATCATTCCAATTCATTTTAGTTTATTTTAGTTTAATTATTTAGTTCATTTTAGTTCAATTTAGTTTATTTTACGTTATTGTAGCTAATTGAAGTTTATTTTAGTTTATTCTAGTTTATTTTAGTTAGATCTAGTTTATTTTTGTTTATTTCACATTATTTTAGTTTATTTCAGTTTATTTTAGTTTCTTATAATTTATTTTAGCTTATTTTACTTCATCTTAATTTATATTAATTTATTTTAGTTTATTTTGATTTATTTCAGTTTATTTTAGTTTAATTTAGTTTATTTTAGTATATTTTATTGTATTTTAGTTTAATTTAGTTCATTTTAGTTCAATTTAGTTTATTTTAGTTTATTTCAGTTTAATCTAGATCATTCCAATTCATTTTAGTTTATTTTAGTTTAATTATTTAGTTTATTTTAGTTCAATTCAGTTTATTTTACTTTATTGTAGCTAATTGAAGTTTATTTTAGTTTATTCTAGTTTATTTTTGTTTATTTTACTTTATTTTAGTTTATTTTAGTTTATTTTAGCTTATTTTACTTCATCTTAATTTATATTAATTTATTTTAGTTTATTTTAATTTATTTTAGTTTATTTTAGTTTAATTTAGTTTATTTTAGTATATTTTATTGTATTTTAGTTTAATTTAGTTTATTTTAGTTTATTTCAGTTTAATCTAGATCATTCCAATTCATTTTAGTTTATTTTAGTTTAATTATTTAGTTTATTTTAGTTCAATTCAGTTTATTTTACTTTATTGTAGCCAATTGAAGTTTATTTTAGTTTATTCTAGTTTATTTTAGTTAGATCTAGTTTATTTTTGTTTATTTCACATTATTCTAGTTTATTTCAGTTTATTTTAGTTTCTTATAATTTATTTTAGCTTATTTTACTTCATCTTAATTTATATTAATTTATTTTAGTTTATTTTGATTTATTTCAGTTTATTTTAGTTTAATTTAGTTTATTTTAGTATATTTTATTGTATTTTAGTTTAATTTAGTTCATTTTAGTTCAATTTAGTTTATTTTAGTTTATTTCAGTTTAATCTAGATCATTCCAATTCATTTTAGTTTATTTTAGTTTAATTATTTAGTTTATTTTAGTTCAATTCAGTTTATTTTACTTTATTGTAGCTAATTGAAGTTTATTTTAGTTTATTCTAGTTTATTTTAGTTAGATCTAGTTTATTTTTGTTTATTTCACATTATTTTAGTTTATTTCAGTTTATTTTAGTTTCTTATAATTTATTTTAGCTTATTTTACTTCATCTTAATTTATATTAATTTATTTTATTTTATTTTAATTTATTTCAGTTTATTTTAGTTTAATTTAGTTTATTTTAGTATCTTTTATTGTATTTTAGTTTAATTTAGTTCATTTTAGTTCAATTTAGTTCATTTTAGTTTATTTCAGTTTAATCTAGATCATTCCAATTCATTTTAGTTTATTTTAGTTTAATTATTTAGTTTATTTTAGTTCAATTCAGTTTATTTTACTTTATTGTAGCTAATTGAAGTTTATTTTAGTTTATTCTAGTTTATTTTAGTTAGATCTAGTTTATTTTTGTTTATTTCACATTATTTTAGTTTATTTCAGTTTATTTTAGTTTCTTATAATTTATTTTAGCTTATTTTACTTCATCTTAATTTATATTAATTTATTTTAGTTTATTTTGATTTATTTCAGTTTATTTTAGTTTAATTTAGTTTATTTTAGTATATTTTATTGTATTTTAGTTTAATTTAGTTCATTTTAGTTCAATTTAGTTTATTTTAGTTTATTTCAGTTTAATCTAGATCGTTCCAATTCATTTTAGTTTATTTTAGTTTAATTATTTAGTTTATTTTAGTTCAATTCAGTTTATTTTACTTTATTGTAGCTAATTGAAGTTTATTTTAGTTTATTCTAGTTTATTTTAGTTAGATCTAGTTTATTTTTGTTTATTTCACATTATTTTAGTTTATTTCAGTTTATTTTAGTTTCTTATAATTTATTTTAGCTTATTTTACTTCATCTTAATTTATATTAATTTATTTTATTTTATTTTAATTTATTTCAGTTTATTTTAGTTTAATTTAGTTTATTTTAGTATCTTTTATTGTATTTTAGTTTAATTTAGTTCATTTTAGTTCAATTTAGTTCATTTTAGTTTATTTCAGTTTAATCTAGATCATTCCAATTCATTTTAGTTTATTTTAGTTTTATTATTCAGTTTATTTTAGCTCCATTCAGTTTATTTTACTTTATTGTAGATTATTGAAGTTTATTTTAGTTTATTTCAATTCATTTTAATTTATATTTTTTGTTTTTAGTTTAATTCAGCTTTTTTTATATTAATTTAGTTTATTTTTTCTTAATTCAGATTATTTTAGTTTATTCTAGTTTTAATTCATTTTGCTTCATTTTAGATTAATTTAGTTTATTTTAGTTTTTAATTTATTTTTGATTAGTTTAGTTTATTTTAGTCTAATTTAGTTCATTTTTAATTTAAATTAATCTATTTTAGTCTATTTTAGATTTTTATAGTTTATTTTAATTTGTTTTAGTTTATTTTAGTTGATTCTATTTTATTTTCATTTATTTTAGTATATTTTAATTTATTTCAGTTTATTTTAGCTCAATTTAGTTTATTTTACTTTATTGTAGCTTATTGAAGTTTATTTTAATTCAATTTAATTTATTTCATTTCATTTTAATTTATATTGTTTGCTTTTAGTTTAGTTCAGTTTTTTTTATATCAATTTAGTATATTTAGACTTAATTCAGATTATTTTAGTTTTTTTAGATTATTTTAGTTTATTTTAGTTTATTTTAGTTTAGTTTAGCTTAATTCAGTTAATTTTAGCATAATTTTGTTCATTTTTAATTAAAATCAATCTATTTTAGTCTATTTTTGATTTTTTTTATTTATTTTAGTTTATTTTAGTTTATTTTAGTTTATTTTAGTTTATTTTAGTTTATTTTAGTTTATTTTAGTCTATTTTAGTTTATTTTAGTTTATTTTAGTTGATTTTAGTTTATTTTAGTTTATTTTAGTTTATTTTAGTTAATTTTAATTTATATTAGTTTATTTTAAATTATTTAAGTTTATTTTAGTTTATTTTAGTTTATTTTATTTGAGTTTTGTTTATTTTAGCTCAATTTAGTTTATTTTAGTTTATCGTAGCTTATTGTAGTTTATTTTATTTCATTTTAATTTATATTAATATTATATTTTAGTTTTATTTTGTTTAATTCAGTTCAATTTAGTTTATTTCAGTTCCTTCTAGTACATGTCAATTTATTTTAACTTAGTTTAGTTTATTGTAGTTTAATTCAGCTCAATTTAGATTATTTTAGTTTATTCAGGTTCATTTCACGTCATTTTAGTTTATATTTCTTAATTTTAGTTTTTTTTTTGGCTCAATTTGGTTCATTTTAGTTCAATTCAGTTTATTTTAGTCTATTCTAGTTTATTTCAATTTATTTTAGTTTAATTCAGTTTATTTTTAGTTCAATTCAGTTTATTTTAGTTTATTTCAGTATATTCAAGTTTATTCCAATTCATTTTGATTTATTTTGGTTTACTTTAGCTTAATTCAGTTCATTTTTGTTTAATTCAGTTCATTTTAGTTCAATTCAGTTTATTTTAGTTTATTTCAATTTATTCTTGTTCATTTTAGATAAATTCGTATTATTTTAGTTCAATTAAGTTCATGTTAGTTCATTTCAGTTTATTTTGGTTTATTTTTATAATATTTTAGTTCATTTTACCTCAATTTGGTATACTTTAGTTTAATTCAGTTCATTTTTGTTTAATTTAGTTCAATTCAGTTCATTTTAGTTTATTTCAATTTATTCTAGTTTATTTTAATAAATTTTAATTTACTCTAGTTTATTTTAGTTCATTTTAATTTATTTTTGTTCATTTTAGTTACACTCGGATTATTTTAGTTCAATTGAGTTTATGTTAGTTAATTTCAGTTCCTTCTGGTGCATTTCAATTTATTTTAACTTAGTTTAGTTTATTGTAGTTTAATTCAGCTCAATTTAGATTATTTTGGTTTATTCAGGTTCATTTCACGTCATTTTAGTTTATATTTCTTAATTTTAGTTTTTTTTTTGGCTCAATTTGGTTCATTTTACTTCAATTGAGTTTATTTTAGTCTATTCTAGTTTATTTTAATTCATTTTAGTTTAATTCAGTTTATTTCAATTCAGTTTATTTCAGTTCAACTCAGTTCATTTTTTATATTATTTCAGTTTATTCTAGTTCATTTTGATTCATTTCAGTTTAATTCAGTTTATTTTAGTTTATTTTATTTGAGTTTTGTTTATTTTAGCTCAATTTAGTTTATTTTAGTTTATCGTAGCTTATTGTAGTTTATTTTATTTCATTTTAATTTATATTAATATTATATTTTAGTTTTATTTTGTTTAATTCAGTTCAATTTAGTTTATTTCAGTTCCTTCTAGTACATTTCAATTTATTTTAACTTAGTTTAGTTTATTTTAGTTTAATTCAGCTCAATTTAGATTATTTTGGTTTATTCAGGTTCATTTCACGTCATTTTAGTTTATATTTCTTAATTTTAGATTTTTTTTAGCTCAATTTGGTTCATTTTAGTTCAATTCAGTTTATTTTTGTCTATTCTAGTTTATTTTAATTCATTTTAGTTTAATTCAGTTTATTTCAGTTCAACTCAGTTCATTTTTTATATTATTTCAGTTTATTCTAGTTCATTTTGATTCATTTCAGTTTAATTCAGTTTATTTTAGTTTATTTTAATTTATATTAATTATTTATAGTTTAATTTAGTTCAATTTAGTTTATTCTGGCTTAATTCAGTTTATTTTAGTTCATTTTAGTTCAATTCAGTTAATTTTTTTCTATTTCAGTTTTTTCTAGTTTATTTCAAATTATTTCAGTTTATTGTAGCTTATTGTAGCTTATCTTAATTTATTTTAGTTTGTTGTTAATTATTTTATTATATTTTAATTTATTTTAGTTTAATTCAGTTCATTTTAATTTATGTTAATTTATTATAGTTTATTTTAGATTATTGTAGTTTAATTTGGCTTAATGCAGTTTATTTCAGTTTATTCTAGTTCATTCCTTTTAGTTTATTAGAGTTTATTTTAGTATATTTTATATTTATATCAAATATCAGCCAAATATAATGTTCAATTTTTATATTTCAAACCCGACAAAAGTCCTTACGTAAATACTTTAGGTAGAAAATTGTGACATTTCGGTATGAAAAAAAAAACAGTTTTCAAAATAAATAAAAACCGTTTTGGCAAGTTATAAAACTGTGATTATATGGGTCAGTACTGGAAAAAAATGTGTATAAAAAGTGATGAATCTAGAATGACGATGCGGAAGAGCCAGATTATTGTTTAGTTTAAAATTTTTTTTTTGCAGTTTTGCATTTTTGTCTCTCATAAAACAAGCTGCTGGTGGTTAAAAAAAAATCTGAACTGGTTTTGATTACCTCTGCGCGTTTTTCGTTCCGTTTTTCAACTTGATTTCGCAAAAGGCAAATTTTCAATCCGGCACAAAATCGCTCAAAAGTGAGCATTCCATTTGGCGGCGTAACCTTTCGCAACGATTCCAGCACACCTTTTGGTAGTCCTTTTGAACCATCGTCTTGCCACCGATTTTCAATATCGGAGAAATTCACCAAGCCGGTACGCTTATCGTCCATAATGTCGAAAAGGGTACGCATTGCGGCCACGAACTGCTTTGGAAGACCGTCTAATGTGGAGGATTGTATCGGTGATGATGACATTTCTTTTTCAAAAAAAGATGTTTACACTTTTTATTATCGAACGCGTGCACTTTAAATGGTTGTGTACCATCGGTCGTACGCGCTCGAGTAGTACTGTATGGATGGTGGTACTGTTGTTTCAATTCAGGATTAAGGTGAGATGGTAAGATTCGTGGCTGCTGCTTAGGTCTGTGGATTCAATTTAGACGTGGCCAGGTAAAAGTTGCCTCCGGCTAACTGTATAAAGAGTTAAAGAACTAGGAGCTACCTGACTGTCTCTGACCTTCCACGATTTTGTCTTTGACAATCAAATCAGTACTCCTTTAAACGATTTTAAACTTTTTTCTAATTTTTTAGCTCATCACAAGAACAAGGAGGCGGGTACTACTCAGAGTTGAGATAGCGGTACCTACAACGAATTATTTCCTCAATTAGAATGACCATTTTTGACATTTTTATTCGTGCAACATTACTGAGGAGCCATTTAACATTTAAAATATCACACTTCTAGAAGTGTAGCAAAGAACTCAATGGTCCTCCTAAAGACAAAACACACTTCAATTCTCGCTATCCCACATGAAATACACGTCAGCCGAGGGGCGGAGATTCACTCTGTCATTGCAGTCACTCTCTCGTCTAGCTGAAGAAAAGCGACCCTTGTAATGCTGATGCTCAATATGTATTTGATATTTTTTAACAATTATAAAAATATAATTTTATAATGCGGTAACATTTTGTATCCAATCGCGGAATGAATAAGTTTTTGTATACCCAGATGGGTCAGTATTTTCACAACCATTCCCACTGACAAAACTTGCAATTCCTACATGTCTAATGCTTCTGCTAACATTATCATCGTCAAGTAATGGGCTGCCAGTATCTCCCTATGTTAATAATATTTATTAAATTTTATTATTATTATTATTATTTAATAAACTTACAATGCAAGTTCCTTCATTCAACTGACCAGCTACGCACACCATTTGGTCTCCAATTTGATTTCCATATAAATTCCTACACTCAGAAATTGGAATGTTGGCTAAAGTAACATATTGAAGCGCTGGTGATAAACTATTGTCAGCTAAGATTAAAAAAAAAATAAAAAAAATTAGAAATTTTAATTAATGTCGGGTCTTTTAATTATAACGTTATATAAAAGTAACAAAAAATTATGCAAACGTGAGAGGTACAACGCACTAGCGTAATCAACGTTAGAGCGCAAACTATGTTACACGTTACAAGGTGCTTGACTTATAATTGCGTCGTACAGTATGCTACAACAGCTGCGATATGTTGTTAAAATTAAATTAATCATTAAACTCTAAAGTGTAACGTCATTCATAGACTGTCAATTCAATTAAAGAAATTCTATGTTGATAAAAGAATTTGACTTTGTTTGTGATGTTCTAAGCTATAGAAAGGCATCAATTTTTCTGTTTTTTGATGATTTCATAATGATACAAATGTAGAGATGCGCAAACGTACTGCCCACTAGCGTAATTAGCGTTACAGCGCTATTTACATTATGATTGTTTTCTACGTGAAAGTAAATTATCTAAGCAAAGCTAATTTGGATTAAATTTAGTCAAAAGTACTATTTATGTATTATTTGCGATTACTGAAAACAGTGAAATTAGTTGTTTGTTTCTTCAGTTTCAGCAACTATCATTACTTATTATTGATATAAAACGCACACCTTAGTTTCTCTTATGACAGTCAGTGATGACTCCAGATCAAGACTTTACCAAAAAAAAAGTTGTGGATTTGATTAAATATATAATTATTTTTTATAAAAAAAAAAACTAATAGTGCTACATAATTGTAATTTTGTGTTTTACTATCAAAACAAGATAATCAGAGATAACAGGCTCTATAATAAAAATTAAAAGTCTGAGATTGACACACTTTTGACGAACCTTTCAGGTGTACAAATTAATTCCATCATCAAAACATAATATTTGGAGAGACATAAATCTATAAGTAGGTGTTAGGATTAATAACAAGTACTATTACATTTTTAACTGTAAAGATTAATAATATAAAAAAAGATTCAAAGTGTTTTTTAAGTGGTAAATAATAAAAACACTACATGCTAGCGTAATTAGCGTTATTTACATTAGAAAGTAATTTACAATTTATTTTGAATTAGAAAAGACATGCAGCTGCAATGTCATTGTATAAAATTTTAAAATAAACCATTTATGTTTTTTCTGACTAATAATAAAATACTATGAGCATTAGACTTGCAACTGAACCAGTATTATATTAAGCAGAGCTAATTGTTTATTAAATTTGGTTAATGTTCAAAGGCAAAAACAACAAATTCAGTTGTTTGTTTCTTCCAGTTTCAGCAATCATCATTAAACATGAAATATATAAAAGCGACATCTTGGTTCCTTTTCTGGAAGTAAGTGATTGAAATGATTCCAAGTATTTATATCAAAACTTTACCATAAAGAGGTTAAATTTATTGTTTAAAATAAAATAACAATGTTACATAATCCTCAAACTTAAAACGGCTGGAGGATAGAAGTCGTCAACAGTAGCGGAAAGCTATGTTGCAGAATCATTTGGTGGTTTATCTGGTCAAATTCTTGCAAAAAGAAAATTAAAAATTATTTGAATAATGTAGTGTTTGACTCTATAATTTTCGCCGCCAATAATTTTTTAGTTTACTAAAATTATAAAGTCAAACATTACATTATTTAAATAATTTTTAATTTATCCTTTTTGGATGACACAGTGCCAGTGTTACCCTTACAATTTAAGATTAAATATTGTTTTTTTAAATTATTTACTTACCTGGGACAAAACGTTGGTAAACAATAATATAAATAAAACAAAATAAATAGAGCTCATATTTGTTAAATAGATACTTGAAACAAGATCAGACGATTTTCAAGATTATTGCTTTTATATTAGCACATAAAATTTACTAACTTTATCTATAGCTCTACAATTCTCTTTAAAACTTTGCTAAGCAAACAGATTTGGAAAAATTTGCTTAAAATTATGTAAAATAGTCAAACTGATTTAGTTTTAAACTGTTTAAAAAAAAAACATTAAGAAAAACAGTAAATAATACACATATACCACAAACAGTTTTACTTATTCGATGAAACAAAAGAATTGCTAGTGGAAAAATTGAAAAAACACTATGAGACTAGTCCCGCTGGCAGCGTTGCCACATATTGCTGTCGACGGATTGTGTAAAAGCGTCTGATCATAGCTGGATTTCTTTGAATTGTACCGCAAGTATGCATGTTTTAGACCGCCACATAGAAACTGTGAGCGTTTTTTTGTATTTTATAAAAATGAAAAATGCTCAATGCAACCAATATCTGAATCTTTCTGATGTTACATTATATACAGGACACTGCATGAGAAGATCTTTGACAACTTTGTTAGCGGACAGCGGTGCGGATTAACCGACTGTCAAACGTCTTAGAGGCTGGAAGTCTAGCAGTGTTGCTGAAGGCTACATATCCCATACATATCCACCCCAATCACATTGCAAGGCAAATTTTAGGTGACAATGGAAATAATGTTTCGTACAATAATACTTCAGCCAAAAATACAATTAACGCAAATAAATATTTTGTAACTGTATATGTAAATTTTACTATAAAAAAATAAAAAAATGTTATTATTCTCTAAGAAGTAAAGTACCTTATTACCCACCAAAAACAAGAAAATAAAGCTTTTTACTTTATTCCCGGTTGGGAAGAAAAAAATGTTAAAAGCTGTCACAAATTTAAAACAATTAAAAAATTATATGAGTTTTTAAATAAAAGCTTATTTTAGATTAGACATAAGAAAAGTTGTCTGCGCGTTTTATATTGTGCTTGCTGACTTTAGAGCAAAATAACGCTCTTTTTTTATTAGTTCATACGCAGATACACGTGTGTGGTGTATTATTGGATCAGTTTTGACGTTTGACGACTAGAAGAAACAAACAACTGAACTTTGTTTCTTCCAGTTTCAGCAACCATCATTAAATATGAAATATATAAAAGCGACATCTAAAATAAAATAACAATGTTACATAATCCTCAAACTTAAAACAGCTGGAGGATAGAAGTCGTCAACAGTAGCAGAAAGCTATGTAGCAGAATCATTTGGTGGCTTATCTTGTCAAATTCCTTCACACATTATATTTAATATTACTTATAGATCACCATGAAAACCGGCATGTCGTCGACTTATTGCAAAAATTATTTAAATTTATACTTACTATCACTTGTTTGGCCCCATCCTATCGCTATTAATGATGTGTAGTCGTCTGTATAATCATAAGCGATTTGGACTCGCTGTATATAATCTAAAATTAAAAGCAATTTTTTAAAATAATTTGCACAAAATTACTTAAGTTACCATTATAGAAAACTGGCTCTCTCAAATTGATTAAACCAATATCATTTTCTAATGTATTTTTATTAAATTCTGGATGTAGAACATAATTAGAAGTAGACACTATTAAACGGTTAGAATCAGTAACATCCAGGTCTATATTATTAGATCCCAAGTGAATAGTAAACAAAACTGCTCTAAAATTAATGATACAAATTAAATGATCGCACTATATATTTTAATTATATTCACAATAAAAACAGAGAAATTAGTAAGTTTTTTTTTTAAGTAAATAATACTGATGAGCTTTAGAAATCAATTGTGAAGACAACTAAAAATAAGAGTGTTACAGTGCCCGATTAAGTACTCATATACACATTGGCCAGCTGTAAGTATCCACCGATTGCTTAATAAAGCACCCCCACAAAAATAATTCCCATTCTGTCGGCTCAAATAGATTGCAGCAGAAAATGGAAATTGTCCAGCTCTTGCTGATTCTCCACCAATGATTCGTGACACTATAATAATGTACAGGGTGTATAATATTAACAGTAATCAAGAGTGGCTTGCGAAAATAAACCGATTGTCTTTGCTTGATTCAGCTGTTTTATTACCAGGCGTCTATTCACAAGTGACATTGACATTTTAGAGCACAGTGCCGTACACAAATGCTTGCGTATACGCCACAGTTTTATTACCAGGTGTCTATTCACCACTATAACATTAACATTAATCAAGAGTGGCTTGAGAAAATAAACCGTCTTTGCTTGATTCAGCTATTTTATTACCAGGTGTCTATTCGTATACGCCATTTCTAAATGTAAAATTAGTATTTAAAAACAAAACAAAAAATTCTCAAATAGATTATGTAGTTCTTATTTTACAGCTCTTAAATTCACAAAAATATCTGCGACTGTTACCGACTTTGATACAAACCGATCTAAGACCTGCTGCCAAAAAAACATAGCCACCCTTGATTAATTTTAATATTATACACCCTGTAGTAAATATAATAAAAAAGCTCTTGTTTTTAAGTATATTTATACAAACATTTAGTTTCCTAAAAGAGATTAGATTATAAATTATATTACACATCAAAGGATTATACTTACAATGTTTTTACAGAAAAAAACACATATTAGAATATACAGTATTTTTAAATTCATTATCTACAGTAAACGCTTTAAGCGGAACAAGTGTATGTGCTTTGATAAATACTTTAATACAGGTGGAATAAACAATTACATATATGTTTTTATTGATGAAGATTAACCAATTTTAATTTATTAGGGCTTATACAAGGTGTTTCATTAGTGAGAGATTGGCTTTTAGTGCCTTTTTACTAATGATTTAATGTACCGAGTGTTTTTTTTTACATTGTCATGGATGTTTAGCTTTGATCATTAAATTAGAGTGACAGTTATTAATTTGACAGTTGAACCTAATCTAACCTCACTTTTAATTTAATGAATTGGTAGTTCAACACGTTAATGAAATTAAATTAAAAGCACTTGTAGTGGGATAACAAACAAAAAAATTAATTTTAATGAGAAAATACAGTTTACAACAAATAATGAAAGTGTGGGCTATTGGTTTCAAAGCATTTACAGACTCTTTATACAATTGCGTTACTGAAATTTGAAGATTATTATTAATTTTATCAATTTTGGCAACTATCGCCTGATACGCAATTTATTGAAATTGCTGGAAAATCAAGTTTTTTAAATAGAGCCACAAAAAGAAGTCACATGGAGTAAGATCGCAAGATCTTAAAGGATAAATTATAGCTGGTTTTCGGCTGATAACTCGACGATTTTAAAAATCTTGCATCATATTTAAGATTTCGTAATTGGTATAGGAAGTGGTACATGCTTATGCTTATTTGTTTAATTGTTTTGATGTTTTATGAATGATTTTATTGGCGAAATTTTGTCACATTTATTCTTTTGTTTTTTATTTGTTCAGTTGTTTAAATTGGTTTTATAATATATTAAAGATAGCAAGATCAAAAGATAGCGTTACTATTTGTTTACTGGAGGAGCTATATAGCTTTAACAATATCAATAACATAAAAATAAATTTTATTGCTTTTTAGAAGCGGTACTTACTACCTACATTGCAGATTATCGCTAGATTAGATTATCATGTTTTAATAAGTTTTTAATATTTTATCAATTTTTTTTCTAAATTAAACTTTGCCCTAAGTACTAAAATTACATTTAAAATTTATTTTAATACCTAATTATTATTTGTAATAATTATATTATAGTAATAAATATTTATTTTTAATTTGAAATCAAATTTCGGTATAATGCGTTCATAAATTATTTAGATCAACTCTTTGATACATTTTTATTGTCGTTGATAGTATACAGGCGTCGTCAAACGTAAAAACTCATCCAATAATACACCACACGCGTGTATCTGCGTATGAACTAATCAAAAACAGAGCATCATTTTGTATAGGAGCGTCAAACGTCAAAACTGATCCAATAATACACCACACGCGTGTATCTGCGTATGAACTAATCAAAAACTAAGCGTCATTTTGCTCTAAAGTCAGCAAACACAATATAAAACGCGCAGCCAACTTTTCTTATGTCTAATCTAAAATAAGCTTTTATTTAAAAACTCATATAATTTTTAAATTGTTTTAAATTTGTTGACAGTTTTTGGTGGGTAATAAAGTACTTTACTACTTAGAGAATAATAACAATTTTTTATTTATTTATAGTAAAATTTACTGTACAGTTACAAAATATTCATTTGCGTTAATTGTATTTTTGGCTGAAGTATTATTGTACGAAACTTTATTTCCATTGTCACCTAAAATTTGCCTTGCAATGTGATTGGGGATTCTATGTAGCCTTCAGCAACACTGCTAGACTTCCAGCCTCTAAGACGTTTGACAGTCGGTTAATCCGCACCGCTGTCTGCTAACAAAGTTGTCAAAGATCTTCTCATGCAGTGTCCTGTATATAATGTAACATCAGAAAGATTCAGATATTAGTTGCGTTAAGCATTTTTCATTTTTATAAAATACAAAAAAAAACGCTCACAGTTTCTATGTGGCGGTCTAAAACATGCATACTTGCGGTACAATTCAAAGAAATCCAGCTATGATCAGACGCCTTTACACAATCCGTCAACAACAATATGTGGCAACGCTGCCAGCGGGTCTAGTTTCAAGTGATTTTTCAATTTTTTCAGCGGCAATTCTTTTGTTTCATCAAATAAGTGAAACTGTTTGTGGTATATGTGTATTATTTACTGTTTTTCTTAATGTTTTTTTTTTAAACAATTTAAAACTAAATCAGTTTGAATATTTTACCTAATTTTAAGCAAATTCTTCTAAATCTGTTTGCTTAGCAAAGTTTTAAAGAGAATTGTAGAGCTATAGATAAAGTTAGTAAATTTTATGTGCTAATATAAAAGCAATAATCTTAAAAATCGTCTGATCTTGTTTCAAGTATCTATTTAACAAATATGAGCTCTATTTATTTTGTTTTATTTATATTATTGTTTATCAACGTTTTGTCCCAGGTAAGTAAATAATTTAAAAAAACAATATTTAATCTTAAATTGTAAGGGTAACAGTGGTACTGTGTCATCCAGAAAAGGTAAATTAAAAATTATTTAAATAATGTAGTGTTTGACTTTATAATTTTAGTAAACTAAAAAATTATTGGCGGCGAAAATTATAGAGTCAAACACTACATTATTCAAATAATTTTTAATTTACTTTTTGAAAAAATTTGACCAGATAAACCACCAAATGATTCTGCAACATACCTTTCCGCTACTGTTGACGACTTCTATCCTCCAGCCGTTTTAAGTTTGAGGATTATGTAACATTGTTATTTTATTTTAAACAATAAATCTAACCTTTATGGTAAAGTTTCGATATAAATACTTGTAAACATTTCAATCACTTACTTCCACAAAAGAAACCAAGATGTCGCTTTTATATATTTCATATTTAATGATGATTGCTGAAACTGGAAGAAACAAACAACTGAATTTGTTGTTTTCGCCTTTGAACATTAACCAAATTTAATAAACAATTAGCTCTGTTTAATATAATACTGGTTCAGTTGCAAGTCAAATGCTCATAGTATTATATTATTAGTCAGAAAAAACATAAATGGTTTATTTTAAGATTTTATACAGCTGCTATAACAAACTACACTCAACTGTTTTTTCTAATTCAGAATAAATTGTAAATTACTTTCTAATGCAATTATAACGTAAATACCGCTAATTACGCTAGCATGTAGTATTTTTACTTAAATTATATATTTATATATATATAAAAAAATATATTTAATCTTAAATTGTTAGGGTAACACTGACACTGTGTCATCCAGAAAAGGAAACCAAAGAATTATTGGCGGCGAAAATGCAAGAGCTGGACAATTTAATTTCGCTGTAGCTATTAATGTGACAACATCCAACAGTAATCACTTTTGTGCAGGATCTTTAATAGATTTGTTTTCGATTGTCACTTCTGCGAGCTGTATCAATAAGTAGGCGATGGAACATATTTAAAAATATAAAAAAATTAATTGAAATTTTTTTAAACAGTGGAGTACTCTTCATTCTTCAATTAGGTTCTATCAACTTAAATACTGAAGATGACAATCGTGCCTTGGCGTCTACTTATGATTATGTGGTGCATCCCGATTTTAATCCAGACACTCTTGAGAATGATATTGGGATTGTAAAACTAAGAGACTTTATGTGGTTTACAGACTATATTGGACCTGTTTATTTACCTATATTTACGCTAAATGACTCAACACCGGTCACACTTCTTGGATGGGGTCAAACTAGTCAGGGTAAGTTAGTTACATCATACGTTTTTCTTTTTTTTATTTTGTTTTATGTTCTTCTTGTCTTGTTTAGTCTTTCTCTCATTTTGATTCATTATATTTCTTTTTATTATGTTTTTTCCTCTCGCTTGCTCTTTTCATGTGCTCTTTTGTTTCTCGATCCAAAAATTATTTTTTCTTTTTTTTTCTGCACCTAAATCCTTCTATCATTTTCTCTTTTGAAGAATCTACGTAACTTTTCTGTGATTAAACTAAAGAATCTTTCTTGCTTGTTTTTGTCTCTATTTTTTGTTTCACTTTCAATCTTTTTCACGCTAAACCATTTCTTTTTCTTCTTTTATTATTCATCTATCTGTTTTTCCTTTCAACCTTTGTCTCATTTTATTTATTTTTTCACTATTTTTTGTGAAGGGTTTTTGTTTCATTCTAACATCTATTTTACATATTTCTTTTTATTTCTTCTTATTTTTCTGTTTTTACTAGTTCTTTCTTGTGTTCCTTTCTTCACACATACCTATATTCTTCAACTGGCTCAATTTCTTTTTTTTTTTTATTTTTAATCTACTTTTTTCTTGCTTCTTTACTAAACACTATTATTTTTGTTTAACATTCATTTACCTCAAATTCTTTCTTTTATGTACCTTTCTGCGTTTTTTATCATTATCTTTTGTTCTATTATTTTATCTCACTCATTTATATATTGTGAACAGTAGTGCACTCAAAAAACATCTTTATCTAAAGCCTCTTTTTGTCTACAACTATTTAATTTTTTTATTATTAACTTTTACTTTACACTTTATCTTTTCATATCTTTCATTACTACTTCTTTCGCTATATTTTTTTATGTAACAAAATGTACCTTATCAAAAGCTGCTTTTAAATCCAAAAACTCTTTTTTTCCTTTTCTAACTTACTATACACATTGTCTGTTGGTTTTCTTTCCTGCTTGCCAATCTGGTAATCTTCCCATTCCTTCTACATTTTTTTGAAATTTTTTTCTTACACACATTGCATGCGTTAGTTACTTTTTTTATTTTTTTTTGTGGTTGGGTGTTATTATTTATTCTGTTTACTTCCGGGAAAACCCTTTTCTTTTCGACACTTTGCTCAACAGTTTTGTCAATTTTTTTCTGAGTAAAATCACCAGGAACGATTTTCTTCTTTTGAGTTTCATTAGTATTTTTTTGACTGCTTTTCTTCTTATTTCATCTCTTTCTTTCTTCTACTTTTATTTTTTTCGGCCATGTTTGTTTGTCTTTTTGCTCTTCTTCTTCTAGTAAGAGTTTTTTAAAAGAATTTTTGCGCATGTTTTCTTGTATTCTTTCTTTTTTGGCTGCATTTTTTCCTCTAAATCCTCTTAATGCTTATTCAGTTTTTTTTTGTTTTTTTTTATTTTACTATTTACGGTTTTCTCGGTTTTTTGTTTCTAAACTTTTTTTTTATTTATCGCGTGTTTTACTTTTATTCCTAGTTCTTTTGTTGTATTTTTTATGCAAAAACTCTTTTTCTTCTATCTGTTTTATATATGCTTCTTTTGATTTTTTTGTGTTATTTTATTATTATTGCTTTTTTTCTACTTTTTCAAACTTTTGCTCTGTTTTCTATGTTGTTTGATTTGTCCAGTCGAGATAGAAAAAATTAAAAACCGCAATTTTTTTTTATTTAACGTCGGCGGGAGGGGTTGGAAATTTAAATCTGGATTTTCGAGACAATCCCACCGCTGCGGTAGACGTTATCTTGATTTAAAGTTATTTTTTTTTGATTTTTTTTAAATAACTTGTTAATTTACAATTTTAGAGCAAAAATAGTGTTATTCAAAGTTGTTGGAAATTTAATTTCCTACAAGATTAATTATTATTATTTTTACGCTAAGATTGATATTTACAGAGTTATACTAGAGAGTAGAAAAAGTGCGAGAAACAAAGTTGAAGAAAATATTTTTTTTTATAAATATAAAAATAGTATAACTCTGCAAATATTAATTCTAGCGTAAAAATAGTAATGATTAAACTTATAGAAAATTGAATTTCAAACAACTTTGGATATCATTATTTTTGCTCTAAAGTTGTAAATTAACGAGTTATTTTATAAAAACACAAAAAAATAATCTTTATATCAAGATGGCGGCGACCGCGGCGGCGGGATTGGTTCGAAAATTAAAATTTAGACTTTTAAACCTATTTAGACTTTTAACTTTTTCTATTTAAGGCTATTTTTATGTTTATCTTGACTGTACTATTGTTTTCGTCTTTATTTCTTTAAATGTTTACTTTCTGTTCTCGCTCTCTTTTTTGTTTTTATATAAAATTTTCTACCTATTTTCTTGTATCATGTTTATTAATTTTATTCATTCTTTGTTGCTTTATTTATTTTTTGTTGTTCTTTTACTATTATCTTTTTTTTTCTTACCTAATTTCTTTTTTTTCTATTTTTGCATTATTTTGACTTATGTTTTCTATGTTTTTTGATTTGTCCAGTCGAGATAGAAATAATTAAAAACCGCAGTTTTTTTTATTTAACGTCGGCGGGAGGGGTTGGAAATTTAAATCTTGATTTTCGGGACAATCCCGCGGCTGCGGTGGCCGCCATCTTGATTTAAAGTTTTTTTTTTTTGGTTTTTCTTAAATAACTTGTTAATTTACAATTTTAGAGCAAAAAAAGTGTTATTCAAAGTTGTTGGAAATTTAATTTCCTACAAGATTAATTATAATTATTTTTACGCTAAGATTGATATTTACAGAGTTATACTAGAGAGTAGAAAAAGTGCGAAAAACAAAGTTGAAGAAAGTATTTTTTTTTTAAATATAAAAATAGTATAACTCTGCAAATATTAATTCCAGCGTAAAAATAGTAATGATTAAACTTATAGAAAATTAAATTTCCAACAACTTTGGATATCATTATTTTGGCTCTAAAGTTGTAAATTAACGAGTTATTTTATAAAAACACAAAAAAATAAACTTTATATCAAGATCGCGGCGACCGCGGCGGCGGGATTGTTTCGAAAATTAAAATTTAGACTTTCAAACCCATTTAGAGTTTTAACTTTTTCTATTTAAAGCTATTTTTATGTCTATCTTGACTGTACTATTGTTTTCGTCTTTATTTCTTTAAATGTTTACTTTCTGTTCTCGCTTTCCTTTTTGTTTTTATATAAAATTTTCTACCTATTTTCTTGTATCATGTGTATTAATTTTATTCATTCTTTGTTGTTTTATTTATTTTTTGTTGTTCTTTTACTATTATCTTTTTTTTTCTTACCTAATTTCTTTTTTTTCTATTTTTGCATTATTTTGACTTATGTTTTCTATGTTTTTTGATTTGTCCAGTCGAGATAGAAATAATTAAAAGCCGCAGTTTTTTTTATTTAACGTCGGCGGGAGTGGTTGGAAATTTAAATCTTGATTTTCGGGACAATCCCGCCGCTGCGGTAGACGCCATCTTGATTTAAAGTTATTTTTTTTTTTTTTTTTTTAAATAACTTGTTAATTTACAATTTTAGAGCAAAAATAGTGTTATTTAAAGTTGTTGGAAATTTAATTTCCTACAAGATTAATTATAATTATTTTTACGCTAAGATTGATATTTACAGAGTTATACTAGAGAGTAGAAAAAGTGCGAGAAACAAAGTTGAAGAAAATATTTTTTTTTATAAATATAAAAATAGTATAACTCTGCAAATATTAATTCTAGCGTAAAAATAGTAATGATTAAACTTATAGAAAATTAAATTTTCAACAACTTTGGAAATCATTATTTTTGCTCTAAAGTTGTAAATTAACGAGTTATTTTATAAAAACACAAAAAAATTAACTTTATATCAAGATGGCGGCGACCGCGGCGGCGGGATTGTTTCGAAAATTAAAATTTAGACTTTTAAACCTATTTAGACTTTTAACTTTTTCTATTTAAGGCTATTTTTATGTCTATCTTGACTGTACTATTGTTTTCGTCTTTATTTCTTTAAATGTTTACTTTCTGTTCTCGCTCTCTTTTTTGTTTTTATATAAAATTTTCTACCTATTTTTTTATATCATGTTTATTAATTTTATTTATTCTTTGTTGTTTTATTTATTTTTTGTTGTTCTTTTACTATTATCTTTTTTTTTCTTACCTAATTTCTTTTTTTTCTATTTTTGCATTATTTTGACTTATGTTTTCTATGTTTTTTGATTTGTCCAGTCGAGATAGAAATAATTAAAAACCGCAGTTTTTTTTATTTAACGTCGGCGGGAGTGGTTGGAAATTTAAATCTTGATTTTCGGGACAATCCCGCCGCTGCGGTAGACGCCATCTTGATTTAAAGTTATTTTTTTTTGATTTTTTTTAAATAACTTGTTAATTTACAATTTTAGAGCAAAAATAGTGTTATTCAAAGTTGTTGGAAATTTAATTTCCTACAAGATTAATTATTATTATTTCTACGCTAAGATTGATATTTACAGAGTTATACTAGAGAGTAGAAAAAGTGCGAGAAACAAAGTTGAAGAAAATATTTTTTTTTATAAATGTAAAAATAGTATAACTCTGCAAATATTAATTCTAGCGTAAAAATAGTGATGATTAAACTTATAGAAAATTAAATTTCCAACAACTTTGGATATCATTATTTTTGCTCTAAAGTTGTAAATTAACGAGTTATTTTATAAAAACACAAAAAAATAAACTTTATACCAAGATGGCGGCGACCGCGGCGGCGGGATTGTTTCGAAAATTAAAATTTAGACTTTTAAACCTATTTAGACTTTTAACTTTTTCTATTTAAGGCTATTTTTATGTCTATCTTGACTGTACTATTGTTTTCGTCTTTATTTTTTTAAATGTTTACTTTCTGTTCTCGCTCACATTTTTGTTTTTATATAAAATTTTCTATCTATTTTTTTATATCATGTTTATTAATTTTATTCATTCTTTGTTGTTTTATTTATTTTTTGTTGTTCCTTTACTATTATCTTTTTTTTTCTTAACTAATTTCCTTTTTTTTCTATTTTTGCATTATTTTGACTTATGTTTTCTATGTTTTTTGATTTGTCCAGTCGAGATAGAAATAATTAAAAACCGCAGTTTTTTTTATTTAACGTCGGCGGGAGGGGTTGGAAATTTAAATCTGGATTTTCGAGACAATCCCACCGCTGCGGTAGACGCCATCTTGATTTAAAGTTTTTTTTTTTTGGTTTTTTTTAAATAACTTGTTAATTTACAATTTTAGAGCAAAAATAGTGTTATTCAAAGTTGTTGGAAATTTAATTTCCTACAAGATTAATTATAATTATTTTTACGCTAAGATTGATATTTACAGAGTTATACTAGAGAGTAGAAAAAGTGCGAGAAACAAAGTTGAAGAAAATATTTTTTTTTATAAATATAAAAATAGTATAACTCTGCAAATATTAATTCTAGCGTAAAAATAGTAATGATTAAACTTATAGAAAATTAAATTTTCAACAACTTTGGAAATCATTATTTTTGCTCTAAAGTTGTAAATTAACGAGTTATTTTATAAAAACACAAAAAAATTAACTTTATATCAAGATGGCGGCGACACGGCGGCGGGATTGTTTCGAAAATTAAAATTTAGACTTTTAAACCTATTTAGACTTTTAACTTTTTCTATTTAAGGCTATTTTTATGTCTATCTTGACTGTACTATTGTTTTCGTCTTTATTTCTTTAAATGTTTACTTTCTGTTCTCGCTCTCTTTTTTGTTTTTATATAAAATTTTCTACCTATTTTCTTGTATCATGTTTATTAATTTTATTCATTCTTTGTTGTTTTATTTATTTTTTGTTGTTCTTTTACTATTATCTTTTTTTTCTTACCTAATTTCTTTTTTTTCTATTTTTGCATTATTTTGACTTATGTTTTTTTTACTACAATATTCTGCCTAGCAAAGTAAAAAGCTTGGAGTTCAGACTTTCTAAGGTATTGTTATCTATGGTTAAAAATTTCAATTGTACAATTATTGGAAAGTCTATTTTTGGAACTCTAGAAGTTGGAATTGTTTGCTTTACAATTTCGGCTCTTCAATGTACGTTTCTGCAATAGATGACGATTTCCGTCCACCTAAGCTGCTACCAGATCAGCACCACAATTGGCCAACATGATAACTGCAGAACGACGGAAACAATGCCCCGTATACAATTTTAAATTTGGTAGCGTAAAGAAATCTGCAAACTTCTTGGGGATTCAACTATCTGTCGGTAGTTGATAAACACAGTCTTCGAGCGTAATTAGCGTCTCAACGCTAAAAAACAGTCTAAAAAATACAATTTTGTTGTCTTGTACAATAGTAGTGCGAAAAATTATTTGTCCTACTGAAATAAATATACAATTTTATTACAAAAAAAGTTTTTTAGATGATGGCCAACTATCGGAAACGTTACAAACAGTAGAAGCTGTAACCATTCCAAATTTAGAATGCCAAGGTGTCTACGGCAGTCAGATTAAAGAAAATATGGTTTGCGTAGCTGGCAGCTACAACGAAGGTACTTGCATTGTAAGTTTTTTTCTTTTATAATTATTTTTTTTTATAATTTTGTAAATGTTCATTTTAGGGTGATATGGGAGGGCCGCTTTTGGAAACATGGTCAAATTATTATTGGCTAGTTGGTGTCGCCAGCTTTGTCAGTGGAAATGGGTGTGAAAGTACAGATCCTTCGGGATACACAAGAGTTTATCCATATCAAGATTGGATACGATCAGTTATTTAACAAATTTTGGGTTTTTTACCAATTAAGAAAATAAAATGTTTGACAAACACACAACTGTAATTAAAAACAATAAAAAAAGCTTATAATAAACAAGTTATTTGTATAATTTTTTAGAAATATTTAGATATTCTGTATGGTAATTAAAGTTATTGATGATGTTTGTGCAATTTTCTGATCACTTAAGGTGATGCTACAGAACAAGCGCTTGGTACAGCAACGTACCAATGCTTTAAATACTCGCAGCCAATCGTGCCTCATTGTCAAGCTCAGGCGGAACGTGACAATCAGTCATACTTTTATAAATAGTCTGTTATTGGACCTTTTAATCGTAACTAAATTGAATATTGGTCAATATTATTGTAAACAAAGCCAAAATCTTAACAAATCGTTGTAATTTTTTCATTTTTCTTCGTATTTTTCCTTTATCTTTTTGCTTTTAGATTATAAGCTAATAATGTATTTAGAAAAAAACAAACTGCCCAATTTTATTAGATTTATGTATTTAGAAATCAGTGACAAAATTACAATTTTTATGAGATAATTCCGGTGACATTAGTTATCCAGGATTTATATTCCAGCGTTCTCGTATAACCAGATGGATTAGTGTTTTCACAACCATTTCCACTGTAGAAGCTTGCAATGCCAACATGACGAACCACACTCATCCCTTCAGAGTGCAGTAAAGGGCCTCCACTATCTCCCTATTTTGAAAAATTTGTAAATTTATCAAAATTTGTGAAAATGTAAACATACAGTGCATAATCCCTCATTGTATTGTCCAATTACACAAACCATATTATCACTGATTTGGTTACCATAGACGGCTTTGCACTCTAGATTTGTAAGTGCCACGACACCAGCAAAGAGTAAATTGTTAGATAAACCAGCAACAGCTAGAGAGAGAAAAACATAACTTACAATTACAAGAATGTAAATAAGGCAATGTAAAGTAAAGAGAACAGACAATCGCCAACGTGCATTGAATACAAGGCAAAAGAAGAAAAAGAAGAAGAAAAACAAGCAAAAGAAGAAAAAGAAGAAGAAAAAGAAGAAGAAGAAGAAGAAAAAGAAGAAAGTGTCCAGCAGTGTAAGATATCATTACTACAGTGTACCATCACTAGTTTGGCCCCATCCAACCGCAACAAGATTGGTCTGTTCATCAAGGGCGCTAAATGCCATAAATATTTTTTGAATATATTCTGTAAAAAGTGTCTTTTTTTTTGAAACCATTAGACTAGACCAAAATATAAAAACCTGTGTAAGTTATTTCCATTCGTAATTTTATGAGCCCTATATCATTTTCTAGGGTATTTTGATTAAAATCGGGATGTAAGTCAAAATCTGACGTAGCAACGAGCAGTCGATTGTCATCAGCTCCATCTAAGATATTAGAACCTAAAGCAATATTGAACAACGTTGCACTAAAATTGAAAATTTATTAAAAACTTCTTTAGCAAGTCCCTTGGGGCAGGTACCCATTGACGCATTGCCCAGCCGTTAGGATCCATCGTGGGCCGATTATAGCCCCAGCACAAAAAAAGGTACTGCTTGGAGTCAGCACGCTTATTGCAGCTAAAAAGGGGTACTCACCGGCAAAAGCTTGCTGTCCACCTATTATACGGCCTTAAAAAAATTGTTATTCTACATTATTTTCAATTTTATTTTTTACTTTGATTCGGCAAAGCATTATTCGGCGTAAGCTGGAACAAAAGCTGTGCAAATTACTGCCAATTTTAATGTTATTTACCTTGTAAATACACAAAAAGGACAAGTAATATAAAGAAAAAGTCTTCATTTTTGTATATTATTAAATATTATTTAAAATTACTACATAAGTTATAAAATTTCGGCTATTGATATGTAATAAAATAATTTCGATTAGGTATCTACTTAATTGCCAATAATAATAATAATATAACAATAAAATTTTTGATAACATATTGAAAATGTAAGCTTATTTTTATATCTTATTATAGATCTTACTGTATATATTTATAAGAAAAGCAGATACTGACATTCTGCAGCGTGAAAATGTAATCTCTCGTTTATTAGATGGACAGAGTTTAGTTTGAATAAATTTGCATTGATCTTTTTATTTTATTTTGTTGGTAGTAACCAAAAAAAATTACTTTTTTTTTCTCTGCAATTTTCATCCCACCATTTGTTCTTCTGTCACTTTTTTTATCGTATTTTTTATTTTTTTTCAACTGTCGCTTTATTAGCTGTTTTTTTCAGCATTTTCGACGCTTTCTCCTTCTTTTGGGATTGTCTTTTATGCTTTTTTTAGTGCAGTTGTCTATTTTTTCTTCACTTTTTCACTTTTCTTTTCTCTGCTATTTTTTCTACCATAAATAGTTGGTATGATTCTACCTTTTTGACCATTTTAATATTATTTTTTTTTTATATAGTCGATTACATTGGGGACAGTGACGATTAATTTTCTTCTAACATAATTCTCTTTTTTTGTTGTTTTTTACCTTTTGTATTCCTCTTCTTTATTACTCTTTTTTTCTATTTCTGACTTTCTAATCTTCCAATCTTGCATTAAAATCTCCTCCTATTGATAGTTCTTTTTTTTATCCTTTTATTTTCTTATCACATTGTACGTTTTTTGTCAATAATTATTTTGTTTTCTATTTCTCTTTCTTCTTCTTTTTATTCCATCACTTCTTTCTTTGCTTCTCAGTCAACTAATTATTTTAATATTGCTCTTATTCTATTATACTCTTTTTTGGTCTTCTATGTTTTGTTACCTCTTCCTACTCATCTTGTTTTTTTTTGTTGCTCTATTTATTTACTTTGTTTCCCAATTTTTTTATCTAAAGTAGCTTCTAAAAGTTGTCGCTTATTTTAAATAATCATATAAGGTTCCTAAATAAAAAACTTTAACAAAAAGCAAAGTTCCTAGATATAAATTATTGTGCTTTTTGTTGAAATTCTCTCGTTTATACAATTTAATTTGTTTTTAAATTAAAGTGCTGTAGCTCTTTACAGATTTGTGTACAAACTCTTAAGCTATTTATTATATTCTAAGCAGCGGTCAGCAGATTAGACTTATAGACTTTAGTTTATCATTCTTAATCTTTAAAAGAGAGAGAAAATGACAAAAAAAACCATTTTTGCTTCAAATGAGTCATTATTTTGTAATATAACGAGTTTTTTCTTGAAATTATCTCAATTTTTGCAATTTTATCAGTTATGAGGTACTTTAATTGTTTATTTTTTTCAGATAGACTTTCTAAAGTAAAGTTTCAATAAGTCGCGTTTAATTTCAGCCATTTTTGATATTTTTTCATTTATTTTTTCAGATTTTATTCTATATTCGATGTCTTTTTGGAAAAATTATTAAAAAACCGTCAGAATACCATCTCTATTTTAATATTTCTTATAGTTTTTAAAGTATGACAGCTTTATTTTGTAATTATTTTGAAAAAAATTAATGAAATAAATAATTTATTTTCGATTTTGTATAGTACATATTTTATATTCAAGTTACTTACATAACCTGTTTATCAGTTTTCTTTTGTCCAAAAAGAAAAAAACTTTTGATAACAATTCCTTGTTATCATCTTTTTTGTAGTCTTATGTAATGTTTTTCGTTGTTTCCAAAAGAATTGCTTTCTATAGTTTAGTTTAGTCCAAGACGTCGTGCCGTTTGTCACGGATTGTAGCGCGTTATTAAATTAAAAAAAATATATTTAAAAAACAAATCGGTTTCGCGCTGGCCGCTGTTTTTTTTTCTTATAAATGGGAAAATTCGGGTTACGTTTGGCGTCTCCTTAGAGCTGCTGGAATCCCAAAAGGCACTAGGATAAAACCAAAAAGGTAATGTACAAAAAAAGTTGATTTTAATTATATGCTGACTAGTAGAAAGAATTATTGATAATTTATTCGACTTTTTTGTGTAATTTTCCAGAATTAGAAAAGTGCTAAAATTTATAATTATTTATTATGTTAGAATCTGTTGAATAACGCTTGGTGTCTTTTGTTGCAGGTAGGTCCCAGGATCCAGGAGTCCCAAAACTAGGGGGTTCTAGTTTTCTAGGCCAGGTACTGTGCAACCAAATTTTGCTATTGTTTGTTAATTTTTTTTTCTTGGATAATTATATAACTATTTAATATTTGCAATAAATGGCGTTTTTAACTTTATGGAAATTTTCCAGCAATTTTAAACGTGAAAAGTGATAAAATTTACATTTTTTTTCTTTAGAGGAGGTTGCGTTTAAACTTTTTTTTTCAGTGTTTTTTTTTTTTTAAATTAAAATAGTTAGAAAAAATATTATGTTTGAAGTAGGTCATTGAACCTGCTTTAGTAGAAGGTTAAATGAATAATAAATTTATTAAAAAAATCATTTTAAATGCTAAAATTTCCATTTTCAAGTGATATAGTATTTATTTGAAATTATCAGTCAGGATAGCCAACGTAGTTTTATTTCTTTTATTCACAGCTGCCAACTGTCAATGTGTCATATTAATATCTTTTAATAAAAATTACCTATAGTACGTTTAATAAAGGTTATCATCGAAGTAAGCTGTATTATTATTATAGCAACAAAGTTGCAAAGTTACATTTAAATTTCATGTAGATATTGTTTGAGCAAATAGTGCGTGCTCTATTATAGTGTAGAACTATTTTTATTAGGTTTGCATTTTTTATTAAAATCAGTATATCAGTATTTTATTATTAATTTTACATTACATTTTTTTAAAAAAACTATTTTTTGTTTGGTTTGCTATCAGTTCTGTTGTCGTAAAAAGCAACTGTTTTGTAGTATTTTAGTCATTTTTTCTGTAGTATTACGACAGCACAGCGACACGTTGTCACGTATTTAATTGTAAATAATCTCTTGTAATAGCGTAAAATTGTCTATATGTATTTTCTGTGACGTCACATTAATCTAAGTTTTCAATTTTTTGTAAAAAGAAATATTTAAAAAACAAATCAATTTCACTGTCTTCACTTTTCCTTTTTAATAAAAACATTTATAGTGATTGGTATCAAATGTATGCTGTTTGTCTTTGACAATGTTTGAACTCTGTGCGGTGCACTTTTTATCCAATCCTGGAGCTTTCGGTTAGAAGGGCCCAACACGTTCTCTGTAAGTCAAGAAGGGGTTGAGATATAAACGTGTTCCGTGGAGATCTCATTCATTGTCTGAGCTTTCAGTATACATGCGATGCTTTTTGCTATTTTTCGATTTATTAAAAAGACGTCAAAAACCAAACACTCACTTTTTTGCATTGTTTTTTAAATATTTGTTTAATTAAGCGTCTATTTAGATAACTAGATGTAAATATTGTTATTTTTTATTTGCTTCAATTTATTTAATTGATTGATATTAATGTCATGTTATAGATATAAGCCGCACGCTATTTACATGTTTTATTTTGTATACAACAGCACAGCATTGAGTTATGTATTTAACAATAAAGAAAGTGTAAATAATATTTTGTAATAGAATAATATTGTTTATGTATTAAAATTGTCTTAAACAACTGGATGTAGATATTGTAATTTATAATTTGTTTTAATTTATTCAAATTATTTAATTGATTGATATTGATGTGATGCAAGTAATAGACATTGTCAAATATATATTTATTGTAATTTTGCATAAAATGCGGAATTCTCAGACGGATTTTTCAAATGCGCACAAATAACTGGTGTCGTTTTCTGAGGGGAGAAAACGGATGTATGATCTAAGCTAATAGGTTTTGTAGTTGTAAGGCGGCTGGTATCGTTTTCTGTGGGGAGAAAACGGAATTGAGATTGCAGCAAACATTTGTTTGATTTTGCAATATTTAGCGCTTTTTTTATTTTGACAGTGGATTAGGCCTACTGGGGACACCACTATAAAAAAACGCACCATTTACTGTACCTCCTAAAGGTGGTGTGGAAATCAGTGAAATAGTATATTTGTGACTAAACAATGTATGAAAAATAAAAACTTATTTTAGATTAAGATTTATTAGTTTTTCAGGTAAACTCATATCCGTATTAATTATACCGACATAATACCGTTCAATTTCTTTATATTATGAATATAATAGTGTTTCCTGCTTTGGCAAGAAAGAATAGGCATGTTTCTCTCGGTACATCATCAACTGATGTAGCATATTGTAAAATACCATAAAAAGTATCTGCTTTTAAAAACCTCCAAAAAAAGTGATGTTTATTGATAAATATAGTTTGTTCAAACCAGAACAATGTACCTGACCAAATAAGAGCTATAGGTTTCAAAAATAAAGACAATTAAACATTTTAGGTGCAAATTTTAAGGCGTTATACATCGATTGAGTTGTTAAACTTGACGGCCATTCAAATTAAGTCCTCGATAAACCAAAATGACTATTATTAGATTTATTTCGTCCTAATGCATTTAATAAAAAAAAAATTGCATCTTTAATTGTTAGTATAGGCTACGGCAGTGTTCATAATTCGTGCGTTAATCATCTTACAGCGCTCGTTCATTATACTCTGCGAAATTTTTCGAAGGTTGTAACATCAAATAGCGGAAAGCGATTTTGGTGCAAAAAATACATTGAAGGTAATAGCTTCAACAAATTATGGAACCAGTGAACCCCAAGTAATTGCATTTACTAGAAGAGGTGTTCAAAAAAAAAACCTCATCAATAGAGAAAATTAGTTTATTGATGTAGCTTAAGATGATGTCTTATTTCCTTGTAATTTTAAAATCCCTAACAATCAAAAATAGTCTTCCATGATTTCATAAAGAAGAGTATCACATACAGTCCAGTGTTGCAAAAAAAAAAACTATTTACATTTTGGCCATTAATTACCTATAGAAAAGTTCAGATTAACATTACAATCATCCAAAAACGCACAAAGCAACAATAAAAATATAAAAAATACAGTCCGCTACAAATTGATTTAAATTTTTTCTGCAGAAACAATTTATTAAAAAAATTAGGGGTGATTTTAACAGCTCGGTGGAGAATGCAAAACGACATGTAAAGCATGTTGCAACTCTGGAGGCAAGGTCCGAACCACGCTCTGGAAAAACGATTCGTTGGATTGAACTTGTCTTATAATATTAATCATCCGAAATCCTTCTGGTTTGGTGGGATCTATCACTTCACGAAAGAATGCTTCGGCTAATATATTGATTATACGAGGAATATTTGAATTTCCTGCACCTGAAATTAAAAGATTATAGAATACTATACATAACACGTATTTTCGCAATAAAAAAACTCACCTAAAACATGTGAATTGTGTGCTTCAACCAAATCACACAGATAACCGTATACATGGGGGGCTTCGTCAACCTCTTCAAGAATGGGCAACCAATTAAACCAAATTGGAATTATTTCATCTAAATTGATAGCCGTGTTATTATATTTCATAATTTTGGTAACAGCTGCTATTGCGTTTTCCGTTGCGTTTATATTGTTTCCTTCTTTCGATTGGGGATCATTTACAACTTCCACTAGAGAAGGAATAATTTTTGCAACTTCGGCTGCAAAATGCTCCCCACCAAATTGGGCCAATACTCCCCAACCATAAGCAGCTGCTTGTCTCACTTCATAACTTTTATCTTTCACATACAAAGCCAGTGGTTGTAAAAAGAAAGCCTGATATTTGGCGCAACTAGACCCAGCATATTCAATAACGTCGTCAAAAACACAAATACCCCATTGACGATCAGCCCACGGCCTAGACGGTTGTAGTAAATTAACAAAATGATTACAAATTTGGTCAAAGAATGGTATAAAAGCATCTCTATATGCAGCAAATAACGCATGAACAACTTCAGTAATTTTACTTAAAATGTAGATGTCATCAGATTCTTCATCTTCCAGTTGTTCTTGCACAACTTCATCGTAATCTTCATCGAGATGTTTCTCATGCCTATCATTTGCTCTATCAAAATGTTCTAACATCAGTTTATCTATAATTCTTAATAATTCAGTCATTGCCTCCTGATCTAAACAGCCTGCGCCCAATGTTGTAATACATCGAGCTAACGAGTCCAACAATACCATTAATACTTCACTTTCTGGTTCAGTATCAATAGCTTTAATTAATTCGGGACAAATAAATCGCCACATATCTTGAACGAAAGCAGGCCCTTTACATGTCGAACATTCTAAAAGCCATGGAAGAGATTCCGCTGCTGCATTTCGAACACTATCATGGAAATAGAATTTCAGCATAGGAACCATAAGCTTAACAGTTTCTTCAGCATAAGGTGCAAAACTTTCTTTCAATTCACGAGCGTAGCAAACCAACATCATACATGCAGCCGCCTTATCTTCAAGTCCTGCTGTACGTATACCGAAATTTTTTTGTTCGCCTAAAGACACAAACTGCCAATCGTCGTCACCTTCTACACTTTGCATGTCGTCATTGTCTAAAAATGCCACGTCAGGTTTCATAGCAGCTGTACGAATTACAGGAACCATCACAAGAGGGAGATACTGTTCAAACTTTTTGCCAAGTACCTAAACAAAAATATTCAAAAGATAATCAAACCACCTATTGCTACCACAACAAAATTAGCAATAAATGCGTTAGACAAAGATAAAAATTGACCTCTTTCAGCGATTTCGACAAATTTCATTCGTTTTAAAAATGGTAAATTTTTTCCAAATAAAAATAAAAAATACAAACCTTACAAATTCTTGACCAAGCAGATATTAAATAGCTGGTTTGAGGATCATCATCTGGCAATTCCGCTCCGTCTCCATGCGTTTTCAATAACATATCCATAACTTCAGTTGCATCAGCCATAAATTTTTCTGGTCCGACAGCAGTCCCAATTAACGTAACACACTCAATGGTTTTCCCTCTCAATAATTTCAATTCGTCTTTGTTGGCATTCTGAATTATATATTTTAAGCATGGCATCAATCTGTCATAGTATGCAATAAACTCGTGTTCGGCCGTATCAGCTACACTTGCAATGGTTGTCACTACCTAAAAATATAAATATATATATATATACTCTCTTTATCTATTTTTAAGAATTGAATCCATCAATATTAAATTGCTACTTGATTGTTAATATGATACACCCTGTATAATTAATCGTGCAATTACCTGTTCTAAAACCAGCTTGGTGCCCTTTTCCACTAACTCTTTAAATTTCGCAGTTAAAATTCCTTCTAAAGCTGACATCAAACTCTCCAAGTAAGTTGTTAAAATATGTTTTGGACAATCTTCTGCAAAATTGACTAATGCAGCACCGGCATGCGCTTGAACTCGAGGATTATTATTATCGTTTAAAAGCATCAATAGGCCAGGAACAACGCGATCATGAAACTTTTTTTCAAAAACTGGTGCAAAATCCGTTGACAACTGTCCTATTGTGTTACAAGCAGCGTAACGAACTCGTGGATGAGGATCTTGAAGGTAGCGTAAGACGCCCTCCATAACACCAGGAACTCCATCCATCATTTGAGTAAGCATACCCTCCATTTGCTTATGACAACCTTCACCGATAGTGCTTAATGCCATTAAAGCGGCATGTCGTTGTTTCCAATCGGGGCTAGCAAGCATTGCAGGAACGTTGTGGGTTACAAGAGGTAAAATCACTTTACCACCTAAAACAAAATAACTAAAAACTCTTCTCTAAACACTAAATAATACTTCATTTTTTCGCATTCTGTCTACTCACCTAATCCACAAGCAAGTCGATCCAACGCAGCCTCAGCAACTACATTATTTGCATCGTTATCTTCATCCAAGATTTCATCGGATTCCGCCCAATTTTCTTCATCGTCTAAATCAGCCATAATTTGCAAGATTAATGGAACAAGTTGATCTAAATACTTTCCCGTATTTTTTCTCACCATTGCTGGAGCCATTTCTGCTAAAGTAACCATAACCTGTGTTAGAATTCAATTAGCATTAAATAAAATATTCAAATTGTGATTATAAACCTCTAGAGCTAGTTGCCGCCAACTATCCAAAGCGCTTGCATCACTTAAAATTTTCATACACATATCATAGATCGGAAGCAGTTGAGGTCTTAAATATTTCGGTGTATTTTCAGCTAAATCAATCAGTACTTTGAGCAACATATCTTCGTGTTGTTGTTGTATACTTTCAGCAATAATATTGAGCATCGGAGCGAGCAAATCAGAAAAATGTTTCAAAATTTGCGTTTCCTTATCGTGATTCAAAAGAAATGAACCTACAGCACGAACAGCTTGGAATTTTACTTCGTAGGATTCGGTTGGCGATAAACTTTGCATTAACATTTGTTTGATTAAATCCAAATAGTTGTTTTGTTGATTCCCAAAAACGCCCGGAACTGAAGTGAACATTTGAAGTGCTGCCTCTTTTAAAACATCGTTTGGTGCATTTGCACATTGGAACAAAAACTGAAAAAAAAAAGGAATTTGTATCAAAATAATAATAAATAACAAGAGCGATTCAATATTAAAACAAGAGACAGGTTGTTCATTTCATTACTTAAAAATTTCTCCAACGCGGCGCTGTCTGTCATGGTTATATGTCAAAGTCGTTGTTGCTATGCGTGGGCGCTGTCTATCTATTCTAAGTATCATAACGCGCATCTAATATAAATAATAAGCTGTCCCCATCTAAGAAAAATCGTACTCTAATGTCAAATACTATCATCAGTTACTGAAATGTAAAAGACAAATTTTAAGTTATGGACCGTAACAGATAAAGTCGCCAAAATTGTAAAATTTGAAGCAATTGTTTAAAAAATTACAAACTTACAGGCATGGCCGACTATGACCCAAATTTTAAAAAACACTCATTAGTTTTAGAACTGTGGGTTTTATAATTCTTCCGAATAGTTCTAGAAAAATGTTTCTTTCACTCATACGTAACTCAATTTTAAGCCGATGATGAGAAGACAAGTGATAGTAAAAATATTTTTACCTGTAGAAACTCCGGCCACTGATTGTTTCCATCGTCATCAATTAGATTTCGTGCCACTTCGGCTGCCAGCTCACAGACTTTATGGCGCATTTGAACACTTTGAGTCTGCTGAATTGCTAAAAGTACCTGTTCTTTCAACTGGGCTTGACTTTCAGGGGGTAGCTTTGGATAGAAATCCATAAATTCACTTGCAAAGACCCGGCGCAGAAGCACCGCAGCCATTTGTCTTGACTCCTCTCCCAAAGCAGCATTGCGAATAGCCCCCAAAAGATGACTAATTTTCGCTTCGACAGCAAGATTATTATAAACTTCCTAGAATGACAAACAGATTAATCACTTGGCGCCCTTTTTCATCGCTAAAAATAACTTGACAATCGAGTTATATTAATGCGAAAATAATGGCAGAAATACGAATGGTTACAGTTAAGAACTTATTGAGGTCAAAAAAAAAACTTGTCGGACAACTCTCGACGATGATTCACGGTTCAATTTTATTACAAAGGGCCATGCTGCAATTCAATACACGTTGTTTCCACGAAATGTCGGTGCCCATTTTTGGGGAAATAAGACTTGCCGTATTATGACCACTTCAAGATAAAAATAACAAAACAAATTACGTACCTCGGCTTGACTTCTAATATTATTTTCTGTTGATAAAAGGGACGTTAGTATTTGGTAAAATTGCTCTTGATCGGCGGCCATGGCGCCTCACCATAAAAGAATTTTGACAGAAACAGAAATGTTTGCCAAAGCTGTAAAGATTATGTCACTAGATAAAGAAATAAATTTACTAAAAAAATCAGTCAAATTTAAAAATTTTGGATTTTTTGACAAAAAATTAAAACGTATACAAAGATAGAACAGTTACACGTTGCACAGTATAATGTTATATTATATAAATTAAATTGTTTTATGGTTTATTGAGGATGTTCAAACCATAGAATAACTCTATCTTTATCGCAGAAGTAGTATCGTTCTGTGGTTGTATCACTTCATATTATCTTCTACCGGGTAATTTTTTAAGGTCTTGCAGACTATGACTTTTTGGAAAAGACAAATTTATCAAAAACGTATATTATAATTTAATATGTTAAACCAATACCAAGCGGCTTGCTTAAGTCAGTGGGTTGAGCCAAAGAATAAAAAAATACATCTTGACTTGGCAACCCTGCCTTAAATTTTGAATGGTGACATAAGATGACATACTATCTGTCAAATTAAAGTTCTTTCAGCTTTCTGTGGTTTTCTTGTCAACTCTAGAATTTTAAAAATAAGCACGTGTTGTTAGTTCTTAAAATCGTAGACTTCGAATAATTGTTTTCATTCTAATAATCTTTCTAGATTTAATTGTAAATATTATTTACAATTGGCAGTGTTTTTTTTAATTCATCGCTCTTGTTGCTTAATAGTTTTTGACCATGCCGAAAGTAAGTTCAACAGGGGGCCCTCCCCGCAAACAAGGGTTTAATCGCTCTAACCATTCAATGAATCCGGAGCGCCCAAGGGAAGGTCTAAAGGGGGTAGCGAAAATTCGTTCTAAGGCGACTATCAAACGTTTACAAATGTATAGGAATTTCAAAGCGAAAAGGGATAAAACCGGCAAAATATTGACACCCGCTCCTTTCCAAGTAAGTCATTTCAAAACTGCACTTTTATAGATATTTCATAATAAACAATTGACAAAGCTGCCAGCAGGTGTAAACTGGCGTGGCATTATCGTCATCAGGAGTTATCGCATCTAAGGATGACTCAGGTGCACCTTTCACAAAGTATTCGAGCTCTATGTACCTGCAGGCTTTAACGTAACAGATTTTTCGAGACGTTTAAAGATGTATATTTTAGGGATGGCTAGCATCCGGCACTCAGGCACGAGTAGAGCCTAATCAGAAATGGTTTGGTAATAGTCGTGTAATTTCTCAAAACGCTTTGCAAAAGTTTCAAACCGAACTAGGAGCTGCTGTAAAAAATCCTTATCAAATGGTAATGAAACCGACACAACTTCCTATTACCTTATTGAATGAGAAAGCTAAGAATGCCCGAGTTCATTTACTGGACACTGAAAGCTTTGCTAGCGTTTTCGGGCCAAAGAAGAGCAGAAAGCGGCCAAACATTCCAGTGAAAGGATTAGAAGACTTGACAAAACATGTCGAGGAACGTCATGATAGCTACAGTAATGAGAAAGATTCGAATATTGTCAGAGATAATGAAGGAGTTAAAGATTTACCGAGAGACTGGGTGATGGCTGCTGGTCAATCAAAAAGAATTTGGAACGAACTCTATAAAGTTGTCGACAGTTCTGATGTATTGCTACAAGTTTTAGATGCTAGAGATCCTCTAGGAACACGGTCAGCTCATTTAGAAAAGTATTTAAGAACGGAAAAGCCACATAAGCATTTAATCTTTATTCTTAATAAAGTTGATTTAGTTCCTACCTGGGCCACCCAGAGGTGGGTGGCAATTTTGAGTAAAGAATATCCGACAATAGCTTTTCACGCTAGTATTACACATCCATTTGGAAAAGGGTCTTTAATCAATCTGCTAAGGCAATTTGGTGAGTGTTCATTTGGCTAATTTTTTATATTGGGTGTTTGACGTCGAAATTTAACTGTGTACGTATCTTTACCATCGAATCGATGTGACAGTTATTAATTTGACATATGAACCTAACCTCACTTTTGATTTAATGAATTGATAGTTCAATGAAATTAAATTAAAAGCACCTGTTATAATATGTTACGGTTTTTTGCAATTAATTATATAAATTTCTAGCTAAACTACATATCGACAAAAAACAAATATCTGTTGGATTAATTGGGTATCCGAACGTTGGCAAGTCTTCTATTATCAATACTCTCCGAAAGAAAAAAGTCTGTAAAGTTGCTCCGATTGCCGGAGAAACAAAGGTATGGCAGTACATCACATTAATGCAAAGAATTTATCTCATCGATTGTCCTGGCGTTGTTTATCCTTCGGCCGAAACTGATGTCGAAAAAGTTTTGAAAGGTGTGGTGAGAGTGGAATTGATAACTAATGCAGAAGATTATATTGAAACAGTATTGGCTCGTGTCAAGGAAGATTATATGAGAAAAACTTATAGAATTGACGCCTGGTCGTCGCCGACTGATTTTCTTGAAAAAATGGCAGTTCGTTCTGGAAAGCTATTGAAGGGAGGCGAGCCAGACATTCGAATAGCTGCACGAATGGTTTTGAATGACTGGCAAAGAGGGAAGTTGCCATTTTACGTACCTCCTCCTGGTTTTGAAGTACCACTTTCTGCAAATAAGGAAAATGTAAAATTGGCACAGGACTTTACTAAAATAAAAGTTGGCTTTTCGTATGAAGGGGAAGATCTGAAAGAATTGGAACCCATTGAAAAAGTCAGTGATGCATCGGCAAATGAGGAAGACAGCGAGAGTGAAGATCTTTCAAGCGAAGAAGACAGTATATTTGGAGATTTAACTAAAGAAGAAAGTATAAGCGAGAGTAAAGCTGAAGAAGAAAATAAAGCTATAGAAAAAAATATAAGCGAGGATAAAAATAAAGCTAAAGAAGAAGAAGAAAAAGACAGTTCTGACAATTCCGATATGGATATGAAAGAGATATATTCGGATGCGGACGATTACGAAGAGAATGAATATGCTATATCGACAAGTGGGCCGTTTATGATTGAATATATAAGAGCCAGTAAGGAAATCAAGAATAACAAAGAAGAAAATGGATCTTCAGACAAATTAACAAGCAAGCAACGTAGAGCTATAGAACGTGCTCAAAAACGTAAGAAAATTGGAAGCAACTTTTATGAAGTTTCTAACGTAAAAAATAGAAGCTACAGAAAGAAAAAAGTACCCAAGTCTACGAAGTCATAATTGTTTGTGATGTTTTCAATTGGTTTTAACTAGTGTACCTATTTGCATAGAGTAGGGGGGTGAATTTTGATTTGTAGATCAGATTTATCAAAGTTGTGTGCAATTTTAACAGTTTTTTTAATAAATTATAATATATTTCATAATAATATTTTCGATAAACTCTACATAACATCGCTTTGACATGATTTTGAATCAATAGAGGTTGATTTGCTTAACTCTATACATGTAGATAGTATATTAGTTTTAACTAAATATTTAGTTAATACAAATTCGTTTTTTTTTATTGAGTGTACTGTGATCTGCGGTTTTATCAAACCATTGCAGATTCAAGGCTGTACCTGCTTGTGATTGTACAAGCGTATTTTTAATAAAGTTATTTGTTTTACCATAAAAATGTTTTATTTGGGAAAGGTGTTACTCATAAGTTGGAGTCTTTTATAGAAATCTATTAAAGCACTTGCGCTCTTAATTTTTAGAAGTTGGTCACATAGCTGTCAAAAAAGTAATTACGTCAATGTCACAATTGTTTTACATACGGATTATTCGTACTCATTTTAAACCGAAATGGTTTGTTAGTGACTCAAATTAGAGAGTGGCTTCAAGCAGGGCTGCTGCGTAAAACTCTCTACATTTAGAATTGTTAGGTTACTTCGTATATATTAGTCGTTGGTGATGATTTATTGTGCCAATTTTTTCAAAGGAAAATTGACTGCTGTAAGATACAAGAGCAGATTTTACAGATATTCGTTGCACAGTTTCATAACGATGGAATTGTAGACGGATACTTTCAACAAAACCGTGCCATACCACTTACGTGACCTTGAATGTGACTTCTTTTTGTGGCCCTATTTCAAAAACTCTAAATTTATCTCGTTTGTTATAACACTACAAGTGCTTTTAATTTAATCTGTGTTGAACTATCGATTCATTCATTAAATAGTTAAAAGTGAGGTTAGATTAAGTTGAAATGTCAAATTAGTAACTGTCACTTTTATTTGATGGTAAAGACACGTAGAGTTCAACATTTATGGCCAGCTTCGACGTCAAATTTACAACAAAACACCGATTTATCACTATTTCATGTATGATTATAAAATACTTATGCCAGACAATGTTGGAAAAATGGTGACATTTAAATGCAGCAGTATTCTTATGTTTTAGAAACCACAGATATGAAAAACAAAAACTTTTGACATTTTTATTGGTCAATTTACAGCTGTGAATTGGAATGTGCTGTCAAATGTCAATGTCACAGTTATGACATTCTGCAAACATTAAAATAATATTTTTCGTAAGATGATTCATAGTTATAATTAATTTCGGTTGTGATTAAACTTCTCATTTTGCGATAAACCAAAATGTTTTCTAGCGGTCCAAATTATACAAAATTGAAGACAAATCTCCGTTTAGTGCTTTCCCGATTGAAATTGTTGCAAAAGAAAAAGACAGAATTGACTGAAAAGTCCAGACGTGAGATTGCTGATTTTATTAGCAATGGGAAGATTGAACGCGCAAAAATTAGAGTAGAATATATAATAAGGTGATTGATTGATTGATTGATTGTTAAATGTATTTATTTTAATATTTTTCTTAGGGAAGACTATCTTGTTGAAGCTTTGGAAATTGTGGAAATGTACTGCGATTTGCTATTGGCTCGTTTTGGATTAGTCACCAATATGAAAGAATTAGATGATGGGATTGCGGAGGCTGTGTCAAGTTTAATTTGGGTGTCTCCTAGGTTGCAATCAGACTGTCAAGTAAGGATGAAAGTTGTTTAAAATTTTTGGAATTTGTACTTAATTCGAAGAATACCGAGGAAAAAACATTCATAGTTTGATATAATAACGCTAAAGTCCCTAGATAAATTTATCTAGGGACTCTATTCTGTATGGCAAAGCAAGCGCCATCTATTAGAAGCTACCCTGCATCAAAAAATTTTAAGCTTCTACAGGTTTTAATGCAAATGAAAAGTATATCAATGATATACAATGTAATCTATCTTTTTTGCTTGACCGCCAGCGAGTAAAATAAAAAAATAAATGCAAATTTATTCAAACTATATTTGTAAACTTGGACATGTTTCGTTCTTTTTGGATCTCTTCAGCAAACGCAACAAATTCAGATTTGAATAAATTTGCAGTGACAAGTTTGAGCTTATATCTATCATTGGAGGAAAAAAAAATTTGGTGGTTTTGCTTTTTGTTGTGGCTAGGAATATAGATGAATATTTTGTTTCTAGGAATTAAAAGTAATAACTGATTTGCTAGTTGCAAAATATGGTCACAATTATGGGGAAGCGTGTCGAGTCGAATCGGTTGACACAATCAATGAAAAACTGAAACATAAACTTTCGATACAAGCTCCTGCTAGACTTTTAGTAGAGAAATATATGATTGAAATTGCTAAAAGTTATAATATTCCTTATGAGCCTGACGCACAAGTATTGGAAACTGAAAAAGGTAATTATTGTTTTTGTTTTTTGTTGAAAAATATTTTGTTTCACGTTTTAGGAAAAGATGCGTTTCTAATTGATTTGTCAGATCGAAATAATTTGGGAGGTGGTGGAGGTGCCTCAGGTGGATTTCCAGCTCCTCCTGGATTTTTTGGCTATCCACAACCACCTCCGTTACCACCAATGGCTAATGAATATCCACGGCCAGCTCCTTTCGATTATCCTGTAAGTTTTCATTTGTATTGAATTTAGATTTTAATGATACATTAATTAAATAGCAAATTACTTATGTTTCTTGAGATATTAGTTTATATTTGTAGCAAAAGATGGCGTCTTCTTTGTGCTTTTGTAAAAAACACCGAGATAAGTTTGGTCATTCAGGTACTCACTTTAAAGTGTAGTACTATTCAATTGTTTTTTGTTTTTTTTCTGTCATTTTGAGCTTATCTGTTTAGTTTAAAATTACCTAACTAAACTTTATTTTTTTATAAAAAAAAAAGATACAAAAACGTCATTTTTAGAAGGGGTATTAGTCTTCTAAATTGACTTAATGATGCTTCAAATTACTCTTTATGTTTTTGCAAATTTGAAATGTGATTACTTTTTTTCTTTCTTTTAGTCTCCTAAAGAGCAAAATTGGAACGGACCGTCTGCTCCCAATTTTTCGTACAACATTCCTCCAGGCGCCGAAAACAAGGAAAAAAATACGGATTTTATGGTAATTTTTTTATTATTATTAAATTTTTTATTTATTTATGTGAAACTTATGTAAAGCTTATTAGCAGATATAGTTTTTTTTAATTTTAAGTGCTTTTTGGCTTAAATATATTTATTGATGTTATACATTATTTGTTACAATAATTTTTATTATGTTTGTGCTTTTAGGATAATTTGCCAACTTATAGCATGGTTTGCCCTCCTAATAATTTGCAGGTAATAGATTTTTTATTTTTTTTATTAGAGTTTACAGAATAAGATGTATTTGGATTTTGATGAGTTTTGCTTTAATTTTTTTTTTGTTGTATAGTTTTTAGGCATAGATACTGTTTAGAATACGATTTCTCTTAGATGGGGACAGCTTATTATCTACGTTGGATGCGCAGTGGTACAGCGGGAGATGAAAGCATCAATGTTGCGCACAAATTGGCTTTGGCAAGGATGACTCAGGTGTACCTTTCTAAGAGTATTCGAGCTGTACTGTATATATTATACCAAAAGCCGCTTAAAGGGAATCTTTTTGATATCAAATTAATTTCAAATACATTTTTACTATAATAAGCTGAAACAAGTCGCGAAAAATAATTTAGTTTTACTGTCAATATTCAGTGTTGCTATTTATTTTAGGACAGCCAAGTTCCACCTGATGATAATTTGCAGGTAATATATTCAATGATAGCTTTCTAGCTACAGAATAATGCTCACTAAATTCACCGAACTATAAAGACACAACTAATACATGAATTTGTTGTTCATAGTGCACTTTTGTCTAATTCAAATGCTTGTTTGAAATTTCTAAAGAAACTTAATTGATTACCACTTATAATTTTTGTTTTTATTGACAGAACAACGATGAACCGCCAAAGCCAACGCCAAGGTTGAAGCTAAATGAAAATAGCTATAACTTGCCCGAACTACCGTCAGTACCGTCGAATGCGCCCCCATCTCCCAACGCTTCAGATGATATTGATTTTGATGATTTGACAAAGAGATTCAATGAGCTTAAAAAGAAGCACTGAGAGATTATAGCTGTATGTTTCTCGCTTAATAAAAATATATATATATATATTAATTTTAAATAATTAGGAAATAAAATAACTATTTATGATGTGAGATTATTATAAAAATGCTGCTTGTATGGAATAGTTTGGAACAATATGCACTAGCAGTTTTATAGTAATTATGTCATATGAATTATATCTTTTTATATCAAAATATTTAGTTGAAATATATAATATTGGTTGCGTTATACAAATAAAGTTTCATATTTGTTGTAAATCTGTTAGTTGGATGAATTTACGTGATGCAAAAACCATTTAATATGTAGAGAATGTGACTTTTCTTGGCTGCCGAAAACTGAATGTAAAGGTAGAAGTTATGGGGAAGGCAATTGTAATTTGGTTTATAGCAAAGCCAACGAAGCAGAGAATCCCTCTACAAAGCTGGGATGACGGAAGATTGGCGGTGAGTTACTTGATAGGTATATTATGTGTGAATGTGTTTCATCGGCTACTAAACGACGGTCACAAAAGGGGGCGAATCGTAGTAGATCGTTGATAATGATGATTGCATTGTATTTGTATCAGAAAGAGATTTAGATTGCTTATAAACAAATCTATTGTTTGTTTTTACAACAAATTAAATGCAAATTCTTTTTTTTGCAAATTATTTCCTCTACTTTCAAAATTTCACATTAACTCCTGGAAAGCCTTTCGCGCCAATATCTGTAACTCTGAACGTAGCGCCGTGGTCTGGGGGCGGCAACTCCACTCCATCAACAGTAAACGAGGCAGAAGTCACGTATAACTCATCTAGATTGCGGCCACCAAACGCGACAGAGGTTACCTAAGGTTGAAATAATTTTATCTGTTTTGAAAATAATAATCTAAACTGATTTATGTACTTGTTTAGCTGGGAGGTCAATTGTTTGTAATAGAGTTTCGGGTTTTCTGGGGTCAATTTTAATTACCCTGTACCCATTGAAAACAGCCACCCAGAGATTGCCGTCTGTATCAATTGCCATTCCATCGGGGAAGCCGGGAATGTTGTGTTTGTCCAGAGAAAATATGGGTTTTCCGTTGGCTAAAACACAAAATAGAAAACTATACTGGAAAATGGTTCAGGATATCGCCTGTTAAAGCTGGAGCTCTTAATTAGCTCTCTTTTAATACTCTATATAAAACTGTTGACTTTTGAAGCAGTTGATAATGGTTTATGACTGTATTGTTCGGTACCTCACCGAACATTTAAAGCGACGGGCGAATGGCTTGCTCGGACAGCTGTAATGTTGAGTCCTGTACCGAACATGAGCGCCATAAACTTAACAGTTTTATATTTAGTAACGCTACATGCTTACATAAAACTCCATATTTAAGGTCTACATCATATTCATCAACAGTTCTTCGTGGAGAGTCGATATAATAAAACTTTCCTAAATCCGTGTTCCAAGCTAATCCATTCGAAATCGTAACGCCTGTGAGATGTTTTTTAATTTGATTATTTGTTCCCAAACTAAACAAACTCCCTTTTTTCGGCTTAACATGACCATTTTCAGGTTCACCTCCCATTGTACCTGCCCATAATCTTCCAGTAGGATCGCACTTTCCATCATTGAATCTGTTATCTAATGTGTTCTCTTCGTCATCAACTTCTCCAATTTTTGTTACATTAGTAACTTTGTTGCTTTCTCCATCCCAATTCAGAGTAACTAATTGTCGGCCAATTGAAATTAAAAACTTATTTCGTTCGCCTTGAACAGGAATGATTAGTGATACGTGGTTGGTATCTGAAATAGAAAATATTTAAAAATTTTGGAATCTTCCACTATAATAGGATTAAACTAACCAATCACAGCTTTGGTATGTTTTTTCGTTGCTGGGACATAGCGATGAATTGATTTTCCAAAAATATCGACAAAGTAGAGACTTTGGGAGGCCTCATCCCAATGTGGCCCTTCTCCTAGTTCGGTACTGTCCGTGATACGTTCGATTTGAGGGGCCATAGTGTCACTAACACTGAATTGTTATTGAGTGTCCTTAAAATATCAAACAAATCAACCTAACACTAAGTGACCCTGAAAAGTTTGCAGATAACTCCGCTTATGCAAGGATTATCGATATCAGACCGTAAAATTTTAAATGTTTATACCAAAACAAAATACCAATATTTGGCATAAAGTGTTGACCAAAAGCAAAACCTTTTGATTTCAATTTTAATAGTATCTTTGCTAAGGGTTTAGGCATAATAATTTAGAATTCTTATCATTATTTAGTAACAAACGTGTTGCGTTGCGTCATCCGCCATCTTTAATTAAAGGGCTATTTTTTGTCTCTTAAATATAACTCGTTTATTTTCAATGTGACACAAAAAATAGTCATAGCAAATGTTGTTTAGAATTAAATTTCCTACAATTTTGGTTTGTATCAATTTTTTGTAGAATCGATATTTTTCGATTTATATCAGAGAAAAAAAAGGCATAAAATCTTATCATTCTATTATCACGTTAATTGTCAATTTTAAGAAAAAAATTGTAATAAACAAAGTTGTTTTAAATCAAATTTCCTACAATTTTGAATCCTATAAATTTTTTTGTAAAATCGATATTTTTCGATTTATACCTGAGAAGAGTGGGGGGTAAAATCTTATTATTGTATTGTCACGTTTATTTTCAATTTTACGCGAAAAATACTAATTACAAAAGTTGTTCAAAATCAAATTTTCTACAATTTTGGTTTGTATTAATTTTTTGTTGGATTGATATTTTTCGATTTATACTAGAGAAAAAAAAGTATGAAATCTTATCATTGTATTATCACGTTAATCGTCAATTTTTAGAAAAAAATTGTAATAAGCAAAGTTGTTTTAAATCAAATTTCCTACAATTTTGAATCCTATAATTTTTTTTGTAAAATCGATATTTTTCGATTTATACCTGAGAAGAGTGGGGGTAAAATCTTATTATTGTATTTTCACGTTTATTTTCAATTTTACGCGAAAAATACTAATTACAAAAGTTGTTCAAAATCAAATTTTCTACAATTTTGGTTTGTATTAATTTTTTGTTGGATCGATATTTTTCGATTTATGCCAGAGAAAAAAAAAGTATGAAATCTTATCATTGTATTATCACGTTAATTGTCAATTTTAAGAAAAAAATTGTAATAAACAAAGTTGTTTTAAATCAAATTTCCTACAATTTTGAATCCTATAAATTTTTTTGTAAAATCGATATTTTTCGATTTATACCTGAGAAGAGTGGGGGTAAAATCTTATTATTGTATTTTCACGTTTATTTTCAATTTTACGCGAAAAATACTAATTACAAAAGTTGTTCAAAATCAAATTTTCTACAATTTTGGTTTGTATTAATTTTTTGTTGGATCGATATTTTTCGATTTATGCCAGAGAAAAAAAAAGTATGAAATCTTATCATTGTATTATCACGTTAATTGTCAATTTTAAGAAAAAAATTGTAATAAACAAAGTTGTTTTAAATCAAATTTCCTACAATTTTGAATCCTATAAATTTTTTTGTAAAATCGATATTTTTCGATTTATACCTGAGAAGAGTGGGGGTAAAATCTTATTATTGTATTGTCACGTTTATTTTCAATTTTACGCAAAAAATACTAATTACAAAAGTTGTTCAAAATCAAATTTTCTACAGTTTTGGTTTGTATTAATTTTTTGTTGGATCGATATTTTTCGATTTATGCCAGAGAAAAAAAAGGTATGAAATCTTTCAATTGTATTATCTTGTTAATTGGCAATTTTACGAAAAAAATTGTGATAAACAAAGTTGTTTAAAATCAAATTTCCTACAATTTTGATTCTTATCAATTTTTTGTAGGATCGATATTTTTCGATTTATACCTGAGAAGAGTGTGGGTAAAATCTTATCATTGTATTGTCACGTTTGTTTTTAATTTCACGCAAAAAATACTTATTACAAAAGTTGTTTAAAATCAAATTTCGTACAATTTTGATTCTTATCAATTTTTTGTAGAATCGATATTTTTCGATTTATATCAGAGAAAAAAAAGGCATAAAATCTTATCATTGTATTATTTCGTTAATTGTTAATTTTAAGAAAAAAATTGTAATAAACAAAGTTGTTTTAAATCAAATTTCCTACAATTTTGATTCCTATAAATTTTTTTGTAAAATCGATATTTTTCGATTTATACCTGAGAAGAGTGGGGGTAAAATCTTATTATTGTATTTTCACGTTTATTTTCAATTTTACGCGAAAAATACTAATTACAAAAGTTGTTCAAAATCAAATTTTCTACAATTTTGGTTTGTATTAATTTTTTGTTGGATCGATATTTTTCGATTTATGCCAGAGAAAAAAAAAGTATGAAATCTTTTCATTGTATTATCACGTTAATTGTCAATTTTAAGAGAAAAATTGTAAAAAACAAAGTTGTTTTAAATCAAATTTCCTACAATTTTGGTTATTATTAATTTTTTGTAGAATCGATATTTTTTGATTTATACCAGAGAAGAGTGGGGGTAAAATCTTATTATTGTATTGTCACGTTTATTTTCAATTTTACGCAAAAAATACTAATTACAAAAGTTGTTCAAAATCAAATTTTCTACAGTTTTGGTTTGTATTAATTTTTTGTTGGATCGATATTTTTCGATTTATGCCAGAGAAAAAAAAGATATGAAATCTTTCAATTGTATTATCTTGTTAATTGGCAATTTTACGAAAAAAATTGTGATAAACAAAGTTGTTTAAAATCAAATTTTCTACAATTTTAATTCTTATTAATTTTTTGTAGAATCGACATTTTTCGATTTATACCAGAGAATAGGAGGGGATGAAATCTTATCAGTGTATTATCTCGTTAATTGTCAATTTTAAGAAATAAATTGTAATAAACAAAGTTGTTTAAAATAAAATTTCCTATAATTTTGAATGTTATAAATTTTTTGTAGGATCGATATTTTTCGATTTATACCAGAGAAAAAAAAGGTATGAAATCTTATCATTGTATTATCTCGTTAATTGGCAATTTTAAGAAAAAAAATTGTAATAAACAAAGTTGTTTTAAATCAAATTTCCTACAATTTTGAATCTTATAAATTTTTTTGTAAAATGGATATTTTTCGATTTATACCTGAGAAGAGTGGGGGTAAAATCTTATTATTGTATTTTCACGTTTATTTTCAATTTTACGCGAAAAATACTAATTCCAAAAGTTGTTTAAAATCAAATTTCCTACAATTTTGATTGTTATAAATTTTTTGTTGAATCGATATTTTTCGATTTATATCAGAAAAAAAAGGCATAAAATCTTATCATTGTATTATCTCGTTAATTGTCAATTTTAAGAAAAAAATTGTAATAAACAAAGTTGTTTAAAATCAAATTTTCTACAATTTTGAATCTTATAAATTTTTTTGTAGAATCGATATTTTTCGATTTATCACCGAAAAAAAGAGGGAATAAAGTCTTATCAATGTTTTATCACGTTAATTGTCAATTTTAAGTAAAAAATCGTAATAAACAAATTTGTTTAAAATCGAATTTCCTACAATTTTGAGTCTCATCAATTTTTTCGTAAAATCAATATTTTTCGATTTATAACCGAAAAGAAGAAGGGATAAAATCTTATCAATGTATTATCAAGTTAATTGTCAATTTTAAGATAAAAATTGTAATAAACAAAAATATTTACAATAAAATTTTCTATAATTTTGGTCCCTATCAATTTTTTCGTAAAATCGATATTTGTTGATTTATTCCCAAGAAAAAAAGGGGATAAAATCTTATTATTGTATTTTCACGTTTATTTTCAATTTTACGCGAAAAATACTAATTACAAAAGTTGTTTACAATCAAATTTCCTACAATTTTGACTGTTATCAATTTTTTGTAGAATCGATATTTTTCGATTTATATCAGAGAAAAAAAAGGCATAAAATCTTATCATTGTATTATTTCGTTAATTGTCAATTTTAAGAAAAAAATTGTAATAAACAAAGTTGTTTAAAATCAAATTTCCTACAATTTTGAATCCTATAAATTTTTTTGTAAAATCGATATTTTTCGATTTATACCTGAGAAGAATGGGGGTAAAATCTCATTATTGTATTTTCACGTTTATTTTCAATTTTACGCGAAAAATACTAATTACAAAAGTTGTTTAAAATCAAATTTTCTACAATTTTGGTTTGTATCAATTTTTTGTTGGATCGATATTTTTTTATTTATACCAGAGAAAAAAAAAGTATGAAATCTTATCATTGTATTATCACGTTAATTGTCAATTTTAAGAAAAAAATTGTAATAAACAAAGTTGTTTTAAATCAAATTTCCTACAATTTTGAATCTTATAAATTTTTTTGTAGAATCGATATTTTTCGATTTATCACCGAAAAAAAAAGGGAATAAAGTCTTATCAATGTTTTATCACGTTAATTGTCAATTTTAAGTAAAAAATCGTAATAAACAAATTTGTTTAAAATCAAATTTCCTACAATTTTGAGTCTCATCAATTTTTTCGTAAAATCAATATTTTTCGATTTATAACCGAAAAGAAGAAGGGATAAAATCTTATCAATGTATTATCAAGTTAATTGTCAATTTTAAGATAAAAATTGTAATAAACAAAAATATTTACAATAAAATTTTCTATAATTTTGGTCCCTATCAATTTTTTCGTAAAATCGATATTTGTTGATTTATTCTCAAGAAAAAAAGGGGATAAAATCTTATTATTGTATTTTCACGTTTATTTTCAATTTTACGCGAAAAATACTAATTACAAAAGTTGTTTAAAATCAAATTTCTTACAATTTTGACTCTTGTCAATTTTTTGTAGAATCGATATTTTTCGATTTATATCAGAAAAAAAAGGCATAAAATCTTATCATTGTATTATCACGTTAATTGTCAATTTTAAGAAAAAATTGTAATAAACAAAGTTGTTTAAAATCAAATTTTCTACAATTTTGGTCCCTATCAATTTTTTTGTAGATACGATATCTTTCGACTTATACCTAATAGGAAAAGTAGGGATATAAAACTGAAGCCCACAAACCAGGGCTTTTGTTTGTATTGTTCCGCCACTGCTAATTATAAAAACAAATATAAAAGTAAATAAATATGTTTTAATATTCCTATTGGTTCGCCCGATTGTAGACTAAACATTTTCACTGTTGGTCTTGAATTTTTTTTTTAAATCAAACCAGACAAATACGACTTACGTTTTTTTTTTCTTCAATGACTAAATAATTGTTATGAAACACCAAGTGACAACAATCTACAAGGCGAGGTGAAGCACCAAGACGTCACCGAACAACAATATTTTACCAACTAACAGAATTGTAAACAAGAGCCACGCCAAACAGATGAGTACAAATATTTGTCATGAGGACGTAGCTCTTAAGTGCTGTCAAATTTAAATAATTACCAATTACCGACTTGCTTCCGTCGATTTCACTTGAATTTTTATGCATTTTGGCATGAAAACTTTATCATTGTTAGTGTTTATCATTGCAAGTGATACAAATTCAAAATATTTGTTATTATTATTATTATTAGATGTCTGTTCTCAACAACTCATTAAAAGAAAGATTATTTAAATTTAGTACTTTATTTGCACTTGTATCAAATACATAGTCACATTTCTACGTCTTGGTGGCTCTCACTTTTTATCTATAATTGGGTTTAGGTCTGTTAAAAATAATGATATTATGTAAATAGTATGTTTTTTTAGTAATCTGTCTGTAACTATGACAAATACTTATTTATTCTACAAACCGATAGAATTGTCCTTTATCTTTGGGGGCGTTTTCAGCGCTAATTACGCTCGAGAGCTGTGTTTTCAGTCACTATTGTTTTTTTTTAAATGTTTATTTTATATAAAGAAATAAATCTGTACAAGCGTCTATCGCATTAAATTTAAGTTTGCTTTTACACCAGGCCTTCCTGTAATTCCCAACCCTGTGAGAACATATGTTCCACCATTATTGGGTGGAGGGTACTGCACCCCATTTAACGGCAAGGAGCCAGTTGTTACGTACAAACTGTCAAGCATTCTGCCTCCTACTGTCAATGATGTTACCTTAAAGACAAAAAATTAGAAAAAGAGCTTGACAGTGAAGGTATTTACTTCGTAAGCGGGCATTTGAATTCGGTCCAAGACTGTTTGAGGACTTCTTGGGTCTATTTTAATAAAACCATTGCCGCCAAATAAAGCAACCCATAAGTTTCCGTTTGCGTCTATAGTTAAGCCGTCTGGTACTTCATCGGGATTTGTTGTATTCAAAGTGAATATTATTTTTGGATTATCTGGAAGATTATTGTAATTAAAATATGTGACTTTTGTTTATTTCTTTGCGCACTTTGGTCGCTTTGGCACCACTACAGCCGCGAGATCAACCTAACATTTAAGTTTGCTTATACATACCTATTTTTCCATCTTTAATATCAAAATCGAATTGCGTGAGTGTTCTGTTTTGAGAATCAACAAAATAAAAATATTTATGATCCAAACTCCAAGCCAGTCCGTTAGAAAAACCGACGTTTGTCAGCCGTGTTGTCAACTTTCCATTCGGCTCCAAGCTGTACAAAGTACCAGTACTGTTCTTTACATCTGGTCCCACGGTTCCAATCCATAATCGTCCCGAAGGATCGCATTTACCATCATTAAATCTGTTCTCATTGGGCTCATTTTCAGCTTTTGCAATTTTTTCAATTCGAGTTACATTTTCGCTTTGTCCGTCCCAAAAAATCACCGCCAGAGATTTATTCATAGAAATCAAAAATTTATTCGCTTGCCCTATGACTGGGATTATTATGGAAACATGGGAATTAGCTGTTCAACGAAATAAATTAATTTCAGACGGTAGATACAATTGGGGCTGCTCTCCTCACCTATGTAAGCTTTGGAATAAATTTTATCCTTCGGTACGAATTTATGGACACTCCCTTCATAAATATCAACAAAATAGAGGCACTGGCAGGAAACATCCCAAAAAGAAGCTTCGCCTAGTTGGTAATCTCCAGCCACTTTTTCTATATTTGGCCAACAGGAGCCTGTGATCAAAACAAATAATAATATTTTTTAGAAAATGGAAAACTTCAACTTTATTGAAATTCTTTAAACAAGCAGTACTGCTTCCTCCAACAGTAGATTTAACAGTTTTTTTTTTAGTATTAATGTTGCAAACAAGCGGTTCTAGCAGGACGGCGTCACAGCACACCACCCAGAAAGTAGAAACGCGCCTGTGTACGACGAAAAATTAAAAACAATTATGCACCTGAACTAACACAAATTGACAAAAGTGAAGTATATACATTAATCTATTGATGAGAGGCGATTATAATGCAAGAATGGAAGAAAAAGATAACAGTAAAAGAACAACAAAGAAAGAATAAGATTAATAAATAGGAATGTTAAAAGAAACAAAAAAAAACGAGGAGAAAAGAATCTGGACCTTTATAGGAATAAAGACGAAAACTGTAATGGGTCATAGATTAATAAATCAGAAAGCACGGAAAAAACCAGGTATAGAATCAGATCAAATGCCTCTAGAAACACAAGTAAATAATGAAAAAAAACAGACAACAATAATAAATGGACAAAAAATCAAAAGAAGCATTTAAAAAACAGTTAGACGTAGAAGAATTTGTAGACAAAAACTAGAAAAGAATACAGGAAAACATGCGCAGAACAAAGGGCAAAAAAGAACAGAAAAGAATAAGAGCATTAAAATCACAAAATATAAATAAGAAATAAGATAAAATACAAAATAGACAAAAAGCCAAAAACCATCACAAAAAACTAATAAAAAGAAAAGAAGAAAAAAAATGGACGAATGGAAGTGAAAGAGCTAAAAAAAGACGAATAAAAAGAGAGGAAAGAAGTACAATTAAAAATAAAAAAGCTCTATATAATTTTTCTTCATTTTACTAAAAGATTCGGTCGATAATAAATGGACAAAAAATCAAAAGAAGTATATAAAAAACAGTTAAACGTAGAAGAATTGGTAGACAAAAACGTAAAAAAACTAGAAAGAAATACAGAAAAACATGCGCAGAACAAAAGGCAAAAAAGAACAGAAGAGAATAAAAGCAATAAAAACACAAAACAAAATGTAAAGATATATATAAATAAGAAAAAAAATAGACAAATGGCTAAACCATCACAAAAAAATAATAGAAAGAAAAGAACAAAAAAAATGAATGTATGGAAGTAAAAAAGCTAGTAAAAGAAAAATAAAAAAAGAGGAAAAAGTACAATACAAAATAAAAAAGTTACATACAATTTTTTTTGATTTTACGAAAAGGTACGGTCGATGGAAAAATATTGCAACCAAATATGACATTAAAATGCAATTATTAATCTCGATAATTAGCAAAATTAGGTACTGTCGTTAAAATATTTCGATTATTATTCGCTTTTATCAATGTAAAGTCAAATGCAATAAATTCTGGTCGTCAACGTCATTGTCTGACAATTTTTTTTAATTTTAATTGTAAATAATTTATCTTCAGCTTTAAATAATTTACTTATGAAATCTTATCATTGCATTATCTCGTTAATTGTCAATTTTAAGAAAAAAATTGTAATAAACAAAGTTGTTTAAAATAAAATTTCCTACAATTTTGTTTATTATCAATTTTTTGTAGAATTGATATTTTTTTATTTATACCAGAAAAAAAAAGGTATGTTATTTTATCACTGTATTATTTCGTTAATTGTCAATTTTAAGAAAAAAATTGTAATATGCAAAGTTGTTTAAAATAAAATTTCCTACAATTTTGATTATTATCAATTTTTTTGTAGAATCGATTTATACCTGAGAAGAGTGGGGGTAAAATTTTATCAATGTATTGTCACGTTTGTTTTTAATTTTACGCAAAAAATACTAATTATAAAAGTTGTTTAAAATCAAATTTCCTACAATTTTGATTCTTATCAATTTTTTGTAGGATCGATATTTTTCGATTTATACCTGAGAAGAATGGGGGTCAAATTTTATCAATGTATTGTCACGTTTGTTTTTAATTTTACGCAAAAAATAGTTTTTACAAAATTTGTTTAAAATCAAATTTCCTACAATTTTGGTTTTTATCAATTTTTTGTAGGATCGATATTTTTCGATTTATACCAGAGAAAAAAAAGGTATGGAATCTTATCATTGTATTATCTCGTTAATTGTCAATTTTAAGAAAAAAATTGTTATAAACAAAGTTGTTTAAAATAAAATTTCCTACAATTTTGTTTATTATCAATTTTTTGTAGAATTGATATTTTTTTATTTATACCAGAAAAAAAAAAGTATGTTATTTTATCATTGTATTATTTCGTTAATTGTCAATTTTAAGAAAAAAATTGTAATATGCAAAGTTGTTTAAAATAAAATTTCCTACAATTTTGATTCTTATCAATTTTTTTGTAGAATCGATTTATACCTGAGAAGAGTGGGGGTAAAATTTTATCAATGTATTGTCACGTTTATTTTTAATTTTACGCAAAAAATAGTTATAACAAAAATTGTTTAAAATCAAATTTTCTACAATTTCGGTTCTTATCAATTTTTTGTAGGACTGATATTTTTCGATTTATACTAGAGAAAAAAAAGTATGAAATCTTATCATTGTATTATCTCATTAATTGTCAATTTTAAGAAAAAAATTGTACTAAACAAAGTTGTTTAAAATAAAATTTCCTACAATTTTGATTATCAGAATTTTTTTCGTAGAATTGATATTTTTCGATTTATACCTGTGAATATTTTTTTTTTAATTTTAATTGTAGATATGTAATTGATCTTTTGTTTTAAATAATTTACTTTTTGGAATTTTTGATGACAAATGACAAAGTAAACATTTCAAATTGATTTTTTATTTACTTTTAAAGAGTTTACCCGATTAAAATTTGTAAAAATACACTTACCAGTAGATAATATGTCAGTGAAGGTAACTATTGCCGCATAAAAAAACAAATAATTCATGATAATATTATCAAAAAGTGGACAAAAGTTTGAATTATTAATGTTGATGTAGCTAATCTCAGGTTGGAACTGACCCCCCTGATTATAAATATCCGCTTTATTTTAACTTCCGTTTCGTAGAAGCCTTGATACACTTAAAAAAGTGGATTTATCAAAAAAAAGGTGCAAATTTATGAAGGCGAGGATTAAATATTCAAGATCATTTTCTCATCAGCTAAAGGTCACTAAACCTTGAATAGTATATCTCCAATTTCCTATCACATTATTAAATAATATTTATTTCAATAAAATAAAAAAAAAATAATGCTCTTATGATAATTAGACAATTTTGGTCAATATGGCCACACGTTGGTGTAATTTTTTTTCGGAACATATTTCCCAGAATTATTTTTTTTTTGGTATCTTTTTAGCAATCATTAGGCTTAAAACCGGCTTAACCAAATAAAAAACGCAAATCTTGCATAACTACCTACAATTAGCAATAAATTACTTTAATTATACCATAAACGCACCATTTAATAAAACATTCTTTAGCAAGAGAATCTTATAATGTTCTTCTGATTTTATACTTTATTAATGTTAAATTGTAGCTACAAGGTGTAGAATATTAACATTAATCAAAGATAGCTATGCTTATTTGGCAGCAGGTCTTAGATCGGGTCGTACTAAAAAATCGCTTGCGCATAAGCAAATTTGCCAAGAATTTGCTTTTTTAATATAAAAGAGAAAATAAAAAGACAAGATCTTTATTATTTGTTTGCATTATTCAATAATATTAAAGTTTGCTGCAACGGCTGGCACGCCTCTTGCACCGGTGTGATTGATTACGTATGTTGCCCCATTATTTGGTGGCGGATATTCCACTCCATCTGTAGTTAATCGCGCAGAAGTCACGTACAACTCATCCATTTCTTTCCCTCCAAAAACAACCGAACTTACCTAAATAAACAATAATACAAGCAAAATAATAAGTATAATGCTCTTAGAAAGGTACACCTGAGTCATGCTTGGATGCGCCAAAAATGCGCATCTAATGTGAATAATAAGCTGTCCCCATCTAGGAAAAATTGTACTTACTTGATGGGCTGGTAGTTGAATAGTTTCCAATAAAGTCTCTGGATTTTGAGAATCAATTTTAATAACACCATCTCCTCCAAATAAAGCGACCCATAGATGCCCATCTGTATCAATTGTCATACCATCGAGACTTCCACTTATATTATGCTTTTTTGCGGTAAAAATTGTCTTGCAATTAGCTAAAATATAGCAAATACAATTTTTTTTTCAATTTTTGCTGAATATTTAATTACAAATTGATCCTTTTATAATGTCAAAATCAAATTGGTCTACTGTCTCTTTGTGTGTGTCAATATAATAAAAGTATTTATTATCCAAGCTCCAAGCTAATCCATTTGATATCCCAACATCAGATAGGTGTTTTCTTACTGTACCATCAGGCTCTAAGCTGTATAGACTCCCTTTATGGGGCTCTACATAACCATTAACTGGCTGAGCCCCCATAGTTCCAGCCCACAGCCGTCCAGAAGCATCACATTTCGCATCATTGAAACGGTTGGACAATTTATCGTGTTCTGTGTCAACTTCTACAATATTTTGAATTCTAGTTGGCTTTTCGCTGACCCCATCCCAAGTCACTACAGCAATTTTCCGCCCAATAGATATCAAAAACTTGTCCAATTGATTTTCAATTGGAATAATAAAAGAAACGTCATCAATATCTGAAATATATGTAAAAGGGAAATATTTCTCTTTTATTTATTTAAGGTGGCAATGGCCACCTCTCGTTAATAATATAAGTTAGTTAGGAAGTTTAGGCTAGGGATATTGTAAGGGTGGTACTGGGGTATGCGTAGAGGCAACACACCATGCACAAACAAACCCCATTTTGTAGAATATAGGGTTAGGACGTTAGGAGCAAGATCATTGCTTTAAAAACCGAGGTAAGTTTTAGTATATTTGTGTAAACTATTGTATAGTTGTAAATAAATTTGTATTCTTTTAGTGAGAAACATCGGTCTAAAGTTATTTAAAGGTTCCCATTTGACTACAATATTATATATATTCTATCAATAATGCAGTTCTTCACAAAAGAATCTTCACAAACACTCAAAGAAAACTTAAAAAAGCTTTAAAATGTCTAGTAGTGACACTCAATTACCGGAGTTATTGCAAGCTGCAGCAGAAGCTACAAACAATCTAATAGCAGAAAAAAGTCGCGAGCGGTATATAAAGGCTTATAGAACTTACATAAACTAAGCCAAACAACACAAAACTTGGTCTTGTAAATAAAAAAAAACAGCACTTGCTAGGCTCAAACTTTAAGGAAACAATTGACATTTCAAAGTATTAAATTGACGTAAAACAATTGAAGATTAATCATAAAACCATAGATCGTTGCTGGCGGTTAGCTACATGACAAGGTCTTATAGTGTAATCAAGTAGGCTAGGTTTTTCCGCTTAAGTGAGGGAAGATGGACATTACGTACCTTTTACAGGCTTGTTATCAGTCAATTACAATACTGATTGGTGGTAAAAAATTTAGCTTACCTATAACTGCTTTGGTGTGTCTTTTGGTTGTGGGAACATATTTGTGAATGGCTTTTCCATAAATATCGACAAAATATAAACTTTGATTGGATTCATCCCAATGGGGGCCCTCCCCAAGTTCTACACTTTCGACGACAATTTCCGGCTTGGGTACCATTTTAGTTATAGCTATTTGAGACATTTTGTGATTAAATATAAACTGTAATCTATTTTCAAATTACCACAATATAATTTAATGTGTTTACTTAGCATAAATATATATTTTATAATTTTAATGATGGCAGATTTAATTTTTTAAGCTATGTTTTGTTTACGGAATAACAATGATTTACATAACAAGTCATTATTGTTGATAATCTAATTTGCAGCATTTACTAGGTATTACGCAAAAAGTAAATTAACCATTTATTATATCTCTATAATTACAATTTTTTTCTGTAACTGTTATATGGGGCACAATATCGTAGAAATCCCAGAACACGTTGGTTATACATAATACATTTGTTGATATATTGGAATAATTTATTAGAACTGATAACAAAGTTATTTTTGAACCTTAATTTCAATATTTTCACAATTATGAAAGCTGAAAGACACTTTTTTTCCAACCATCTCGACTGCCAGATCTCCTGTCGCTCTCCCAGATTTAGTCAGCACATTTAGTACTTGCCACACACACCCTTCCGATGTGGATTTTTGGGCAGTATAAATCTAATTGCTGCAGATCTTCTGATGCAGTGGCCGGTGTACATAGCTGGATTTTTGAGTTAGAGATATATGTAGCAATGTTTAAAAAAAATCTCAACCTTATCGGTAGATATCTTCACCAATTCATTCTTTCTGCAAGCTCCAAACAAGAAAACTGCTTTTATCATTACTTATTAAACTCTCACTTATTTGACTGACTACAAATCCATTTTCACATTTTCTGCTAAATCTAAACTTTAAATACGTGCGGAGACACCAAAATCTTCCATCACTTATATCAAGAACGATCAAACGTAGCAAAACTTTTGGCAAATTCTTTTATTTTAATGTAAACAAAATCAGTGTTTTTGTTTAAAAATTGCTTGCTTTGGCGATACGATAAAGCGGCAAATATAACTCGAATCTCAGAAGTTGCGCCGCGGCTCGGCTATCGCCTCGTCTTATCCTAATTGTCTTGTTCTGGTTAGATTAATAATAATAATTATAGTGCTCTTATCTTATTAATTAGTTGATTTTTTATTAATTGTTGTCAATAAAATGATTCCCGATTAAAGTTTGAGTTGGCAATCCTACATTTGATTTTAAAATGGTACAACTGCAACCACTTCGGGTAACATCTTTGACAATGACAGCATCGTTGACAGATGTCAATTAAAAAATTGGTTGCTATGACATAACCTACAATTATTTTTATGTCAAAGTATTCGGTTAGTGTTGCAACTAGGCAAATGAAAAAAGTCTCTAAATGTGTTGCCAACTCAAACGGTCATTGTTGACCAAGCTGTACTATATAGTACGATTACACAATAAATTAAATAGCATTGACAAAGTGTAGGCACCCAAAAAATACAAAAAAATCAATACAAATATAATATCAGATTTATCACTGATAGTTTTGTCAAATTTTAAATTGAATAGCGATATTAACTTACCAACGTAAAACTCTCAATTAATTATAAAAATCACAAGAAAATTGTTTACACGGAAATGTTTTTTTTTTTATTTCAGCGCATGACATTTTTCCTTGGAGCACAACCTGAAGGTTATTATTAGCAGTAACGAGTGAGCAAATAGTTTCCAGATTAGAGAAGGCGTTGGAAATATTTCGCATGTCTTTGATTGAAGCATTAAAACAATAGATGTCAAATGTCATAAAATATTTCACAAAAATCGCCAAATAGAATAGATACTTTTTGTGCATTTCAAAAATACGCTTCAATTATGAATAATTTATCTTTTAATGTTAAAATCTTTAGTTTTTACATTTTGACAGATACGAATTTTGTGTCTTTTGAATTTTGATTGCTTTAATGATTCAATTAAAGGCTTCTTATTTATATAATTCTTTTGGAAACACAGGTTTACCACTTGCCAAAAAGTTAGTTTGTTTGATGTCGAAAGAGCTCCTTCAACCCTTCTTTAAGAGGAATCAAAGACGGCTGTGATTTTTTGGCAACAACTCAACAAGTCTTAGATCGGCTCGTAGTAAAGTCGGGTGATTTATTAAATTTACGGTCTGGCAGGCTATGACTTTTTTGACAAGACAAATTCATCGAAAACGTACGGCGTAGATTAATATGTCAAACCACAAAAAAATTATTTTAGATAATAATTTACAGGAAATTAAATATTAAAATCATGACCGGTTATGAGAGTTTCTCGCTGTAGCGTGCATTAAAATGTGAATTTCAACTTAACATTACATGGCTGAAAAGTGAGGTTATGTTAGGTGACTTTGTATTTATTAGATAATACATTTTTTAAATCGCTGTTTTGGTTGTTTTCTAAAATTCGGGTAAAGCACAACAATTCTGCTCTTGTAATATTATTTTTTTGTTAAAAATTAAACAATTAAGGTCAAACAAGAGCTTTTAGATCAAATGACTTGCTACTGTTACCAACCGTTAGCAACAAAACTTCTAAGAGCTAAAAAATTTAATTTTTTTTCTATATAAAATTAAAGGTAAAAGAGGCTAATTAGGAAAAAAGCGTTTTATAATCAACCCTGATAAAACTAGTTCTTTAATATACTATTTCAATCGCTTACCTGTGTGTAGTCCGATTAAATAATAACCTAATAAATGAAACAGCATTGCCAACGTATAGATACACACGAATTTAAAAAATCAATACCAGATTTTAACAATCACTAATGGTTTTTTTTTGTCAAATAAGGTAACACACCTTCTCAGAATTTTAAATTGAATAACGATATTAACTTACCAACGTAAAACTCTTGATCAATTATAAAAACCAGGTCAAAATTATTAAGAACGGAAATCTATGGGAAGATATTGTGTTTTTTTAATTTAATTTAGCGCATGACATTCAGGTATTATACTGTTATCACTAGTATAATACCGGGTGAATAATATTAACAGGATTCAAGGGCGGCTGTGCTTTTTTTGGCAGGTCATACTAAAATTAGGAAAAATAACTACTCAGCATGCATTTGAATGTTATGTCAAATATTTGTCAAACAAGCGTATCTGGTTACAATGTTGCAACTAAACAAAAAAAAAGTCTCTAATAAAAAGTGTTGCCAGCTCAGTCATTCTTGACAACACGCTGTATATAATTCGATGTGTCCCGTTGCTAGGCAACGATTTGTTTGAGTTGAATACAGCCCACAAAAACATTTTGAAAGTTCGTTTACTATAAATCTAGAAAAGCAGACGTTAAATGGCAGAACCTACACAAATTGATTTACTAGACGGTAAGCTTGCACAACTCTCTTAAATTTTTAATAAAATTTCTCCAAAAAAAGCGGTCAGAGATTCGCTACAAAAAGATGGACGCTTGGAAAAATTCAGAGCTGAATTGCGATCAGCTGTAATGTCTATTCTAAACAAGAATACAACTTACAATGAGCCCCCGAGTGTCCCAGAGGAAACCAGATTAGTTAATGAATTAATCAGGGAATATTTATCATGGAACGGCTATTTGTACACAGAGCAAATCTTAGCAGCAGGTATTTAGGAAGCTGCTACCCCTCCTGTTACCATATTACATATTTGATGTTGTAGAATGTGGACAAAACATGGACAGAATTGGCCGTGATGTATTAGCAACAAAACTCGGCGTCGAAGATGACTTAAAGACAGCGAAAATACCACTTTTATATTACATTGTAACAGCTTTTCAAGACACGTAAAATATAATATGTTTGAGATAATTTATTCTTCATCACTTTCCTCATAAGATTCATTATTTACAAATTTTTGACTATTTAAATAGTTGTCTATCTTATCTTGCGTATCCTGGTCCTTAAATAATTGAGTGAGTTTTAGATTTTTATTTCCACATCCGATAAAAGGACATTTTGCTTTACTTTTCATTGCTTTGATGTATTGAAGAATAAACTTATGTTCATAAATGTGACCGCATGTTTTGTTTTTGTATGCATTTTGTATCACTTTTTTGCTTATAGGATCAACCGGCGGTGTAAAAGCACTCGTCGAGCAGAACACTTGATCTTGAATTTCTTCGTACACCATCTCTTCATTATCACTCTCTTCCCGTTGCACTTCTTCTACATCTAAATCAGTTCTCCCATTTAATATAATCTCCTTCCAAATTTTGTGTTGTTGAGGGTTAAAACTGCCATTCTGGATAGTCGCCAGTTTGCTTTGGTATAATTGGTCTATATCGATGTGCTCTTGACTATTCCTATTGGACATTTCTTCTATTTGGCTAGCCACACTCTCGCAAGCCTTTTCCGCTGCACTTGCTTCAAAATCAATCAGGCAAAAGCTTTCCACAACTTTGTGCATTTGCTGAACTAGGCTGGGGTCATCATCAGTGTATTTATGAATCATCTCTTTCCAACGCTTTAATGAGTCAATACAATCGGAAAAGACAGCGTGGTGCTGCTCTTGGCGTGACATCTTCTAAATAAGAGCAGAAATTTAACAATTTAACTGCTAATTGCTAATTCAAATTTTCAATTCCAAGTGTCACTGTCAATCAGAATGTCAACTGTCAATTGTCAGTCAAACATTTCTACCACAGAATAAGATAAAATAAAGAAAAAACTTTTGAGTGAAAAAGATACAGTGTAATTAAAAAAACACAAATTAGAGCACGCATTGCAAATAAAACAATGTATGATGTGAAATGCTATCTAATAGTAATTTAGATAATTGTTTACTTTACCGGCCAGTCCAATTTGTGTGTAATTTTTAATAAAACATTGTTTAATATTATTTCCCATTACTAAGCAATTGTGCATATTTTACACCCTAAAATTATGATTAAACGTTTTATTATTATTATTTCAAAATATATAAAATTAAAAAGTTACGTTCATAAAAATGGATGATTAATTTCATGTGACGCCACTGACAATTTTTTGAACATGTTTTAAAAACGTCAAATTTGTATTAAAAAATCTAAAGCTATATATCCAGACCGGATGGAAATTAATTGAGCATTTTATTATTATCTAATATTAAAAAAATATTTAAAATAAAGATACATTTTACATTTATAAGAATAGAAAAGCAATCAAACTTCATACATGTGACGCCACTGGTAAGCAACTTTTGTGACAAGAAAATGTTAATTTTTTATGAAGAATTTTAAACTGAACATTCATGCCAGATGAGTATTGATTGAGCATTTTATTATTATTGTCTAATATTGAAATAAATTTATTAAATAAAGAAAAGTTACATTTTACATCCTGTACAAATGAGTCAGTAAACCAACTTTATTACCACACATGTGACGCTACTGGTAGAAAATTTTTTGCTAAAATGTCACATGTCAAAAAACGTCAATTTTATATTGAAAAATTTAAGCTAGATATTCGGTTGTTCTGACCTGGATCAATATTAAATGAGCATTTTATTAACATTATTTGATAAAAGAAAAAATTACATTTTACATGGGTAAGTAACCAACCTTATTATAACAGTGGTAAGCAAAATTTTTACTGAAATGTCAAAAAAGCGTCAATTTTGTCAAAGAATTTAAAGCTAAATACTTGGACCGAATAAAGAAATATTAACTGAATATTGTATTAATATTAGCTGATAATAAAGAACATTTATTAAATACAGTTTAGATTCGTAAGTAACGAACTTTATTACCACATGTTACGCCACTGGAAAACTAATTTTTTGCCGAAATGTGACATTCTGTCAAAAAAACTAAGAATTTGTGAAAAAAATTTTAGTTGAAGGTAGAACCGAATGGATATTGAATGAGTATTTTATTTTTAGCAAGAAATTTAATAATAGCTTCAATATAAGCCGACCAAATCTAACACTCCAGCGGTGTCAGCTGGAGTTTTATCAAGGTTAGAATCAATTTAGCTTAACCTCACTTTTGCCTGTGAAAGAGGCATTCCTCACCCATGGCGCCCTTCAAACATTTACTTAGGTCTGGATCACCAGATCACAACAAAAATCATAAAATATAGTGATAAGCCATTTAATATGAAAAAATATACAACAGAACTTTATTCAATATAAAATAATAATAATCCGATTTTGCTGAAAGTATCTTTTGGATCTTTCCAACAATTTGACATCTTAAGAAACCTGAATTTTTTTATTCCCAATCGACTTTTCAATAAATTATTCGGTCTTCATAATTGACTTCAGTTTATTTATTTCTTCAGGAGGTGTATTTTCACTATTATTTGTTTGATCACTTAACAAAGATAAAGCATCTAGTTTTATTTTAAGTCCATTTAATTCTTCTTTCAATTCACTTTCCCGACCCTTCAATTGTGCAATTTTTAAGTCTTTCTTTCTAAGTTGCTTTTCGTGATCCGTCACATCAAACATAGTCAGCACGTTTTTGGTGACCTCTCGATGAAGTTCTGCGTTTAAACCACGCAGATCTTCACTAGAAATAAAAAACTTTAGAAAAAAAAAATGCTTTTATACTTGAATAAGTTACGTCTTCTGTGCTGCTAAAAACTCTGCAAGATCCAAGCCAGACAATTCTAATGTTTTGCTGCTTGAAACTGTTTTTAATTCTTTTCCATAACTTTCAATCAACATTTTCAGTATTTGAACTTCTTGCCTGAAATTAAGACAAAAATATGTACTCAATAAGAGAAGCTTTAATCCAGTATTACTTTAAGAGCGATTTTTTCCGTTCCTGTTGATAATTTTGTCCATCTTCGATCTTACTGAGTTGATTCTTTAATACAACGTTTATCTTTCTTAATTCCGCTAATTCTTTTACATACGATGACCCCTGTTTCTTCATTATCAAATATTGGGATTTTATTGTTTGAATATTCTCATGAAGTTCCACTCTCCTAGAAAAAGAAAAACAAACCTTATCAATTTGAAATTGACTACCTTCGGCCTCAGATAGTGATGACGCTGTCGATCAGTGCAACAGCACACACTCGAATACTATTCAAGGAAGGAACTTACCGATTGATGAGCCTACTATACTCTATTTTTTTGGCAGAAGCGAAAGCGCGCGCATCGGGAAAGACTCTACATACAGCAACTTTCGGTGTATTTTGAGGAAACTGTTTGCCAATTTAACTGTCAATAAATTGTTCAGGTTTACATAACCTCACACAAGCATAACATCAGTGCTGACACGGCTTTTTTCTTAGATAAAATTGTGCTGTGTAAACGGGACATTGCTTTAACCAATAGAAAGGGAGTATTTTAAATGTAATTCCGAAGATGCCCGATTCGTCTTACCAATAGCCGAAGAATATAGTATATATTAGAAACATAACCTAATTCTACTAATTCAAATTCAATTCTCTCTTACTTAGTATCCACCTCTGCAAACAACGAATTTCCTTGATTTTTAGCATCCATGGCTGTATTTTCTGCCAAATTGTGTGCACTCTTCAGAAATAAATAGTCATCATTGAGTTGTTTGACTAACACATTAAGTTCTTCTAATCTTGAATTTCTTGAGTTGAAAAGTTCTCTATATTGCTCCGCTTCATTCTCAACATCTTTAAGTTTTTCACACAAAGCAATATTTTCCTTCGTTTTAAAAAACAATTTGTCTTGCGAAAACTTCACCTTTTCATTTAGATCATCAGTTTTCTCATACAGCGCCGCAAGTTCATTTTGAAAGTTATCGTTTACTTTAGAAATTTCCTGTTCGCAGGCTTTGCCTTTCGCCTCCTCCAATTTAGATTTTAATGCTTGAATCTCACTGTCTTTTGCCGGAAGCTCATTTTCGTGAATTTTCTGCGTCTCTTTGATACTCGCTTCCAGCTCAATCAGCTGATTTTTACAATTCTTTAACTGCTCTTCGTTGCTATGCCCTACGCCGCTTTTTGCCAAATCTGCTATGACTTTATCGTACTCTTCTAATGATGCTTCCAAAAGGTGGGCTTCTTTCTCTGACTGGCAACATCGGTTACGAATTTCTTCATTCTCTTTTTGCAATAATTTGAGTTTCGCCTCCAGATCTCTGTCACACCGTTCAGCCATGAGTTTATTGGGAAAAAATAATACGAATTAATGTAGAAAATCAATAAATAATTATTAACTAATAATAACAATAACAAACAGCGAATAGCCGTTAAATTAAATTTAAATTAAAACCATAGATAACCTTGATCTTTGATGCACTGTCAAAGTCACACGACGTGTTCAGATAACGTTGTTGGTAATTTTTATGTCTAACTTTGTCCCAGCCTATCTCCAATCTGGTGACAAACAAAACATTAAAGCCCGTTGATTTTTTATAAAATAACAACACAATTTGAAAATTTTTTTAGTAACGATTTATTTGCTGTGGTTATTTATGTTTATTTTGACATAACTTATCAAATAATAGTAAGTAGAGCTTATTTGTTTTCTGTTGGCGGCTGTGACGTCACTAATCTGCGCGAACATTGACAGCTGATGGAATAAGTGAGCGCTGAAAACATTCGACCATCTTTTAAACCGCTCAAAATTAAATTAATGTAATTTATGTAATCTAAATTAAATTACTGTGCTAATATGCTGTAAGTATTGAGGTTTTTCTATTTATATTAAAACAAGCAAGCAAAGTAAATAAATTAAGATTTAGCTGACGTTTTTAGTTTAGTTAGTAATAGCAAAGAACTACCAATTACAGCTTCTGCGCATGAGCACGTGACCCGCCAACAGAAAACAAATAAGCTCTAAAGGTCACTTGATTAACACACTACACGTGTTGAGAGAGCGCCATTAGAACATGACACACCGATGTTTAAACTTGACGTTAACAAAGGATGAAAAATGCAAATTTTGTAAATAAGACAAAGAGAAAACTAGTTTTAAAAAATTTTTTTTGTCAAAATAGCAGCAGTGTTTTATTATCAAAAAAATAAGAATTATACGTATATATATGTCACCTTGACAACTATTATTTTTTGACTGATATTACATAGCCAGCTGATAGTTTGACATTTTTATATAATATTTTTTTATCACTGACACTTCAACTTTTTATGTTTGTCACTTTGTTTTTTTTTGAACACTTATTGTGTTAATCTAGTGATTTTGATGTTGCGTTTTAGCCAATAATTATATTTTTTATAGTTTATATAATTGTGTGTTAATCTTAGTAGTATTAGCACATAAACAATGGTATTAGCAAGTGTTCTGTAACTTTAGTTTTTTTTAAGGTCACTTGATTAACATGCTACGTGTTCAGCTATCAGCTATACTATGTTCTTTGGCTATTGGCAAGGCGAATCGGGCATCTTCGGAATTGCATTTAAAATACTTCCTTTCTATTGGTTAAACCAAGGTCTCGTTTACACAGCATAATTTTATAAAAAAGCAAAGTCAGCACTGTCAGCCAGACGTCAATTTATTCTAACCTCACTTTTGTCTGTCAAACAAGATTTTTTTTAACAGCGTGCATCCTGTGTCGTTTAGAGCGCAAAGCTTGGTTTTCATGGTAACTGATGTCACATTTTTTTCCACTATTGCAACTTTTCAGAGATTCTGGTGCTTGTGTGAGGTTATGTAATCCTGAACAATTTATTGACACTGACACAATTGACAGTTAAATTGGCAGCAGTTTTCTAAAAATACACCAAAACTTGCTATATTTATGGAGGGTAGAGGTAAGGAGGACTATCTTATATGGGGGACAAGTTGAAAAAGTGTCCAGCTGTCAGCTGTAAGTAACAGTTCAAAAACCTTCCAGAATGGCGCTGGCGTAACAGCAGTGTACGGTATGAATGTAGCAGTTGTAGACAGATTGAAGTGTGCTGAGTAAATAAATTTATTATTTTTGTTGACTAAAGTAGTTAGTTATTAGTTTTGAAGCGGAAGTTGTTCTTTCCTTGTTTATTATTCTATCTTATTTTAATAACTTTTGGCGTGGTTTTTAAAATTTACACTGATGCGATTGTAGCGTCACCCTAATTTGACGCATTTCAACGGAGACTTTTTCATACACAGAGATAGTCCTCCTTACCTCTACCCTCCATACTATATTGTATGTAGAGTTTTTCCCAATGCGCGCGCTTCCGCCTCTGTCAAAAAAATAGAATATGAATATAGGACTGTTGCGAAATGACACATTTTTGCTGGAATTTGTCGTTAAAAAAAATGAGTAGTTGGATCGAAAAAGTTTCGAATTTTAGAGAAAATTGTGTTTTGTAAAATGCGAAAAAAATAGGGTTATGTATATATGTCACTTTGACAGCAAATATTTTTACAAATTTACAATAATCTTTGACATATAGACTTGAATCTTGAAATTCAACAATTAAATTAGATATGGTTATTCACGCAGCTGTTGGATTTTTCTTTTAAAACCGAAAAATTTGAAATAAATTAGAGTTATAATTAATCAATTGTCTGTCATTAAGCAGTACCAACTTTTAGTTATGTTACTAAAGTTTAGTAGTATCTAGTTAAAATCTGCAATGTTGCCAAAGCAAAAAGCTAATGAGCAGACTTTATTAAAGCAAAAAATGTCACACACATCAACGCTGCAAACCAACTATTGAACAATGCTCAATTTTAAGTATTTTTTAGAAAAAGCATTGCTTTACAAAATACAGCCATTAATCCATCATAATCGTTGATTTTAAAATAATTGGACTACTTGGCAACACCGCTATTCTGTAAACAAAACAAACATTGACAGAAGTGACAGTTAACCTAAAAAGATGTAAAAATATTATTTCGGATAGATTTAAAAATTAATATTACGTTTTTACTAGACTAATTAGTTAGGTTTTCGTCAACAGTTTGTCGAATTTGCATTTTATTATAAAATCTCATCTTATTGTAATTAAAAAATATAAAATGTTTCAACTTTTGAATAAGTCGTATGTTTTTTTTTTAAATGCATTAATTATTGAAGATTATAGAAGTTTCTAAATTGCAGGGTTTATCAAAAGCTACCTTTTATTCGACAGCTAACAACAGCCGAAGTTTCCGCAGCTTTAAGACCTTTTTATTTCAATGTACATCCCGATTTGTTTGGACAGTTCCCTAGTCAAAGGGTGCCCATTTACAATGGAAATCAATAATTATAGGTATCTCTAATATACTAGTTTTTTAGATTATCAATGAGAATTCCTTGAAACAATTAAGTTCAATAATAGAGACGTTACAAGCCAAGCGATATATTACACCAACGAATCTTCAGTTTTATTTACGAGATAAACGTAAAAAAGGTAAAATGTTCGTGTTTCTTCAATTAGCATCAAATTATGTTATTACGTAATAGGTAAATTCAGATTAATTCAAGTGTTTATTAATCAATCGGATATTCGGCAAACTGTTTTGAACGTACTCAAAGCTTCTGATCTCTCTACTGAATATGTTGACCAACTTCCATTACCGCCCAAGCCACCACGACCAAATATTCGTACGATTATCAACAAAGTTGATGAAAATGATCCAATATTTTCGTCTTTTGTTATGCGCCAGAATATCAACGATGCAAAGGATGGATTTAGACTTCGAAACTGGCTGTCGAAGAATTACAAGAATGCTTTAGAAAAATTAGAGTCGAATAGGCCTTTACGTGAAGAAGTTGATAGGTTACGCATTGAGATTTCTAATCAATGGAAATTGTCAGAAATTAGATGGGAGTGTGGCTGGAATGTTACCCATTTTAGAGGCTGCTTGCAAAGTTTATTGTCCTTAGCGGAGCACCATCCCAAGGCTATGGTTCATTTGAAAGAAAGAGTTGTGGTTTTTGCTCCGTTTACGGGAATTAGTTTAGATGGTCATATTATGCTTAATAGTGGAGAAGTTAGACATAATTGGCTTGATGTGAGTATTAATACAGCGCGGTCAACAATGACTGCTTAAGTTGGCAACGCTTTTTTTATTTGCCTAGTTGCAACACTGTAACCGAATACGCTTGTTTGACAAATATTTGACATAACACTACTGAAAAAATTTGTAGGTTATGTCACAGCGTCTAACTTTTTAAAGAAATATGTTAATGTCAACAACAAGAAGTGGTTGCAGTTTTACCATTTTATAATGAAATGTAAGATTGCCAACTTAAACAGCCCTATTTGATAACGTTGTATTGGAAACAAGCTTTATTAGAGTGTTATCGGATATTCAATGTTTAAAATTCTATACTACATGTTTCGGCAATTGGCAAGACGAATCTGGCATCTTTGGGATTGCATTTAATACACTGCCTTTCTATTGATTAAAGCAATGTCCCGTTTACACAACTCAATTTTATGCGGTGTCAGCAAGACTTATCAACTTGGTTTAGTTCAATGTTTATGAATTTATCCTAACCTCACTTTCAGACTGTCAAATAGGATTTTTTGATGCGTGCGCACGCGCCTTGTCCGAAAAAAAGTGACAATCGGTTATGAAAAACAAAATCAGAATTTTAGCTTGATTCAGTGCTGTTAGTTTGACAATGACAGAAGTCAAAACAAGAAACAAATGTCAAACTAAACTCATTATGTAATAAGAGTATCTCAATTTTTTAGCTGATTAAAAATATACCCAAGCATGATGAAGTGTTACTTCGAATTCCAGGATTTGAAAGATCTGTGTCGCAAGTTTTACGAGGCATTAAAGTCGAAAGAAGGTGGTTATGTTCACATTTTGGTTGAAATTGTGTAAACTAGATATTATATGTTTAGGAAATTTATGCCAAAAATATTAGCTGGAGAATATGAAAAGAATTTACAACAAATTACAACTTCATTGAACGACTATCGTGGTAAGAGAGGATTTCCTAAAGAGTGGCCTGATTCTTTAAATGATTTTGAAATAGTTGTCGAAACGTAAGTGAATTGCACAGCTGATTAATTAAAATAATAACAATAATTAGAACTGCGTCTCTGCGATAGCTTTGGTACATATAATAATCTGTACCTAAGCTGATTGTGATGAAATCTATCAAGTTCTCTTTAAAGATTCAAACATCATTTGTGGAAAAGTCTAGAATTTATCGCATAAAGTGTAATAACTGTTATATATAGAGCAAACAGCACTTGGCTCTTAAACTACGACAGATTGGACAAGTCGAGTATAGCCGAGCACGCCTTCAATAGCAATAATCAAATTAGTGTGACCTATAACTTTAAATTGTAGCAATTCTGGCCCTTTGATGGTGTCACCGACGGGGCAGTTTATAGTTCCTTCATCTTTGCCTGGGTTTTTGTTAGTCAATTTTATTGCAAAGCATTTAGACGAAGCAAGAGAAAAAATGTACAAATACAATAGGTATAAATTCTACTGTAAAACATAATGTAATTAGTAACATATTTATTTCAGTAATAAACATAAGGAGCGTTCTTTACAGCAGCAATGTTTACAAGATCTAAAATTATTTATTTTGAGAAAAGATGATAATGTAACTCCAGATTTAATGATCGAATGTTGTGAGAGGCTGCTAGATAAACAGTTGGAATTACAACCATTTTTAGAGGGTATTCATTTAAACATTGGAACTTACTATTCGGTACTATCGGATGGTGTAATTTGCATACCATGGAATTGGAAGTTGTGATGGAAGAATTATTAACACAGGAACAGCTCCAAAAGTCAAATAAAGATTATACAACTTAGTCAACATAATGTTAGATAAAAATAAATTTATATTGTATTGTACATGTTAAGAAAAATACACTGGTTTATTTTGTTGTTTATGAGCATAGTTATCCTAAATCAGTGAGATAATTGAAGAAGAGTCTGAAACTAAATGTAAAGATCTGAAAACGATAGTAGTGACATCTACTGAAGTCGAAAGATTGTAACATTTCTCATGAGAGGGTTTTAATCAACCCGGCAACACTGCTTTTTTTCTGTGGTTTAAACAGTGAGTGATCTGTGGTTTAAAATTATGTGTATTTTGTGTTGCGTCAAACTTAAATTTGTCACAATTTGGTTAAAAAATGAATTTTTGATTTAGCACCCATGTGACACCTTTTTAATGAATTCCAATAAGTTTTCAAAAATCTGCAAATTGAATTAAAAACATTTACTTTTTACAATAATAGAAATATATTTATTTGAAGTTATAAATTTTCAGTTAACCTCAATTCTCCCGGCTGATAGTGGTGTTCATAAATAATAAATAACAATGAGCCTCCATTCAGAAGATGAAAGCGTTATAGAAGAGGATTTTTATTCTTTTCTTAATATTTCTCGAGAGGTAATATTCCAGCTGAAAAAACTTCGAAAGTTAACCTCAAAATTACATTTTAAATGTTGCAATTTTAGGCTACAAGAGAGGAAATTAATAATGCCTATAGACGTCTTAGTCGAATGTACCACCCCGATAAACATGTTGATCCGGACTTAAAACTTAAAGCTGAAGTTTTGTTTAATAAAACCAAAAAAGCATATGAAGTTTTATCGGATCCGCATCGACGTGCGATTTATGATTCGTTAGGCACAAAGGGGCTAGAGACGGAAGGATGGGAGATTGTACAAAGGACAAAAACACCAGCTGAAATACGAGCGGAATATGAGAAATTGGCGGAAGAGAAGGCCGAGAGGCAAAAACAGCAAAGAACAAATCCTGCTGGAAGTGTAACGGTTGCAATTAACGCAACGGATTTATTCAATCCCTACGATGACATATTTGAAGAAGATTTTGAACCGTGAGTACACTGAATAGTCTCAGTGGCGACTCGTGCAAATCTCATCATTATTTTGTTTGTATTGACTTATAATGTGCTCTTGTGGCACCCCGGTTAGTTCCACGATAAGCTCTACTAGAATATATTTTCGTTCATTGGTAAAAGATTCGAATTCTTTAGTTATATGACACAAAAATTCAAAACAAATGTCAAAAATATCTTGACACTTTCTGACATAATCTAAATAAAGACGTTTGACAACTGACAGGTTGCATTACCAACTTACTCAGTCTTGCCACTGCATTTTTTCTTCATTTATTGATAGTCGCTTGATATATTATAAGATTGAAGATTATACCTGTTCAATGGGGAAGAACTTAATAACTCAGAACGACAATAAACAAAAAGAGATGGAATAAAATGATGTTTTTCAGTAGTATAAATAGCTCCTAAGACCAAATAAATTTGAGTTTAATATGTTATAGCGGAAAGCGTCCTCTACGATAGACCAGTTTCTGCTTTAAGCTAAAGGCAACATTTTTTATTGGCAATATAGTTAACGCTAGATAACATAAAATATAGTGATAGCTAAAACTTAACGTTGAATGTGAGCAGGTTGACATTGAAAAGGAGCAAATATTTTTGAGCGGTATTGCTGAATTTTAGAGTTTTTTGTAACACATTGTGTTATGGGAAATTGAGATATTTATTGGACAAAGGATGCGCCATCTATTGATACAAAAATTAACTAGAATCTCAAGGAATACAAAGAAATTGACATTTAACACTGTAGTGCTATTTTGGTAAAAAAGTATATTAAATGTCTACGATAAGTTGTTTATCATCTATCACTGTAGTCGTCCCTGAATGTTAATTAGAAGACTTTTAAAAAAAATAATTTTAGGGATTTTCTTCAAAGACTACCTAATATTGAAGTATCTTCTATGCAGTTTTCGCAGTCAGTCGATTTTCCTTTAACTCAGAAGAATACTTGTACACTGGCTGGTCAGTTACAAGCGCAGAATGGAACGGGTAGTGGCGCAGTGAATTTAAGTTGGAAACATATTTATTCACACAAAAGCTGGGCAGAAGTTGAAGTGGCTGCTGGTATTTTGGTTCAACATTTTTTAAGTATTTTATCTTTAACATTTGTAGGAAGTGGGCCGACGATATCATTTAAAGGATTTAGGACATTAACGAAAAGATTCTTTTGGAATGGTGGCACAATATTGCAATTTACGCCTGAAGGTGTACGACCTGGTATAATGTCAAGTGAGTTGGGTGTTTATATAGAGATTATTTTTTATTATTACTTGTTTAAGCACTGGCAATGCAAATCGATAAACATTCAGTGGGGTATTTAACGTATCAAGGTGGAATTAGATCGTTTGTATCAACTTCTGTTGTTCGAGACACAGGTATATCATTAACTCACCATTGCTTTGCAATAACAAATGTTTTTTTTTGAGTAATTCTAAAATGTTTACTTTAACAGTACCACGCTTATGTTTTCGTGGAGAATAGACAGTTTTTACACTTATTGCACAATTTACTACTATAATTACCCACCATGTTCGTTGTCAGAAACGTTCATATAGTAAAAATCAAGCTCATGAAAGTGTAATGGCCTGGACGGATGAGTTTCCAATAAGAACGAAACAGCGCTGTCTCCGAGGATTTGCAGGATACATTAGACTTTCATGAGATGCTCAGAGATATAACCTTTCATGCATTATTCAAACATTGATCACAATCAAACCTTTAATTTACTCAATAATTGTAATATTGGTGTATCTGTTTGACAATAATATGCTAATTATTCAAACTTTTAGAATTCAATCGCTATAATTTTTCTATACAAGTTGGATTGCCACATTCTTTTATAGCACTTAATTATACGAGAAAAATGATGCATCAAGAGCTAAAACTAAAGTTATCTATAAAGTTTGTATAATTTCTATTCAAATCATTCGAAAGATAAGTGAAATTTAATATTTATTTAGGATTGGAACATTTGGAGGAGTTGTGGAGTATGGAGCGGACAAAAAAATTTCTAAACACAGTAATCTTTCTTTTGGTGTCACTGTCGGCGTTCCATCGGGAGTTAAATTGAAAATAAGGTAAGTGTATTATATTCCCTAATATAATCCCGCTTTTTAATCGATAAGTAGTCTTAATGGAACTAGTTTTGGGTTGATTTGGCGCATAAATTTCAGAGTTTTCTATGGGATACGTGCGCGCTAATACCCTTTATAAAACGTGTTTTTTATATGAACTCAATAGACAAAGTGTCTTGAACTTGAATATGGGCCGTAAAGAGAAATTTCATTTTTTGCACAATAAGCAGCTCATATGCTTAAATTTGTTTTTTAGGCTTACAAGAGCAAATCAAGTCTATAACTTTCCTATTCATTTATGCGAAGAAATAATGCCTTCTCCTATATTTTATGCAACAGCGGTTCCGTTGATAGCATATGTAATTGTAAAAAAAGGTTTAGTCGAACCTTTTCTTAAGGATCAAAAAGCAAAAAGAGTGGAAAAAGAGAAACAAAATAATTTTAATAAATTACTAGAGAAGCGTAAAGAGGCACAAGCTGCGCAAGATCTTATGGTTGCAACATATACAAGAATTAAAAATGAAGAAGAAAATAAGAAAGGTTTAGTTATAATTAAAGCTATTTATGGAAAAATTAGTCAAGGTATGTGTGTGGAAATTAGTCTGCTTAGCAACCTAATTGATTTTTTTAAAGATCCAAATGAACAAGGCGATAGCGAAGTTAGTAGTGAAGTTATAGATGTGACAATTCCTGTACAGTGTATTGTAAAGGATGGTAAACTTTTAATGCACGAAAATACAAAGGTAGAACCATAATTGATATGAAAAAAAAAAAAATAACAAACTTATTTTGTTTCTAGAGCCAACTGCCTGGATTCTTTGATCCAGCTATTGGTGAGGAAAAATCCTTACATATTATATACAATTATCGGCAACTAGCACATGAAGTTACTGTCAGGGACAATGAAGCTTTGAGGTTACCAAAAACTTGTATGATATACAACAAAAAACGGGTTTTTTTTTAAATTTGACGCAATAATTGACCATGCTTATGAGTTTGTGTGAACCATCAATTGCTTCCTCATTAAAGTGTAATTTTTCGTTAGTTATAACACTACAAGTGCTTTTAATTTAATCTTATTAACGTGTTTAACTATCGATTCATTAAATTAGAAGTGAGGTTAGATTAGGTTCAAGTGTCAAATTAAAAACTATCACTTCGATTTGATAGTAAAGATACGTTCGCACTTCAAAGTCAAATTAAAAAAAAACACCTGTTACTTTTTTAATAGCTTTCTTTATAATTTGATTATTTATAGCGCATCGTGCTAGTGTTACATAGTACACAGAATAGCTGGACAACTTAACTAGGCTGGGAGAGTGACAAAGACTAATTTCTCACCTTGAGTTGAAATACCACTGGTTGAAAATGTACCAGCAAAACCAGAGTTGTTATAGTCTTGTTAATTACAATAAAAAAAAATGAATTCGTCATAAAAACTGCGTCAGAAAGTTTTCCTATAATAAACCTTGCCAGGACTATATGTTTTGCGTAGCAGATCAAATGACGTCAAGTTGAACTTCGCATAAAGCGTGAGACCAGAGGGGTTTGTACAATGTCAAAATATATTGCCAGCATAAATCCCAAAGGTGGCGCTTCATTAAGAAGCGTACACGGTTCATAAAGACTTGTCAGTGCGTAAACTTGCTAGTTTAGGTGCGCGTATGTCGTCATGTTGGCTTGATGGAAGTTCTAAGAATTTCATGTCATATTCATTCAAGGTTTTCGTCCATAAAAATGAGGTAATACGGATGGTCATGCAATAACAACCACAGAAAAAAATTAATTATAAATTTACATATTTTATTTATTTATTTAATTTTATAATTTATTTGGTTAGTTATCCGTCAATTATCAGAGCGGAAATCTGTTGTGCTCATCTCCGTTTCTGAACGTCTGAGACCATGTGACCTACGTGTGCTTTCATCTGGGACGTAATTACCGAACGCACTAACTGGACGCTTCTCCTGTCTAGTGCTACGCTTGAAGTTTGCTGTCAATTGTCATCTGTGTTGTGTCGAATTAATGTCAGTTTTCACAACTTTTCTAGACTCTAAACTTTAATGTTTATTATTATGATTAAACACTCGTCATCATAAACAAACATCCAATTAATTATTATTTAATTTATAAATTAAGGTGTTAACGTGAGTGCGTATCAAACATCAGAAGTTGCAAATTGATTATGGCTGTTGAATTATCTCCTGCACAGGAAGCGTTTCTGGAAGAATGTGCTCTTGAATTCTCCGATAGATTCACAGACGCTGATTTGGAGTACAAAAAGATTTTTGATTTGAAAATTCCTCTACCACCAATTATGTGCCCTTGGTATAGAAAATTCAGATTTAAGAGAGACCGTTTCAATGATAAACGAGATCATCGAGACCGAAATCATCAGGACCAAAGATATCGAGACCAACGAAACAGCTATAACACAGACCAAAATCCTAGTCGAAATAGTTATCATGGGGAAAGAAATTCGCACCAAGATTCCAGATACCGACCTTATTAATAATCTAATATAAGTGACTTTAATATTTGTACTATTTTATTAGGTATGTATAACATTAATTCAGGACACTTACTGAATTGAAAATAAATAACAGTTTGTTCTGTTCTATTATCGTATTCTTAGTAACGCACTCCTCCCTCATTACCGCACTTGTGCGTGCAAAAAGCACAGGTATTTACTATTTTTCCTGTTTGATAATGTCATTAAGCTTAAGCGGCGCCATCTGGTGGCATATTTTGTAAAATATGACTGTCAAAACAAAATGTCAACTTTTATTGTTACTTTATTTAGTTGAGGTTATGTTTGTGTTTAGACCATTAAATTAATATAAACGAAACGATCCTAGGTTTCTGAAAAGTTGAGACAAAATAAGTAGTACCTTTAAAAAGAAATGAATTTACTATCACGCAACCTATTTGCTGCGGTTGGGGCAGGAAATTAAATAAATTACACTTTGTTTTCTACTTGAACTTGACTACTTCTAATAAACATATTCTGCAAATAGTCGATGCCTTCATTTCGACTATGCTGCAATCTTGCAGGCGTCCAACTCGAATCTGCTTCTAACATATAACTGCCCAAATATCGGTGCGGAGGATTCTGCCACTCTTCCGGTGACAACATGCCAAAGTATTTTTGCCCCGACAGGTTTTCATATAAATGATACACCTTGCCTGGTTTCTTTACAAAATTGCATGCAACGCTGTGGAGATCGATATTTAGATTGGCTTCATTAAAAACATCAGTCATTAGTCCTTGTAAATGTTTCATCTAAAAATCATCAATTTGATTTCCATTATTAAAATAGAAAGTAAATACAGGGTGTATAATATTGACAATAATCAAGGGTGGCTTTGGAAAATAAAACTTTTTCTTGGACAGTAAACGCCATTTTACTGCCATTTAATAATCGATGTGGATGTGAAAAATATGGATTAGTCCAATAAAAAGTAAGGTTGGAGGTTAGATGAAAATTTTCCAGTAAGTGTAGGTATTGCAGGTGTCTATTTACAATTTTAGAGCACAGTGCCGCGCACAAATGCCTGCTGCACGAATTTGTGACAAAAACCATAAAGCAAATTAATTAAATTGATATATATAAATTCACAAAAATATCTGCGTAAGCGACTAAATTGCCACCGGCTTTAGTACGAACTGATCTAAGACTTGCTACCAAAAAAGCGTAGCCACTCTTGATTAATGTTAATATTATAAACCCCGTATGTATCTTACTTGTCTACCAATGATTTCCAATTTGTTACGAGCATTGCTGTGTACCGCTGCATTTACCTAAATTTCAATAAATCAAATTTCTGCGTCGATAAAAGCTAAAACTTACATTAGAAACTCCTTCTGATAGTGCCAATTTATCTTTATAAAAAATACTTGTTCTAGCACATGAACTCTCTAGTTCAAGGCCTCCAGGTTGTGAATTTCGCTCAACTAATGCCACTGTTGCCGAGAAAAAAAAATCATTAAATGTTAACTTTAATAACGTAGATAAATACCTTTAACCATGGGTTCACCGTCATTGTTCAAAATCTTTGTGAAATCATGAGAACGTTTCATTTTATTTTACATTTAGTTTCGTACCACCAATAACAACATAACCTTCAAAATAGCGTCGTAGAAGAAGCGAGATTTTTGACAGTTTGACATATTAGAAATCAAATTATTCACAGATAAGAGATTCTTACAGACTACCCAAACCTGACGTCAAAAAATTATTGCACTAATATAATTTTGAGATAAGTTGTTTTAAAAATGATTTAATTGTTCAAATTAGGAAATAAAGTGGCTTCAAACCGGAGTTTAAAAATTTTTTATTTGAAGAAATAACATTAAAACACGTATTGCGCACGTGTCTCATAAAAAACTTGCATGGGACTGGTGCGCCAAGTCAATCTTTATAAAACTAGTGCTTTAATATACTTATTTGTTATTTGCACCGGCTGTTGTGATCTTCAAATATATAAGATGTCTTTTATGTTTTGGTAGCTGTATCTTGTATCTGTGGTCACCGGTCACTGACTGACGTCTCCATAGAATGACGTCTCTGTCAAATATTTTAGAAAAGCTGCCATTTCAAAGCCAAAACGCCGCAATTTTCCGTTTCTTAAATTGGCTTATTATTTACATCTAAATAATCAAACAATGGGCATATATGAATTTATAAATTACGTAGTGTATGATAATCCGCTTTCACAGGGGGTGAAGTCTTTAGTGGTATGAGATCGAAAAAGATTACAATTTAAAAAAAAATAAATATTTTAGCCATCGTCTAAGCTGTCATCTTTACCTCCACAAACTTTAACAGTTATAAAAGACACTAGACCGTTGTGGAAGCTCGCCGCAGAAGGTGGACCTTTTGTTCGAGTTGCTGGGCTAATGGGGGCTTCTGCCGTCGCTCTCGGTGCTTACGGAACTCACAGATCATACCCGAAAGATAAAGCAGATCAGCTGAAACCAATTTTTGAAACAGGGAATTTATACCACTTTCTACACACGCTAGCTTTATTTGGTATCCCTCTTACCCGAAACCCCGCATTGGTAGGTTGTTGGTACACAATGGTAAAATATATAATTCATTTATGTTTTTAGAGTGGATCCTTGCTAGTTTTGGGGACTACACTATTTTCTGGAGCTTGTTACTATCGTGCATTTACTGGTGATGATAAATTTGGAAAACTGGCACCGATTGGTGGAACAATTTTAATTTTGGGCTGGCTATCCATAATTGTGTAGATTTAATGTTCTACCTTTATTTTTTTATAATTGATGGTAACCAGCCATTTTTCTTAGACTGAAATCTTGAATTTACGTATAAAGTTATTTATGTACCTAATTTTTAAATGTATCAACTCATGTGCACGGGTATAGATATTACATAAACAAATCATTATGAGACACTGACAATTGTTTATAAAAAAAAACAGGCTCAATAGCAAGAGCACAAGAAACTTATCCCACATTTAAATTACCATAAAGACATAACCTCAAAACAACCATAAATCGAAAAAAAAATGCATAGATTATGATATATTATTAATTTCAATAAAACCTATATAATATAAATATAACATTAATTAGTAATTTTTTAAATCATAGCACATGTATAATGAAAATGTGAATCACATTTCAGATGTTGCAGGAACCCTATAATTTAATTCAAAGTAAAGCACTAATATCCCAAATTTTGATTAATCGATCTTGGCCTACTGTAATTAATTTTTTGCGTGTTTCATCCAAGCCCATTGCAAGAATGGTATGCTTAGCATCATGGAATGTTGCTAAAGACAGTCTTCTAAAAAACAAAACGTTTTATAATTTTAAATAAAAAAAAACAATTGCTTACTCTTTATCTCTTAACAATAAATTACATGGATCACAAACTCTGACAGCAAATTCAAAACCCATGAAAGGAATAGCAATTCTTCCTGTGGAACACTTCTCGCAAACAGCCTTTCCACAATGTCTACAATGATGCTGACGGAGTCCCAGTTGACGTTGGTCCATCATCGCACGTAAATTCCAAAAGAAGGGCCGCCCACAAAGTTGACATAGATCAGATTCAATCCATTCGGGTGTTTCTTGTCTAGATTGGTTCATATCCCAAAAAACCAACACACCATCTTCACCAGCACTGACTAGTTGTTTTGTGCTACCTAAATAACACAGAGCGGATACCTGAAATTAAATTAAATGGGATAGCTCAAAGCGTTCAATTGTCTACCATAGTAGTGCCTATTTAAACATTAATAAACAATGTGTTTCGTTTTTTAATGACATTTCTAATCATTTCCAGTTTTTGGTGATTAGGAGTGCTGTCCACAAAAAGTTTATGGTGGTTATCTCTTAAAATTTATGGTAGAAGTCTTCTTTAATCCCTTGGCGACCAAAGTACCTTTTCCACAAGTCCATTGACTAAGAAGCAATTTTCATGGTCTATAAAGTGCGATTGATTATACAACCATATCACTTCATGATCTTTTTATTTGCTTGCTACATATAATTTAGTGATCACAACCTTGTAAATCAATATTATGCAAATAAAACAGCTATAATATTTGTATATTTGTTAGTAAGCAATTAACGGTAATAAAACTTAAAAATTAATAAATATTTACCTTATTGTGATGGCCTTGCAACTCATAAGCGTTGCCTTGTTGGCCTCCAATGTCCCAAACTATAACAGTTCGATCGTAGGAACCACTAAACAACATCTGCCGTTCACTATCCCATGCCAGAGAACGAACAGACCCAGAATGCCCCTTTAATGTAGTGATTACTGATGGTCCAGAATTGTCTAATTTTAGCATTGTAATTTGGCCTGAGTAATCACCAACAAAAGCATGTTTTGTTTGTGCATCAAATCTAGAATTAGTTAAGAACAAAATGCATATATCTATCTGTAAAATTAGTCCAAATGTTTCATTTATTTCAAAACACATGACATTATGAAAAAAAAAATGTCAACACTGCTGATGTATACATATAAAAACTTTACAATTGTTATTTTAGTAAAGTTATGTCTTCAGCATTTTTATTACAAAAAACATCATTAAAATAATAAATACAATTTTTTTCCTTCCCATTCTTAGTGATTGGTGAAAATATGATTCGCTACATATTGAAAATACTCAGTAACAGATATGATTTACAAATAAATCATAAATATTTGCACAATTAATAATATATTCTATTCTCGCAAGAAACTAATCTGCTACTGATTAGAAACGCCCAAAAAAATTATTTAAAAATCGCAGCCTAATTGTATTAAAGAAAAATACGCAAAAAACTATGCGAGATAAAGACGAATAAAAAAAGTGCAAAATTTACGTATTAAAGTAAATAATTCACTTTTTACGTATACGATTGAGTAATTTCCGTTTGATGTATAATAAATATGTATTGTAAAGCGTTTAAACTCAAGGTAATGATAATGAATGCAAGCTTTTGTGTTAAATAGCACTTTGTTTTGCAATAGATGCATCTTCATAATTGAGTACACAAGCGGTTATTATTTGCGACAAAAACAAAAAGGATACTGTAAAGAAGTGCACCAGGCTTCAGCTGTGTATACACCAATATTTCTTCCGGTCTGTGTACAGCTGTAAGAAAACACTTTATCTCGACTAACACTTAAGACCCATTCGCAATTCAATGCAAAAATAATTTCGGTAACTCTTGCTTGGTGGGCTAGATACTCTCTCACAGGCATCATTCGATTAAAGTCCGAAGCGAGTGAAAATTCAGAGACAGTTCCATTTTCTTGACCGATGAAGAGTTGTCGTGTCTCCACTGTATAAAAAATTGACGTCGCCCCACTGGGCATAAATTGACAAATACTCGGCCAGTACTGTCCTGAATCTCGCTTCAACCATACACGGACGGTCCTTTAAAACATATTTATCAAGTAATTACTCCAGCTAACAAATTCAACACTTACTTATCATCTGAAACACTAATAACCCCATCCTCTCCTGGTATCAAAACTGCAGCATTTATTTCATCACTGCAGCCTTCTAATTTCGCCAAAAGAGCCGGTTTTTTCGTTGTACAAAATTTGTCGTTTGGCTGAGTTGCGGGCTTTATTTCCGCTGCCATAATTTTTGTGTTTTTTTTAGATAATTTTTTTTACCTCTCTTCGCCAACCACTGTTTAACGCCAAAGTTTTTGATTTGACAGAAGATGCAAGATGACAGACTTGACAGTTTTATGGCGCAAGTGCACCAACTTTTAATAATGATTTTTTTTATATGATGTATTTTTATACATTGTTGCCAACATGTTTTTAACCTTGTTGCCAATCCTAATTAGGCTTTTGTGAGTTTTGGTTTAAGCAATAGTTATTCTAACAAAAGTATGGTTATTGACGTTAAAGTATGCTATGAATGTTTAACTTTAAATTGTAAACGTACTTTAATCTTCAAATTAAAGTTTGACAGTTATTAATTTGACATTTAAACCTAATCTAACCTTACTTTTATTTTAATAAATTGATAATTTAACACGTTAATAAAATTAAATTAAAAACACTTAAAATATAAGCAAATAAGGCTTATAACAAATAATCAAAATGTTACAGATTGACTTAAAAATTTTTTAAACAATTGCTTTACTGACATTTGTCAACATTTAAAAATTATTATTAAATTTTTCAATTTTGGCAACAATGGCCTGACGCGACTCTTCAAAGTTATTTAAGCGTTGATAAAAAATTACAAAAAGAGCCACAAAAAGAAGTCACATAGAGTGAGATTAGTTGATAACTCGACGATTATAAAATTCTAAATCATATTTAAGATCTTGTAAGAGGTATGTGGAGTGGCACCATCTTGCTGAAAGTAATTTTATCGGGCAATAATTTACCGATTTTTATTAAATGTTTTTGATTAATTATAGGCAACATTATAGGTGTATTTTACGTAAGACTTCATCGAGTAGAAGCAATAAAAAACTTTAGTAAAAAAAATAAAATTAATGTAACAAAATAAGTGAAACGTGACTTAATTTTGCACAAAAAAGTCTTAAACTTAAAAAAAAAATACTTTTATGTTGGTAACATGTAACTAGAGCTTTCAACAGTAATTTTGAAAGCTTGAAGCGTGATCTTGATGTTGACATTTGACGTTATTTCTGTCAAGTGTCAATAAATTAGCTTAAAATTAATGACGTTTTACGAGCTGTAATTTTTTCTCACTAAAAGATTTGATTTGAAACAATTATATAAACTAAAAGATTGTTACAAAATAATGTTTTAATGCAAACACGATTATAACGTGTATTTTTTTAAATTTCAAAAAATGCTTTTAATTTTATTTTATTAGCTATCGATTTATTAGATTAAAAGTGAGGTTAAATTCAAATGTCAAATTTATAGCTGTCACTTCAAATCGAAGATAAAGGTACGTTCACAATTAAAAGATAAGCATGTGTGGCAAGCAATTGTGTTAGCAAAAAAGCAAAATATAATCTTAAATATATCAGTTTTAAAATAATGTAAAAAATAAATTTTATTGCAGCGGTTTACCAACATTTACAAATAAACTATAAAATTTAGGTCAACAGAATCAATGGCCAGAAAATGTTGATCTCAATGTTAAAATAAGCATTTTGGCAGCAGGTCTGAGATTGGTTCGTACTAAAATTAGATAAAATAACTACACAGTCTGCATTTTTCTTGCAGACACGGATTAATTTAATATTTCTATTTGTTTGCTTTATTAATTTCTTATTAGTGCTCGGTATTGCACGTGTTTATTCACGACTTTTAATTGATACTGTCATTGACATTTGAGCACAGTGCCGTGCCGATGCAACAGCTTGTGAAAGGTTATAGAATAAAAAAACACAGCAGTATTTTGAAAAATATTTAATCATTTAACACTTATTGATAAAACTTACTTAAATATCACTTATCTATAAATATTAGAAAAAAAGATGTAAAAAATTACTGCGTATACATCAAAATTCGTGTAGTTTTCTACAATAAAAAAATCAACATTTGATAAATTCACAAAAATAAAGACATTTGACAGAGGCAATTTAAGGAC